>RQOL01000855.1:2779478-3379478 GCA_013076295.1 Sanderia malayensis
TATTTTTCCACTTGTTTGCTGAGTTTATGTTGGCCTGTATCGCCATTGTCACCGAATATAGTGACGTAAACATTAGCATCGGTTCCAGCCCCTCTGACGTCACCTGTATGGGTCATCACCTTGTATTTATGGGCTGCAAAATTTGAAAAAAAATCAAATTTAAAACAGCTGAGCAAGCAATAAATAAACTCCAAAATAAATAAATAAAACTCCGAAATATAAATAAATAAAGCTTTATTAATATATATAGCACTGCACAGTAAACATCATACGATCAATACTGAATCTCTTTACATGTTCAGACTCATTTACAAGTAATTGCGGTATACCTTGTTTTACATTATCAAGACTTCTAGTTGCAAGAAGTTGTCGCATGATTTGTCCATCATCATCGTCTTTTGATAGCCATTTATCGCATGGAAAGTAGTAAACTTCTTTTGCGTTAGAAAGGTTCCTCACAATAATCTATTTTAATGTGAAGAAACAAAGATAATAATACACAGCTCCCATCGCTTTTGTATAGCTCATAAACTCAGTTATGAGTGAGGAATATCACATGTACAGTAATGACTTGTATATGAGAATATATATGAGACAAGAAGCAATGGGTTAAGAACCTCCCGGTTGATATTTCTCCTCAAGACAATAGAAGAAACAATAGCCTATTGTTTTTGAACAATAGAAGAAGCAATAGTCTGTTGTTTTTTAACAGTAGAAGAAGCAATAGTCTGTTGTTTTTGAACAATAGAAGAAGCAATAGTCTGTTGTTTTTGAACAATAGAAGAAGCAATAGTCTGTTGTTTTTGAACAATAGAAGAAGCAATAGTCTGTTGTTTTTGAACAATAAGCTGAATGCAAAACTTGCAGCATCTTATATGCGGGTTTTTACTGCAGCCAAATTATATAGCCAACCAGACGTCTGCAGGAGCACTGTATTAGCTATATACACTTGACACCGTGGTTATGCAAGGAAAATTGGGGACAAGACAGGTTTGTGGTGAAAGGGTATTGTACCTTATCCAAGTACCAGCCTGGAGCGAATCCTGCGTTGTCGTGCTCAACACTAGAAAAATGCACGAACACGTTAGATAATCCAATAGTACACGATAGAGCTCAAACTACACAAAGAGTAGATACACGATTGGTTTGGTCCAATTAAAGCAACGCTCAATTGCACTCACGTTAATTTTTGCAGCTTGCCAAGTGATTTCGTTTTTATTTTGAATACATCTGACTTGCTTCTTTCAAACGTGTTGACACTCCTATAAAGATGATTACTCGATTTAAGACGAGAATGACTACAGAAAAAGGCGTTACAAAACATGTACCAAAGACACTAGAGCATGACACAGATGCGGCTGTCAAACTAGTGACGTCATATTTCGATTTTTTAGTGAGGTTGGTCGCCATTCACAGTGTAATGATGAGTACAGTACATTCTCAATTAAACGCTTCATTTGGGAATAAACGCCCGCATCAACACCCCATATTTTGAAATAAACGCCGTCCCAAAAAGTGCTGGAATTAATAAGCGCCCGGGTGTTTTAATCGAGAAAATAGGGTATTACAACATAAATAGAGAAGAAAGAGTTTTGTCTCACCTGTTGATTAGTTGTACCGTTGGAGTTTGTCCATGGTCACCGAATATTGTGACAAACACGTGCGCATCAGTGCCAGCGCCACGTTTGTCCCCAGTTAAGACTTCTATCTCATACACTGAAATAATGAATGACAGATTGCATAGTTATACAAATACTGCGTAGCATGGCTTTCTGAGTAAAGAAATTAATAGATTCCTTTGAGAGTTGACAGAAAATATAAGAGCGTGGTACGCTATGAGTGGGAAGTCCACCAACGAATTTTACTTCATTGGTCCAGTAAAAAAGTGGAATAGTAAGAAGTTTGGTTGAGTTAACTTCAGATAATCCAAGTCAAATGTGAAGCAAGCCAAACGAAGATGTACAAGACATATAGATAGACAATCAACTAACTAATGTTTGACCGCAACGTGGTCGCTGCATAAAACACTGAAGGGCTTACCAATTCTCTCCTGCGTTCCAGAGACAGCTGGTTTGAGAAGTCTCTTCACTTGACAATCACTGTCATACAATGAAAGCCATTCATGACACGGAAACACTGTTGTTTTGCTTGACTTCTGCTTAGTTATTCGTATTTCTTCCAGGAACCAAGATTGATTACGCTCCAAACCGTCATGCTTCAAATGAAAATAAAGCAGGTTAGCATGGCAAAACTTCAAAAAATGCAAAGATGTTGCTGCATTAGGTTAAGTATGCTGCCTTGTTCTTTGTTTACCTCAACTTCCAAAGCAACAAGGTTGCCAATATCCAATCCTTTGATAGTGAAGTTCTCAGTTGTGCCTGGTGCAAATTTAAAGGCTGATCTATTGTCAGAAATGCTTCTTATATCGTCTTCAGATGTTGCTGTAATCAGCTGTTGCTTTGGTAGTTTTCCTTTGGTACCTCGTAATTGGATAAATACCTATACAATACAAAAGAATTCCATCCACTTATGAAAAGAGTGGAGCAAGGATTCTTGGAGAAAAAAGAGTCTGTGTTCTCTAAATCTTTGAGAATAAGAAATACCCTACCCTTGCATCTGTGCCTTGTCCTTTCTTGTTACCAGTTGTGACACAGACAAGATATGTTGCTCCTTCTAAAAGGAAGTGCAGTACTAAGGATTATTTGATCTATTACAACAGTCTAAAAACAGGCTAAGTAGACTTCAAATCTACTCTGCAGATAGGAACTGTTTAGAACTTCAAAACGAAAATCCAATGAATGTTATCTTACCCTTTTTCTTTGGACCTTTCATTTTCTAAAATACAAAATTTATTTTACATTTTTTAATTATTTTTTAATTAATTAGAATAATTAGCTTTATTCTCCTTAAGGCTTTTAGCAAGCTTATGTCTCCAATATGTTTCAATATCTGTGTGAGCCATACTATAAATAGACAATAGTGACACCTTTAAGTGTGAATTATTGCAAGTAGCTCAGTATTACTCACCTTTCTAGTTGAATCCGATAGACTTGGTAACAGTCCAAGTTTCCGTGAATAATAATCACTTAAATGAGGATCCTCTAATGGATTATACTCCTTCATTGTATACTTTTTTCCATTGACGACTTTTGGCATGTCATATGAAGATTGTCCGACAAATGCCCGAGGTGCAAATGGAGCTCCCTTACTGACCCCTGATTCTAACGGACTGTGGTTCAAACCAAGATGGAACTTCTTGGTTGGCTTTGTCGCCACTGCATTCGGATTTTTCCAGCCAGCTAAAAATGCACAGTTGAACAAATCAGACATAACGTAGCATTGTTATACTCACACGACACTTATCATCTTAGGTAATGATAAATAAAGTCATGATAAAGTCAAACATGAATAAACGAAGCAGCATTTAAGCAACATTTAATCTAACTAATATTTAAAAATACTCTTTTAGTATGCTGGGAAGCTTGCTTACCACTCGAAGGCCGCTTTATGCCACTAATTCCCTTTCGTGTAGCTGTTGCAGTTTTTGGTCTTGCTGGATAACTCTGCATTCTTGTGCTGGGTATAATTCTCGCACACCTTTGATTTCTACTGATAACCTAGATCTTTATGCTTTTAAATCTGCTATAATTGATTGTATATTTATCACTGCATGTCAACTAACTGATATACTACAATATCGACCGGCCTCTCGTCATAGTATCCTTGTGTTTAGGCCATCCGCCCACTTTATCAAACGCAAGCAAGCGCTACTTTCCGATGAAAAGTTCAAATTAAATTGTTCTAATTGATTAGCAATACCTCTTCAAACATATAGAGCATAAGTTAATCCGATTTATTCACCAAGAATCCAAACAGTATCGGTTATTACAACAGTATTTACTTTTATGCTGAAAGCACCGCTCTCATTCATGAATTCATGATATTCTTCATCCATTGGCAACAGAACAAACAACAACGACAGATACAGGTGCCTAACTTGTGACGTAGCATTTTGCGGAAAGTGATAGTAATCATAATCATAATGGGTTATATTAGTATTGGTGCAAAGTGTAGCTGCATGATAATTTCTTCGTCATATGTATTATCAATGATGGGTTAAACTAGAGCTTTAAATCCCTGCATACCAAGCAAACACAAGGCATACGTCTATTAGAACAACTGAACAACTATAAACTACGAGGCTTTCATAAGTCAATCGTACAAGCAGTTCAAGCTTTGACTAATGTAGTTCATGTCTGTGACAAAATAAAACATAAGTAATTCTATTTGTATTTGGAATATTCTCTTTGAGCAACTCGTGCAACATTTGGGTTTCGTCCATTGTATTAAAACCTTGCACTGGATTCTTCGATTTGATTGGCCATTTGACTGGCGCGTCGTTCGATTTCAGTCACGCAAACATTAGAATTCTCCACACTTCTTTTTTTCTTCGTTTTTATTCCAGCAAAAATGTTCTTTTCTCTGCATACTCCACTGGAAAATAATTAACAAATTAGCTACAGGCACTGAAAGCTGACAAAAAGAAGAGAATAACGTAGCTATTGTGATAATATTCCCTCTTGCACGAGGTTAGTATATATTTCAAAGTTTGCATTATGCACCCACTTTTAACTTCTACAGAATGCTTTTTGCTTCTTCAAGAATAAATAAAGCTTCCAAGTTCCATGTCTTTCCAACCGTCTATTATTCTAACGTCGTGGCACTGTATTTTGAGCAAAATATCCTTCATAAGTTCTTGGCTTTATCGGCAACTTCAACTGGTTCTTTCTGAGTAAATAGCCAGTTAAAATAATACAAAAAGAAGTTATATATTTTTAAATGGGCGAACCGCCCTTGCGAAGAAAGCTTACTTAGGCCCCTTTGCATGACACTGAAATTTTATTTAATGCGATATTTAGCTGTTAGTTACGTTACATTAAATTTCTTGTTAGCATTAGTTTTATATATTAGCTGTGTCTTTTCAGAGCTGTCAAAAGCATTAACACTCGTTAAAATGTCCAAATTTTCAAGAATTCACGACGAGAATTTATCGCCTACGATGCCGCAAAAGACGAAACCAATGAGTCCGTTTATCGCCAAGTTGCGCTTATTATTGAAGCAACGAAAGTATTGGAACGCGATACACTGGTCTACTGATGGAAGAGCCCTCGTTATAACAGACATGGAAACATTCAAGGACCAAGTGCTTGAAAATGACGACGAAATGTTCAAGACGAAGAATTTTGCGAGCTTCGTTCGCCAATTGAATCTCTACGGATTTCGCAAATTGCAGACGACGAATGCAAGAGGCGACCCGACAATGAATATGCATTTTGAGCACCCGAATTTCCGTAGAGACAGACCAGACCTGATTCCCTTAGTGCAACGAACTTGTAACTCTACCAAACGAAGACTAGCGGGGCATTTTCAAGATGTTTACAAGCCAAAGAAACTACGCCTAGACGGTGGAAATGATAGTCTACCATTGGCTAGTCCTTTAACTGATAAAAGCAACATTCAACGAGATATTCCCACAGGTAGTGCCATAGTTACAAATCTTTTTAAAGCTGAGAAAAATATTGAAATGGGAATTCACAAGATGGCAGAAGCAGTTTCCACAACTAGTATAGATGAGCCTTCTTCGGAGTTAGCGCAACAAAAACCAACAGAACACGACTATGCTCTACCAATGTGTAACCCATATCACGATGAAGATATTGACGAAAGAAAAGTATATAAGTTCTTGAATAAGCATTTTAAAGATGAAGTTATTGTTGTGCAAGCATTACTGAGCATGGCTTCGCAAAATCATTGCAAAAATTAGATATATAATTGATTAACTGTCTGTTCGAAGCTTATACTTGCTGACCAAAAAGCTAAAGCCCGAACTATTTTACTTATCCAAATAAATAGTTTAACGTATCGGCTTCTATTGTAGTGAAAGTAAGTAAAGAAGAGAAATTTTAAACGTTCTGCTAAAGTATTGGTGCAACTCAAGCTTTCGCTCATAATCTTAGATAATTCTTCACAATAATTATAAGATAACCCTTCTTCTGCACCAAACTTGTGATTATTATCAAATTATCGAAATTTATGAACCTGCATAGAGGTTACTTAATAATATTATTTATAAATATGATTGACTAAATAACAAGTTATATAAATATCATTAGATGAATTTCCAGATTAATTTGTGCATTACAGTTCAGAATGCATTTAAACTTCAGCTGTATTATCCAATACTTTATGTTTTTAGATTATATTTCGTTTGTATTTAATGACATATAGTTTTAAGTAAGTTTATAAGTTGTAAATAATGCATTGGGCAGTAATTTGTTATTACTTATAAAATAATTTCTATAGAGCAATAAACATAATCATAAAATAACGTACGTATCTCTCAACTGATGACTTGATATTGAATTTCTACTCCATCATATACACCACATTGAATTCATCATTGAACAATAGACAAAGTTTTATCCAACATGACGCTACTTCTTTTGACTCTTCACAACATAGAAAGAAATCGAACTTGTTCCATTCAGAGGTCTCCACCTAGATCAGCTCTCTTTAACTGCCGTAAAGTATTGAACCACACACCAATCCAATTCAATGACATTAATTTGCATAAATGTTGCACGAATCGTAATAAAGACCCAAGTCCCTGAGGTATGGATTATACTGCACCACATCTTGTTGTTGTGTCATGTCATTGTAGTTCCAACCTGCAGTATCAACAACCAGATCTTGCAATGATGGCATGTTTTTCATCCGAAATGACGAAGTATCGTACAAGCAATCTGGTAAATTCGTTGGATAATTACCACAGTTGTCATACGTCATTTGGGGGTCTGCTGAATATGTGGGATAATGACTCTCCAGGTAGCTCTCAAATGTATGTGCCAATACAACTTGGTCAAAATAGCTCAGAGACATTTCTGCTTCGCAAGGCAGCTGCAAGGGATTTTGTGTATCTTGTTTCTGTCTTTTAGATTGGCTTTTTCCTTGACAGAGCTTTCTCTGTCTCTTTCTGTGACCCCCATTGCAGCTTTGTCCGTTTGGTCCAACCACATTCTCTCGATTTTCTGAAATAAAAACTACGTTCACAACTTCACACAAAAAAGCTGGAACAAAACGGGAGCAAAACCTGAAACCCCAAAGCAATAGAGTTTTCACAGACTGTGACTTGCAAATACGCAAACGTATGATTCGCAAATGGGACATAAGAGCACCATGTCATACCTTTATCTACTGAAGTGTATGGCATGATTTTCCTCCAAACTGATTTTTCTTGCTCCAAAGCTATTCCATTCTCGGCTACTAAGAGCATATACTCCATTGCTATGGCATTCAATTGGTGAAATGAGTCTGTAAGGATTACAAAGAGAGGATAAAGAAACAGACATACAATGCAATCAGGTCTTTGGCGAAAATAACAATTTTGTAGATAAGCAACAGGCTATAATAATGAATAAAGCACACTATATGTAGCTTCATAGGTCTGCTGGCAATAAAAACAGTGTACCTACCTAAGCAATCGGTATTTTTCAAGGTTAATATTTTCATCAGCAATTCCGTAGACTTTGACCATTGAAGAATGAACTCAGAAAAATGCTGCTTAAAGTCAGTCTTCGAACAATCAGCTGGCTGTTGAAATGAAGTCATAAAAATAGATAGTCATTTTCATAGCAGTAATAAGAAAACCTTAATACTAATATGTAAGATATATGAGAATATAAACTGGTGCCCGTTGACCACAATGATCTTCATTGGTTTAGATTGTCTTAATAAATAACTACTTTTAAGAAATACCTTTATTGTACAATCATACAACAGATTGTCCAGCTCAGCAACAAACGCTTCCACTGAAGACTGCTTCATTAGAAGAATCATCATGTCTTTAAAATCTATTAACGTTCTGGTAACAATTAGTTAAGAATACACTTCGGTAGTTAATATTTCAATTAAGAAGCCATAGAGTGCATATCATATAGGGACTTTAAAGCCAAGAGTTAAATTAGCTTAGCATTACCTTACTAAATTCTATCTAAAATATAGGAGATGAATTCACTTACAAATGCTGGGTTTCTGAGGCTTTTGTTTGCCTTTAATCATTCCGAAAACCTCGTCAAAATCTGTTTCTTCTAAATCGTCAATTATCTTGGTTCTCTCATCGTCGCATGAAAGAATTCGTTCTGAAGCCTGAAGGAAAAAAATATTTTTAATGAAGAGCAGAATATGGACAAAATTGGTACAATAGTCGTCAAATGCTTATCACCAAAATAAAATTAAGTTTATCTTGTGAATTCCCACCAAATTTGTAATTAGTCTCATCTTAACCCATGAAATGCTTTCAAATCACAGCAATAAATACTCAGTTCAAATGAGGTATTATATCATCTCTCATACCTTTGCAAATTGAAGAAATGATAAATGCCTCTGTATTAGCTTTATGTAAGTCTTTGCAACTGGAAAAAAAAGATGCGTTATTTTCAAAATGCAGGACTACCTACTTATCTATCAGAAGTAATCTTAGAGAAATAAGCTACAGAATATGTTTTTTTAAATTTAGAAGCTGTTATTAATTGCAGTAGAACGAACGTGAACGCACCATTCATTTTTGCAGCAGCAAGTTTCTTCGGTGCATTAATGAGACATATGTCAAGCCACGGCAAAAAGTTGTTCGTGAAATTAGTGACTTCAGAGTTGAAGCTGAAAATAAAAAAGTGATTTCAGAGTTAAAAGAGGAAAGTGGAAGCCATGGGCTGACAAAATAAGACAGACCTGTGTTGACTAGAGGATGAAATAGAAATTTAAGTACAGTTTTATATTGAGAAATTTACCGTATAATCATAATTAAACCCCCCTAGTTGTGATTAATTACATGATAAAAGCTCATAAAAGTCATTTCGCAGTTCCTTACGCAAACATTTTTCTGAAGTTTATTTGAGAATTGTACAAAGCCCCCTCTCTATTGATCTCCCCTCGCAATAAGCCCGCTTTGAAGCATTAAAAATTAAATAAGCCCCCATGGGGTTTTAATAAAGCTTTTAGGTAAGCAACGGAGAAAAGAAGTGTTGAGCAGACTGTATGGTAGCGAGATACACAAATATAAACGTTGCATTAAACTGCGAAATTAATACCTCTCCTGAACTGTTTTCATTGAGTCAGGAATTAAGACATCAATAAGTTTCTAAAAGGAAACACCGTTTTGTCAAATAAAAAATATCAAACAAACAAGAGAAGCATTTACAAGCAAATACCTCTCAAAGCAAATACGTAATAAGCAAATACCATTCAAAGTGCATGTTACAAGGCAATACTTTTGTTTGCTATTGGTTACCTTAAACAAAATCGTATCACAGACAGTGACAACTTCTGAGATTGCATCGATGTCCAAGAACTTGGACACGTGTTCTGGCATTCGATGCCAAAAGTGAAGGAGAAATGTCTCTACCTGCAAAAAAAGCAAAATATTTACGCACATGGCAAGATGAAAATGCAGGTCACTGGCACGACAAGTTATATCATTAGAATGACGATAAGTAAAGTGTTTTGATCTCCTCACATCTTTGAAATTAGCTCCAATAACTGTATCTAAAATCCTCTGACAGTGCGCCTTGTACATCACAAGAAATAACTCAACCTAAAACCAAAACAGAGTCGCCATCTTTAAAAATAATTTCACGACACAACCTAAAGCAGCAATTGTCTTAAAAAAAAACTGGCATAAGCTTGGCTTACTTTGACAAGAGCTTTGCTGAGGTCTTTACCAGGAGTTCTCCACACCTTCGGAAAACCGTGAAGAATGGCATCGAGGGGTCCTTTTTTTTTATCCTTGCCCACCCTTGCTGAGCTGGATGTAAACCTAGAAGCATTGATACATACACTTCAGCATACTATAGCAATATAGTAGCATACAACGCCATCGCCATCGATAGAGTTATATAAGATTGATAGCAAAATGTTGAAAGTGGAACAGACTTTGTGAGGCCTTTTCCACAGGCTAGCTTCACGTTATATTTAGACGATGGTTTGATGCCAATACCAAAATAATGATACCTGAAAATAATATGTGCAAGGCTTGAATATAATAGGGCCACTTCTATTTATCTTAGGTGGGCTAAAAGAAGCTTGATAAAAGTACTGTATATACATGAAAATAATATGTCTAGCAAAGCTGGATTTAACTTTGGTTTGGTTCAACACTGATGCATTGTTGAGACAAATTCAATTTAGACGTTCTTACTTTGATTGTCCCCTGGTGCCAAGTCGTTTCGTTGTGAGAAATGGAAACTTGCGTCGAATAATCTATAATAATAAATGATGATACTAATTAAATAAATGATAATAAATACAATAAGTCTATAGACGAAAGCATTAACACTAATACAACATAATGTAATATATAGCATTAATTCGATCCTTAGACGAAATACACGAGAAGAGAAAGGGTCATATTAATAAAAAACCAAATTTCTTGAAGAGGAGGATTTTTCGAAATGTTTTACCTTCCGAATGTTGCAGCTCCAACAGGCACAAAGCAATTCTCTTTACAAAAGCTCAAATAATGGGTGTAAAGAGAAAACCGTTGAAGGTAGGAATCTTGTTTATATTCGTAATTATTCTCCAGCCTAGGAAGGAATAAGATGCTTGCAAAGAAACAAGGTAAATTGTGATTAGGTGCCTCAAGCATGACGCTCGAGAGGTACACGTTTTTTTTTATAAGAAACCTAGCTCAAACCCTACTAGTAAGAGTTTCTTAAATTGTTTTATATTGTTAAGGAAAACAATAGAACAAAAGAATCCATTGTAATTTAGCACAAATTCTACTAGTAAGTTTCTTATAAAGTGGTTTCTTATAAAAAAAGTATAAACACACATTTACATTAAAGATGAATAGAGAATCAACATTGATTGAAAATCAATGCGGCCTGCATAGAGGAAGGGAATGCCTGAAGATCGTGGATGGTTTGGAGTTGGTTCAGCATGAATAAACGCAATCGCACGTATGCAAACGCCGTTTATTGTGTCGGTGAGTGGACACTCAATTGATAAGCTGAACAAACGAAGAGCAAGAATGATGAGCTAATCACCCTTCACGACGCCAAGCCAATGACACTTTCAAATGAATACACTGTTTGCTTAAGCAACCAAATAAGAAATAATAACTTGATTTGAGCAGCTGTATCGCGATTTCAATGCATCGTGAAAATATTGCGTGATCTGCCTGCCCGGCATTATCCTCCGCGCAGGAGTAATCAAGCAATTGCTTGAATGCCTGTGATGTTTTTGCATCGCTGTCATGATAAAGTACAAAAAATTGTCTCGCGTTTGGAACTTACCAGTCGAAGATCACGAGGGAATGTCCGAGTTTATCCTGCGTGTTTCCCGTGCTTCCTGCACGAATAAAATATTAATCTAGTAAAGTAACGTAACAGGGAAGTTGATTATTAAGAAGACAAAGAAGTAAGCGTTGAACGTTGCAGCCAAACAGACATGGCTTTTCATCCAGTAATGGAACAATTACCTTCCAAAGTACAGAATTCTGCCTTCTGCTTTGAAGCTCCGTTGGGACAGTGGAAATATATTCATACCCCATGCCTGATAAGATCAAAAAATCTGACATCAGATACAGGGAGTATATTTAACGCTATTGATGCGTGTATCCAGTAAAGACAGGAAAGCTATACTTTACGGGATCTGGTCCATTAAATATAGTTGCAACAAGAATCCTAATACTGCCATGTAACAACATACGTAGCACTGTAACATCACTTGTTAAGATACAAACACATACCCAATTTGCTGACTTCTGCTTGAGCTAGCGTGGCTTCGTCCCATTCGTTATACTGAAACATACTGCACAGTCACCCCAGGCGTAACAAAAATTTTAGACCTTGGCAAACAGAGCTACTTGAGTTGTCAAGTATGTTGGACAATAAGGTAATGGTATAGCCAACTAAGCCTTCTTCACGAGTATTTGCCACAGTTCATCCTACAAGAGAATATTCTACTATGTTATCATCGTACCAAATTTGGCTTATATAGGAAATATCACTGCGGCACTGCCCAGGCTATAAGGACTGTTTACATAGCTGCATACACAGATATTCAGCTATTGAGGGTGTAGTATTGGCATATGCACAAACATATACTAGTAGAAGTTAAGAGAAGAAACGACTGACTCTCTGTAGCTCTATGTTTGGTACTAAAACACTCGTCAGTTTTGGACTATATAAATCTAATGACATATAGACTGTCTGACTATTAATGTTCCGTACTTTGTACATTGAGCACTGTGTTAGCGTAAGAGCGGCAATTTCTATATGCGATATACATATACAAATGTCTATCTATAGATGTGTATTATCTACACTGATATCACAGTGCTCGATGTACAGAAGTACAGAGAAATAATAGAATAGAAGCAAGAAAGTAGACTTAGTTCTCTGTTACTCCGAGTCTTATGAGTTGCGAAGCATGAAAATCGGAGTAACTGCACAATAGTCTATTCTATACACAAGTATATATATATGTATAACTGCAATATTTTGAGCAGCTTTCATCAAGAGCATAGCCGAATAACTCTAAAGTGTACAACCTGGTAGATCTACGAACATATCTGCACAATACTTGACTTCACCCAAACTGCGTTGAGTTCTGAGCGACGGACGTCATAACAGATGTCTCGTTCCCAGGTACATCTGAAAGATCAAAAGAACCAAATCCATCAACGCTTGCAAATCTTTTATCGTTTATCACAAAGCATGCTCAAACGCTTTTATTAAAATATTCACAAGTGACTATTTGGATTGAAACTGGAAATTGTCAAAATAGAACATTACACAGTATAACTAACCTATATATATCATGTAATTGTATTGTATGGCTGTTCGGAGAAATGATAGCAAAGTCTGAGTACTAGGCTCTTCCAACTCGGAACAGACCTCAATTGAAGCACAAACATTTCCATCTTTCTGAAGGGGCCATTTCAAAGAGATATTTACTCTCAGATACAAGTACAGCATAATGCTCAGAATACATAAGACAATGCCTGTGATGATTCGCTTCTTTCATGCCCAAAGTCCAATTGGATAAAAACATCAAGCTATATACACAAGAATTCGTTGAATTTAAGAACTAAGGCAACAAAAAGCAATGATTCACCACTTCCAGTACCATGACACAATGTCTCTTTCGTTTCTCCATGCACGTTATTCATTTCTTCACTTGTACATACGCGTACTGCTGATTAAACAAATTGTTCAACAAGGCACCTGAAACAACAAATCATCTGTTAAGTTCATTAGCCGATTTTTATTTTTTTATTGGCAAATATTGACGTTGGATGAAATCTTTGCACTTCCATTTTCATTTTCGCAAGAAAAAAGCTCTTTATAAAAATCAAGGGTATCTTCACCAGTAAGAAAAACTTCAATAAATAAATATAAAAAGAGAGAGAGAGAAAATGAAAGAAAAGAAAGCAAGGAATGAGAAAGAAAAAAGAGATTGATACCTTTGAGTGATAAACTGTAGCAGGATAATTCAAGGGTTCTTAACTCTCTTGAGCTTGCAATGTCAGACTTTTACTTCCATCCAATGACACTTACTTAATTCAAGCCTAAAATAGACCAAATTTCTATTGTTTTTTACAGACATGTCTACGTTGCATGCCATATGTAACACATATGAGCTACCAGAGTTTAGAATATGCTTAGAGTTGCAGAACAAGAAAAATTGCTTGTTGCAGCTAATAATTTTCATATTAATAAAAAGCTTCTTTCAAAACATCACTAGCTGCATGTTGCGCGCATTCCAAATTTTAAGGATTTCAAACATTTCATTCAGGGAGGAGATTGCATATAGTTTACAGCATATACAACCAACAATTCTACAAATATATTGAAACGCTAAATGTAAGCTATAAATAGAAGCCATAAAGTATAGTTTTTCTTTTTAATTAATTGTGGTCAAAAGCTTTAGTTTGCTTCGTCTGAAAAGATTGAATGAAGCACACGTTCCTTCAAACAAATTCAAATATTTAAGATGAAAACACCATGCTGAAAACTCAAAATCATCTGATTTATCTGGTCTGGCTTATTAAGTTCGTTAATTCGGTTTTGATTTTCTGCAGTTTGTGGTCTGTGAAATAGGTCTGTTCACAGCGTGTCATGGTTAGTATTGGTTAAAACAGAGCTACAGCTGCACGTCATGGACGAAAAAACAGACCAAGTCGATTGCAATCTTTTGTATTTTCTGGTGAAAATATTTTCAAATAAAATAAAATATACAAATAATTATTACTACAGATGTGGTGAGAGTCAATGCATTTTGAGCAGTGTGAATAAATGCCCACAAGCCTGGTAGCTTTTTATCGTTCACTACTGGATCAACCCTCAAGACAAAAACAATTCTATAGCTCTCATACATCTTCCCACGTACTCCCTCCCTCTCTTACACTCTGTGAGCCTAGGGCAACTGCAACAACGGCTGCAACAACAACAACAACAACAGTACAACATTTACTTGCTGTCATAACACATGGCTTGACTCGATAGCTTTCCCAAAGTTCTTTCCATGTGTCCATCAGCCTGGGATTGCTTAGTTACACTGTTACATTTAAAACGTTGTTAATCAACCAACAAGCTGTATACTGTATTTTTAGTATTAGTATGATGTAATTAATCAATTTTATGTTGAAAAGACATTTTTGAGTTTGAGTTTTTGAGCTGTCATAAATACTAGCAACATCCAGGGCAAAGAAGTTCAGTTGTTGTTAACTATCACAACACCACTCTACTTCTATCCAACAAACTTGGATACTTCTCTTCAAAACGTTCTGGCGATAACACTCGAAACATTAATAATAATAATAATAATAATAATAATAAATAATAATAATATAATATAATATACGAATTTTATACAGGAATAACCTATCAGTACTGTTAACTCAATACTACTGTTATCATTGGGGGTCCTCATTTTAAATCATTGCCATTGCATACATTGCAATACGAGTTTGTCCACATTTCCACAATAGACTTGTAGGTCTTAACTTTATCCATCTTTGATGAGGTTGAAATTAAGAAGAACAATGTTACGTCACCAGCTGTTTACCGGCTTGGCACTTGCAACAAGGCATTCATTATACCTCTGAGAAATGCATGGATAATCTAATCAGTGACAAACAACAGAGCACTTGCTAACGACTTCCTTAATCCCTTCCTATCGCTACGAAATTCTAGGAGTCCTTAGTCATAAACAGACCCAGCAGGCCTCGTTTCAAAGTATCCGCAGGGTACCAAGGAGAAAGAAAAAAAAAGAAAATGCACCATGCTGCCCTGAAAATGTTCCTCGTTCTCGAGGATGGCTCGCAGTACGATTGATGCTGAGTTCTTTACATATGAAAACGAAATATCAAATAAAGCGCTCTGGTCTCTCACAGAAACATTGAAATTATGTGGCTTGGGACAGGAAGGAGTTTCTATTATGCAGCTTTATCTCTGTTGGGTGCAGCCTGATCTGTACAGCATGCATCTAAATAATGAAAGAGGGTATAAATTAAAAACAGTGATTATGATGATGATTATAATAATTATCAAGATGATTGACTTTGGTTATGATGATTATGATAACAGTTATGATTATCATGACGAAGTATGCAGCGGTGCATAGCAACATTAATAACGAGGGGGACTCAGGCAAGGGGGCAGGGGGTACCGAGCGGAGCTAACCCTACAAAGAATGCTGGGGTAGGGAGGAATTACTAAAAACTGCAGTTGATACCCTCTCAGACATACTGTCTTTACATCATTAACTTCTTCAAGAACCTATTCCATTGAAAATATCATCTCTTCATCCCATTCTTTATTGTCCTCAATCCTATTTACCACATACCGTAATGCTTCGATTAAACGCCCGGGGCCTTTATTAAATTTCTTGATATTTTAGGGGCTATGTATTCGAGCGGGGTTTAAATAAAGGGGGCGTTTAATCGAAGCATTACGGCAAATAGTAAATAGATTCTCTTCGTCTTCACAACAGCAAACGGATATCATTCAGTAATTTATTAAAAGAGTTTGCAATTTTTCTCATTAAATAGCTTGGTAGGTGATATTTATGAATTAGCAAACAAGAAAAGCATTTTTTTAATAACTAGGGGTGCTGAAGCCCCTTCCCCAGTGTCAGAGAAAAAAAACTAGAGAAACTGAGCCCCGCAGGTCTACAACACTAGCTGTATGTTATCACGAACATTAAGGTTACAATGGGACATCTGAAAACGTGCCCCGTGAAAGAGAAAGCTGAAACGTATATGATGATGAAATGATTGTTTGAAACATATTAAAAAACCTACTTTTACAAAGGCTATTACACAAAACAAATCGAAAATATGCGAAAATGAACACGTGCTACAGAATAAAAGGACACCATGGATGCACAAAGGAACAACATACATTGTTCCAAAGATAAGAATCGAGAGTGATGGTGGATAGAATGTTTTGATTGCGTTAGGAGCCATGTCACGCTATTATGCTGCAGTAAGATGATGGCTACAGTGGCTCACCACAACGCAAAAACAATTTTCACAAGCCATTTAACAAAAAATCACACTAGGCCTTTGTTGAACATGGAGCATAGACACAAAGAATGAAACAAAGATAATAAATATAGAAAGAATATAGATAATAGATGAATAAAACAATAAAGATATGAGATTAGACACAGCAAAACTAAAAATATATGTGACTGCTGATCTAAGTCACCCTTGAAATATTTTGCAAATGGATAAGCTGTGGTTCCCCCCTGTTGCAAGTCCCCACGTTCCCACATCACCATGTCCCCACGTCCCATATAGTAGAACTTGAAATAGATTATCGTAAATAGGTTACTTGTAGCTGGATATCTACACAACAGAGTTTGGCACACACACAGCTTTTAATATAAGACAACCGTAGCATGATCAGATAAATGCATGTTTGGTTCACATGTATGAACATAAACAATTATATCGAGAAGAGATGCAATCATTAGCAACGTATGGCCCACACAGACATTTTCTCATGCGCACTCCCAGGCTTTTGAATTAGCACAGAAGAAGATTTCAAAACGTGTTAGCTAAGCTGCCAGTGGTAAATTGGATTCTCTCGATCATACGAGATGGAATAACAAAACAGTTTACATTGTAATCACGTCGCGATAATATTTCTGTAGATTTACATGCGTCTCTTAAAATAAGACGAAAGGGATTGTTAAGGCAAAGGAGTTCCATTCAATTTCCTAATATAAACAGACAACTGTTGCCATGAGAAGTTCTTATGGGATATTCAACAGAGCAGTACCTCGTTGTAGACAGACTTGCGGCTCTGTTCGAAGAAGTGTTATTGTATCGGCTTAGCAAATCAGTTGATTGTTGCTATCAGTTACAACTGGAGACATAAGAAGATGACGTGCATTGGTAAAATAGAGAATGAAGAAGGTGCTTTCTTGAAATGAGAAGATGATGCACGAAGAAGATTCTATTCTTCTTGAGGAAGATTCTATTCTTCTTGAAGAAGATGCTATTCTTCTTGAAGAAAGGGAAATGCGTGATGAAGATGCTACTAGCAGAAACACATAGGCAATGATGAAGATGCTGTTCTGAAGAAGCAAAGAAGATTATGAAGAACAAGTTCTAAGAAAAAAATGTGCCAAAAAATTAAGAAGAAATGATAAATGAAAACAAATATTGGAACAAAGAAACGGAAGACCAACAAAGAAGTTGCTGTAAAAAAGATGTTAGGAATAGGAAGAAGATACAAACATTTTTTCATAAAACGAAAAAGCTAAAGCAGGCGCTGAGAAGAATAAAAGTCGTAACTGCTACTCTAACAGATTCAAGGCAATAACTAGAACCGAAAAATTCCGCAAAATACAGCTAAATCACTCCATATTTTACAGACTAATTAACGTATTAATTAGCACGTGTAATTAACCAGACGATAATGAGCCAACTATCACACGAAGAAATAACGCCTGACTTCGAAATAGATGCAATTTTTTGTCACCGAATTGCATGCTTTTCAGCGGCACAAATAACAGTGAAATGGGGCTTTCTTGTCGATGCTTAAAAGGGATAATTAGGGAAATAAAGTTGAATGTTATCAGACTGAAATCTCGAAATTCCTGGCTCGTTGAACAGACAGATTTGGCCTCAACGAGCCTCGGTGTGACGGTAGTGGCGTCTGCGGTGCTTTAACAAGTGCACTGCATGGCTGATGCATTACACTTTGGTAATCCCAGATTCTAATCCGGCTTTGTTCAAGACCAGTTAGAGAAATTATGTTTTGTTTTGTTGTACGTAAGAATGGAAGTAATTGCTACATCCTCTTTCGCCAAATAACGTCTACATGCGTGTAGTTGGAACAACTCCCAAACTTATTGTGAATAGCATGACAGTTTCGTATACCTCAGTGTCGGCATTGCACTCTATTCGGCAGTACAATTACCGAATCGATCATTTTACCAAATTAACCAAATTTCCGCAGAGTCATGGCACTCCACTCATTAAACAAAACAGGCAGCCAAAATGTCGGCATCGTTACGAATACGAGATACGACAACCTATCCATCATAATAACTTTATGCTGCATATTTTCTACCCAGATGCTCTCTCTCTTTCTCTCCCTCCTCCCTCCCTCTTTCGTGTAATAACAGCCATGTCTGAATATAGCTAATTCGCTAATAGGTCTAATATTTTATACCGAGATGCTCTCTCTCTTTCTCTCCCCCTCCCTCTCTCGTGTAATAACAGCCCTGTCTAAATATAACTAATAGGTCTACATGATGCCATCATTTTAAATGGCCACTGGGTAACCTTAAAAACAATGCAACAAAATTTACAACGCAGTATTATATGGGAGCAAAAGAAAACAAAAGGAAAAACATAAAGCTTTCTTACCATTCATTGTCATCATCAATTCGGATAATACATTGTATCCATAGATCCATCGTATTTAAAGATTGACTTTATTTACCTATCCACTGCATTTATAGATCAATCCACTGCGTCCACAGAACAAACCATTGCACTCACAGATCAATCCACTGCGCTCACAGAACAACCCATTAACATTCAAAGATTAGATTCACAGATCAATCCAATGCAGTCACAGATCAATTCACTGCATTTAAAGGTTCATAGACATGCATCGTACTCTATAAGATAAAAAAGTAACAGAATTAGAATATGCCATTGGGGCAGCCTAGAATGAGCAACATGACAAAGATTGCTTGCAGGCATCGCATTGAGTCGAACCAAAACTAAAGGATCGATTACTTGCATCTACAAAGCAAATTGTGGAGTAAGAAAGGCGCTATATTTCCCACAACTAAAAGAGTGCATGGATTAATCAGAGGGTTTGTCGACTGAAGCCTACAGTTATTGAAGGATGTAAAGGAATGGAGTGGGAGGAAGAACGGCAGTTTCAAAAATTGTCTCTCAATATTAATGATTATCATTCTTCAATAACTTGCATTTTACATGCCAAATGCCATCTTTTACTGCCCATACCTATACACTTTAGCGCACGTTCAGTAAAATGTTTGCTGGGCAGTCAGAGCGTACTACTAATTAATCCACTGTATTTATGCAGCCGTTTAATCTAATGGATTCATTAAAATGGGGAACAAAGCATGCGTGCGTAAACAGCAATGAGAAACTAACAGCGTTGGAATGCTCATCTGTTGTGTATGCAGTTGAATGGATCCGAAGCAACGGATTTGGGAATTGCATTGGGCAAGGAAATACTCTGACCATGAGCAATAACAAGCTGGCAGATCCTTTAATTACTTCTCATTCTGATCGGCAAAGCCTCATTATGTACGCTTGATGTATATTTTAACGTGCTCATTCAAATAGCTACTAATTGCGTGCACGCAATTAGCCAATCCAGTTTGGGGTTGCGTCAAATAAAACATTACAAGCGTCCTACATCTTAAAATGATTTAATACGAAATCGGTAATGCGTGCTGCTATGCACAAAGAAAATATCATTGGAAGTATGCCCCAAAGATGCAGACATTTGCAGAAATAATATTGCAACATTCTCGTGACTACATTACCGCAGAACAGTGTGCCTATATCATTGTCTGGACCGTATTAAACGATGCATTGTTTTACAATACACCTACCCTGGGTATGGACACATTGTTATATGCGTATATGCATGCGATTTTCAAAGTAGAACAGTGATGTTGATAAGAGTCTCGTTTTCATATCTCTGTATTTGAAAACGAGGCGCTGTTGGCGCAACTAATCATTTTCTCGAGAGCAGCTGGATGGTTTGACGCAACACAAGGCAGACGTGATCATCTTTCAAGATTCGTTAAAAAATTCAACATTTCGGAGGGGAGAGTGGGCTTGGGTAGTTGGCACCTTCGCGCGCACTGCTAATTCTAGCCGATCCTAACGACCGATCAGGCAAACACGAGTTGCAAAGCGAGAACAATACTGATCTTATTAGCGCACAAAACACACCAGAATGTCATGAATATTAATTTGGCGCCGAGATTCAATAGAAATGGGATTTTCAGTCGAATATATTCACAGAGGTTACAACGCAAGGTCTGCAGGGACGTCTTGCGAATTCGCAAACCGCTTTCGGCCTTTTTCAAGCTCAGCTCAACGATGGAACAAACGCAACCGCAACATCATTTGCATCAAGAACGAGGACAAAATAATAATGACGAAGAAGCCAATACAATGTGTTGTGTAACGGCTTCCACCGTCCAGTAAGAAGCCATTACACTGCGCTCCTCGGGCTGTGCAATGGCTTCAACCGTCCAGTAAGAAGCCATTGCACGTTGCTGCAGTATAACGGCTTCACAATCAGGCCTCGTGAAACCGCTACATTGTTAAATGAAACGAACGAGCGACAAGATAAAGGCAATAACAAAACCAAATGTTTGTAGAATCCATTGAACATTGCTTTTGTTTCTCAGTCCTGAAGGAACAATCGGCTTCATATTCTGTCCTGTACTCGGACACAAAAAGGCGGACGTTAAACAAAGATGGCCGTGGGAAACTCGAATACAAACATGACCTTCGGGGATTTTATTTAGAACATGAATAGGACGATGTTTCATTGAAATTTCGTGGCTTCAATTGATTCAGTTAGCTTTTGATAACAAAGAAAGTTTTAACAACATTCGCTATCCAATATTATGTAATTGATTTCATTATATGGCTTCTAATACGCTTTCAAAGGAGGCTGGCATTGAATTATTGATTCTGTTTCTATGGCTGGATGAGGAGAAAGCCTGGTGTCTACTTAAAACCGTTCTGCTCATCACAAAGCCGGCCTAAGACCCTCGGCTGTACTTAGTAGGTTTATAAATAGATGAAAAGAAAAAGGAAACACAACTCATTCGGATTACATAAGCCGGCAGCCATTACTCATAGGCCCACGCCCAAACAAAACTGAATTACGTCACTACATTCTCTACCAATTACCTGTCTCTCTAATCAGCCAAGATTCGATCGGGAAAACAATTGCTTACCGTCGACAAATTTTCCGTGCCATGAAACGAAACTGTAAGATAATTAAATCATAAAAAACCCACCTCTCTCTTATAATCCATATTCTACAACTAAATTCTCTCAAAGTAAACAGCAACAGCCTTTTGGTTGCTCATTGAAACTGAAATAAAATACAAAATGAAATAACTACTATTAAAAGCGTTATTGAAAGACTTACAACATAGCTAGCGATGCTAAATTATTTATGATGATTTATGTATTTTACACCGCTGTTATTCTACAGGTGTACAAGCTTAGAAAAACAGCATTCACGATTAACAAGCTGAAATGCTATTTTGAAAGTGTAAAATTACGAAAATCATTCACAGCAATTCAATGCAATGTTCCTTTTGTATTATCACTGACATTTCTAAGAGTTAGTGTACAAAATAGATTAAAGAGCTTAAAACATTATACACAAGGACACATTTGTCTAGCGAGCGTAAAGAAAGATGCCAGATTAATTTGTTTCTGCTTAATTGCACTGCCCAATTTCCGCTGTCCGCTGTCTCATGCCACGCGAACCGAGATGACCAACGACTACCGCGCGGTACACAAAACGCGCCGCGTGATACGCATTCTTGATAACCTGAACAAAGATCCTTGTGTACGGCAAAGAAGATTGCGGTTTCAAATTCTTTGAGAGATAAGACACTACAATGCACGTCAAAATCAACGATCAGTTATATAATAGTTGGTTCAAAGATAATTTAGTATTATTCGCAAAATTATGATGCCCTTTGAGTGGACAAGGATTGAGGTGGGCAATATGATTCTTAATGCACAATACTCTTGTCATTTTAAGCCAAAAGATCTTACAAACTTTTGATGAACGATTTGAAAGCATTGAATAGTGTAAGGCAGAGTTGCATTAAGCAAAACAGACGGCATTCAATGTAGCATAGAAAAAAATTTCCTTTATAAATTGAACTTCTGATGAAAGATAATTCAGTTTTGCTCAGGTCTTTGAAGAGAAGGCCAGCGTGGATCGAGGTCCGTTGTAGCTAATACTCACGGGTTTAATGCAAAATAAAGCAATCGATCGAAGCCCCATGCAAAAGCGTGGCACGCAAACAGCGACCGAAACATTCGCAACTTCTAGCTCGGAGAATCAGATGATGAAACTCTCGCCAAAATAGGAGAAGCTCGCAAATGAAAATAGCAACGGACACAGGTAGAAATGAAAAATATAACCAAATCATGGTCCTTAAATTATATATGAACTTCATCATGATATAAACACAAAAAGATACTGTGCGTTATGCTGCTATCAATTTTCCCAGCGCATCTGTAACATGGATATATCTATATATGTATTAGATATTATTACCTAAAATAATCTCATACATATAAATATAATACATAGATTATCGGAGAAGTGCATGAAAATTATACGTGTTAAAACTAGTAGGTATTTTATCTCTCATATATCAGAAGGTTGTCATGCTATAGATACAGGCCAATTGGCTGATAATGGCTGGAAGCTCATTTCACAACTGGGTCTGGGTTAATTGTTAAAAACTTTAAATTGATTAAAAACTAGAAACTCTAAGCGCAGTCTCGGTCATATTTGACATCGAACAGTTTCAAGTGAAATATTATACTATAACATAAAGTAGTATGTTCTAACCAAAAAATGTATAAAGAAGCAAAAAGCATGACCAACACCGTCGTATTTATACACTAACTGCATGATAGTTATTGCAATGATCTGTGAATTGTTTAAAGTGTTAAAAATCGTCATTGCGCATGCCCCCATATTGCAGCAACATCAACGGTAGCAGAAGATTCAGTAAAACCATCGCTGGCACATCATCAAAATTGTCAATAATAAAAATTCATCCATAGCACACATAATGCCTGTCTGTTGTATGTATAAATCATACACTATCGTGTGCGTGTGTGTTGCATACCACCATCACCTTCAATTCACTACTGCCACTGCTATCGACTGATGCTCGCATACATAAAAAGCATAGCGAGCCAGTCTACAAATGCCGTTGACCATAGAGCTGTGAATAGCTGCTGACAGACGGCGACTCCTGGGCAGGTACATGCATACTCTGGGTGGTAGTGAATGGTGAGCCTCCTTGTGTAACGGCAGCATCCATGGGGTTGGTGTAGCGTCCCTGCAGGGTCATCATGTCGGATGCTGATGAAGTGATGCCTCCCCTCGATTGCATTGCCATGGACGAATAGAAATCGTGCGTGTTGGACGAGCTTGCGTGTCTGGCTTGAGGTGGTGATATCATCGTCTGTCTTGGCAAGCCAGTGATCGGTCCACAGGCATCGTACAGGGTGTAAGCGGCACTTGGATTCATGTTGTACAGAGGGTACATGGGGTCTTGATTGAAAGGCGATGGGTATGGGAACTTGATGGCTGTAGACATTGAGTTCGGATCACCAGTCGTGTAGGGAAAGCCCATTTTGTCCTTCTTCATGATCTGTTTAGCTTTCCTTCGTCGTGGCTTGTATTTATAATTGGGGTGCTGTGAGCTGTGTTCGGCCTGTAGTCTTTTCGCCTCGTCAATGTACGGCTGCTTCTCGCTGTCGGGCAGCCTCTTCCACTCGGCGCCGAGAATCTTGGATATCTCGGAGTTGTGCATTCGAGGGTTGTGTTGAGCCATTTTTCTTCGTCTCTCCCTTGACCAAACCATAAAGGCGTTCATCGGACGTTTCACGTGCTCCTGTTTCGGCTTGTTCTGGTCAGCTCCGGCACCGGTACCAGGTTGATTTGCAGGCACTGCTGCCTGGCTATTATTGACAGCCACTGGGGACGTGGTGGTTTGACCCTCGAGCTTAATGTGTGTCATTTGGCTCATGTTTATATTCGATAGCACAAACCTGAAATCGCAAGAAAATACACGGTATTAGTCCTTGCTTTCAAAGGACTGCGTGCGTTAGTCGTAACAACATCGCTTACAAGAGGACAACCGTATTCACAAGTATTCGTACAATGCTTATTGAAAGTTCCTTTACACGGAGTTCCATGAGATAGCCTAATTTCAATGATATCTTGTTAGGATTACTGTTTTCAATTACCATCCCTCATAATTACAACAGAATTCTATGTCCATCGGTCATTGTAAATCACTTTGGATAACCCTGGCCACAAAAAGCAGTATCCAAACGTTTTGGCTCAGACCCGAGTGAAAACATGGATGGGTTTTAATTCCACGATAGCAACACACAATAAACTGAGCCCGAAATGACTGATGCATGACTGAATCCAAAGGTTCGAAAGTGAGAGAGACACGAAACGAAGGAGGAAAAGAAATAGATAGCGCGCGAATCACGCCCTCACTGAGTCGGAGAATACAGCGTTAAATAAATGTATTCGATGTGACTGCTTGCTAAAACCCGACTATCTATCAGAGTAGAACTCTATCAAAGTTTGCAAACGAATTAGCAAGTGTTGTTCCCGTTGGAATCCTCAAGAATATCGCATAAGCGATCAAGCGTGAAAAAGGAGTGGAATACTTCGCATCTCTCTCCTCTGCATTCCCCTCCGCCAGTTTGCATACGCAAGCTCTGGCTATTACCAGAAGCGAACGACTTGGCTACGGAACTAATTACTCGTAGCTAAAACACTCCTAGCTCCGTACGAGAGATTCCCAAACCACAAGCAGATAAAAAGCCGTGCACAAAATTACTGATATGACAACAAAACATGGCTAAAATGCTCATTGAAATGCGAACAAAACACGACAACGGATAAGCGACAAATAATAAAACAACATCAACTTGGGGCATCGACGCAAAGGGGTGATTAAATAAGCAAGGCAAGCGAAGTCGTCAGAAGAATCGACTAAAACACAAGTTTAGGCTGTCCATGCTTGCTTTCTGCCCTTCACAACATCAACTATTTTCGATTATCAGTTGAGCTCCATCGACGAATTCACTCAACTGAATCTTATTGGATAAGTTTCTCTCTCGCATTATAATTGAGAAAATTAAAAAGAACGTCGAAATATCCCCTGCAATAGCTACTGGGTTTATCGAAATGCTCAGGCAACTGGCAAAAATCAGAATGGTCTTACGATAAATTGAATTCACACACTGAGGCAAGCGCATAAACAAATTTATGGGTGGATGAAATGCTCGAGCGTGTATGGCAAGAAAGTTGTACGTTTACGCTTTCCGCCGTTCATCGGCAAAATCATACAGCAAATAAAAATAAATAGCCAATGCATTCAAATAAATAGATACTCACCTGAATACTCTGATGTGATTGTGCTGTGATGTTTTGGTCTTTGAGTGCTCTCTCGTAGTTTGTATAAGATACCAAAAGGTCAATTCTCTCTCCTTCAGATTTCTTCTCAATAACTTTCAATAGCGGCAGGGCGAGCTATTCAAAGTCAATAGGCCGTCCTTCTATTCTAGTTTGACACGTCTTTCTCATCAGACTCGCTGGACTGAACAACGCAAAAAAAAGCGCGCGCACTTGCTCTTACATTCAATTCTGGCCAATCAATCAAACGCATTTATGCCAACCATCTCTCAGGGGGCTCTTATCTCGTCGCTCCGCTCGCACCCGGCACGGGGGGAACACGTGTTGTGTGTCGTTCTTTCATATATTCGATTGGCGGTTCGGTTCAGCGCGGCTCGGCGCGGTGGTCCATAGTCGAAAGAATGACATCATACTTGCAACTTCCTTTGAAATTAATCAAAATTCTCACATTTTTTTAACTCATCAACCCCCCCCCAAAAAAAAATTTCCTGTCATTTCTCATTGCTTCATCTCATTTTTAAGGCTCCCCTTCATGTTAATGCCTGATATTTTCTCCGCTAAATTCAGTTAAACTTGGGGTGAGGCTTTTCACTGGGTATATACACTTGGGGGGGGGCACTGTCACGAATTTTGCTATGACATAAACAACATTTTCGATCGAACAATTACTGTTTATAAAATCACTGCCTTCACATTTATCAATACATTTTCGCATGATTTAATACCGACTATTGAGCAATGAAAATAAACCCGCCCTAGCGACCCAAAATTTCTAGAAAACATGTGCCATTCACGAGTTTATACAATAGTCGCTATGGACTAATTTCATTCTTTCTCAGTTAACCGATAAAGCTCAACTCTAAACCGGCCATTTCACGCTTCATCGGGCACAAAAGAACAGAATAATAAGACCCGTACCTTTACAACAGCAAATGAGTCCGCTTTTGTTGCCGATTTTGACAAAAATACACGAATTCATAAACCTCTCAGTCGGGATATCCTACGAAATAAAAATTATCAACTCAAATTAAAATTTGTTTGTAGAGAAACCAGTTACAGAGGCATCGGTGTGCAGCACCCGAAGCAATAACATCGAAATTATATTAAAAATGAGAATAAACTGTGTTCGCTGTATTCAGGATCGCACATTTAGGCTCACATACTTGCTTGCGATTTTTAGGATCCCAGGGATGCAAACGACAGCCTAAAATTAGCCAGTAATAGCGCCGACCGTGAACTAAACAATTTTATCATGGATTTAAATTGATTGCATTAGTCGAGTGTCTTAAGCGATAAAGGTTCGCATAAGAGAATCCAGTTATACACAGCGTATTGTGTAAATTGTACGCGATGGCGGGCAATAAGAGTTTCTGTTTCAATTACTTGTGCCTTAAATTGAATACAAGAATAGACTTAAACATGTCTAAAAACCAACTGATCCACAAAGGTAGATTTCGCTTTTGACAATAAATTCAAAGACCGTAAGCAGTTTCGCATTCATGCGAAATAAAACGCACGAGATAAACAGGCTAAATAGCTAAATGGGTCTTTATTTCCCAGCCAAAGAAATATATGAATGATATCTTATTTCAATATTCGTATGTGTGTAGAAAAGAAATTGTTCAGGGCATTGTTTCTATCCGTAGAAATAAGCTTCATTGCCATATTGTCTTTGATGACTTACAAAACACTCTCCCTCGTTCAATCAGTCGATAGAATGTTTTTCGAAGCGAGTTTGGTGTGCGGGTCGAAGACGAAGCTTTACTCGGCGAAATACAAACAACGGTGTATGGCTAACAACGTACATTACCAATCGATTATACGCAGTAAAGAGCAAAGATACAATTAGGTATTGCTGTGGCTTGACTGGTAAGTACTGGCAGAACGGACTATCGTCTGGTTTAATTTGATCTCAGGACCTATAGAAAGGGAAATTCGATCGAATCCCACCGAAATATCACGGTTGAGTTTTTGTTGATTGAAATTAACGCGATCGCAATGGTATTGCAAGACCTGCTTTGATGGGAGCACCGCGCGCATAAAAAGGATGCTGATTATGGATAACATGCCTGGACAAGTATCGAAAGACAGCCATCGTCTGGCGGCCTTGAGCAATAATGCAACCGTTCTGCTTTGACTGCGCCATAAAAACACGCAATGTAATAGTCTGAGTCGCATTCAATGACAGACATGGTTCGCGGGGACAAATATCGCTCACAACAGTCAACAAGTCTACCAACATTATACGCAATAGTAATAGTCGTAGTGGTAGTAGCAGTGGTATTAATCGTAAAAAAATTGCCGCGCTAATATCGAATATATTACATGGTAGTTTCCTGAGCAGCGTTGGGCGTCAGGCATGCAACAAACGGGGCTATTTTTGTTTACTCCGAAAACTGGAAAACCCGCATATCTTCATAAGCGATAAACAACTTCGCCAGATAACAGGCCGGCCGACTTTGTGGATAACAGATAGCACACACGCACACAGTATTAAATCACAACAACACTGGAGGTAACCCCCCGATCAGCATCACAAGAGATTTAGGCCAGCGCTTATCATGCGCAACCGAAGCGTTGATAACAAAAGATAACGGCTATATTTGATTCTACTTGTATTTTCTAGCCGAACAACAACGAGCACGAATAGAACAAAACAAATTTGTAAAGAACTGCTTGAGATCGAAGATCACTTTCTCTCCCTCGGGTATCCCATCTTGGCCGGGTGGGCGTTGACAATGCTGGCAACAGCGTGGCGGAATTCAACTCCGTTCAACGTTGGACAATGACCATCCTGCGCGCCTTACTGCGCTTCCAGCAAGCGATCCAATTGCCTATTAGGGAATGGCTCATTCCTAATCCTCACAACAGCATGTGGCTTATCATATCAGCTTCTACGAATGAGTATTTACTCACAACGCCACCCAACATGAAACGGAAGATCCAGCGCTTTCTGGAATTCGCCACCACTCAACTGGAGACAAGGTTGTGATAAATTCAACAACTTTTCCCAAAATTTGAAAGGATAAGCGACAATTAAAAAACCAAAGGCCACTCAGTCCTATCGAAAACAACGAATCATTGCTTCATCATTCGGCTATTCCCTCTCATTTCGAGTAATAATTACAGAACCTCAACATTCCACGATTGAACCGCGAGCGCCAAAATTATCGCAAAGTAACCCCAGAGAGAGCTATAAGGTACCATGACATTTCAACCCGTTCGCTGGGGAATCGAGAAGCTGATAAGTACTTGCACCATGCGCCCCTCTGGGGGCACATGGTGACCCCTAGGCTGAAAATTAGCACCAGCATAAAGAAAGCGGTGACTTGTGACAAAACGTTGCAAAAACATTTCTCAACTCGCCTCGTTCTCTCGAGCTCAGCCATACCAACAGGTAATATGTAAAATATTACTCGATATGAAACAAAATATCATCCTCGTATATAACGAGGCATTTAGAAATTGTTGGCGATAGCTACATATCCACTTATCATTTCCAGTCCAGTGTAATTGTATCTGTTTAAACTATTCTTAGCTGAGCTGTAGCCTCTGTAAAAGATGTTGGCTGGAAAAGCACATGTCAGCTAACACTGACGTAGCTCGACTAAGAAACCTAAGCGCAAATTGCCTGAAAAACAACCGATAAACAACATCTGCTTGAGTCTTCTCTCGCTGTCAAAAAGGCGGGCATCGGTATCGTTGGCGAAAATTTAAGCTTCTGAAGATTTGGCTTAACTATGCAGAAAGCTACATCTGTGTCACAAAATAAACAGATGTAGCTTAGCATCAACGCAAACGACATGATGCTAGACAAGATAGAACTCCTTTAGGAGTCGAGTCTCACAGGCAACACTACTCAAACGAGGCCAAACAATAATGACGTTTGATAAAACTCTGCCTGGCAACGTCACAATGAATGCTACCAGTATATTGAGCCTTGTAGCACATTAATACGGGACCACAACGATGTCACTATTATTATGAAGCCAGGAAATACTACAAAGCTTGATAATTATTCCATCATAACAAGGCCTGGTCATACTGTCACAATGATGCCAATATCCCTATTGAATTACAAGACTATATCCGTCCTTTGGAACTATACCCGTCCATTGTCTACATACCAGTCATGTTCTTTACTCTCCGCTTTGGAATGAGCCTCAAAGTGGAGGCGTGATTAGTGTCAACTTAAAACGGGTCAAGCGTCACGCCCTCAATTCTAACATTGCTCACGCCCCCATAAGAACTTGCCGCGCGAGAGCCGGATAGATTGCGCGCGGCATAAATTAATTTCCGCATGGGGCAATCCGTTTTTCACAACGCATAAAAAGCGCGAAACATAGAGATATGAGTAATTAATAACAAAAACGTATCATAGCGGCATTAGCAGTGACTATTGCATTCATCAAAAATAAATCAGACTGCATTTGCTTGACATAGGCCATCTGTCCTTGACCACATTCCTCTCCCATTACGCCCCAACTCCCAACTCTGCCCCCTTGTTCCTCCCTTTAAAACAAAGCATCTCTCGTGCACACAAGGGATAGCATCTAAGCATAGCCAGCTATTGAGAACCTAAGCTAAACGGGACAGCAAAGAGTAGCCACTAGCCGTCAGGTCATCCCACGTCGTTTATGAAACTATGATGTGCAAGCTTCAATTTTAATAAAACTGGTAATTTATAGAGTTGGCTTTATTCGCATGTAATCTTAATATCGTCAATAGCCAGAGTCCAGAAAAAGGTCAAACCTTCCTCTGGCTGCCAATTCTGTAAATTGACCTTCCTCATTTTATAGAAGTAAATAGTGGTTTTTAATCTCCATTGCAAATTCAAGATTTTCTATTGCTATGAGAGTCAAATGTAATTGATAATTTTGAGAAATTATATAATCATATGTCTACATAGTTGAGTGACATATAACAAAGTTTGCTGTTTAGCTTTTTACAGAATGATAATTGATTTTATAAAGAATATTTACTGAAATTTTTCCTCAAACCAAAATTTTTACAAATTAGTAAACCTTCCTCAAAATGACATAAAACCAAAGCTTCTCCGCTCAGAGCCGTGGAGCCGTGACTTTTTCTGGACTCTGTCAATAGCATTGATCAATCTCATTCTGGGTGCTTTGAAATCGTGTGCGAGAATAGCCTAATGGTTGAGTTAATAAATATTTAGATTGGGTAAAGGAGGTCGATTTATGAAGACCCCGAGTGAGAGTGGAACATGACAATTTGAACAAGAATGGTGTTGTGCTATAGGATTACTCGTAATGAGACACGGAGTGCTTTAATTGAGAGCCGTATCTCCCCAGTAAACAAGCCAGCAGTTGACAACGCGCTGAAATTAAATATTCATTCAATGTTTCCAAAATAATTCGCAGTGATTCGCGGCTTTTTTTCAATTGCGCGTAATGATAGTGAGTAAATAGAAGGTAGTAGGCAATTCTGTTGTTATGACAAGCGTAGCATTCAGTGATGAGAGCAGAAAGACACTAGACAGTAATACGCGATTCAATAGAAACTGCTTTGAATTAAAACTATTGCGCGCTTTCAATGGCAAAGTCATAGACAAGTATACTTCAGCTAGACGCCGATTCAAATGTCCCTTTAGTCAGAGAGTCAGAACAATAACAGATTCCCTGTCACAGGCAGCAGAAAATACTTTATTACGAACTTATCTATTTGGGTTACGATGTTTGTGTGCGTATCAGATTGTATTAAAACTGGGGTGGGGGTACAATCGGGGCACAATCCTCGGTAGATTCATTACTGTCAACAATTGTTAGATATTATGGCTCGGACGCTGTCCGATTCGGAAAAACTACGTGGACAGATGACTGTCATGCGAATCGATCGCCTGTGAACGAACTGCTTCTCGCTGTGTGTATGGCGAGCAGGATTACAGCGTATTAGATTGATGTTAAAGCTGTTTAGCCTAACAGTTTTACAATTACATCTGGATAACCAAACTGCCATGCAACAACCGCTGACAGACCACAACTGATCTCCACTCAAAGCATATTAATTAACTTGATAAATCAACGAAAGCTCTTACCACCATATAAACAAAAACCAACAACAAACTATCCATCTGTCTATCTATCTATCTTTCTACGCTGCACGTATCAAAACTAATGCCTTATCACCATAACATTGATCGATAACAGAAAATTGCCTAAATGTGCATTTCCTTCCATTCATCCCTGATCTCCTTTTACTCCTGTTCTGTTGGGTGGGAAATTTCCCGACTGTCTCAGATATCCTACCCCCTGTCACAACCGCCCCCTGTAACCCCCTATTCTGAGCAGATGACGAAGAAGATAAGCATCGTGAAACTTTGCCTTTGGAAACCTGCTTTTCCCCACGGCAACAGGGAGCGAGTATCGAGACCGGCTCTTGTGAAATTACGATCATTCCCTTTCGACTGTTCTGAAAAGCTCAACTGTCAGCTGATGCATACTACCTCGCTATAGCTTGTATGGGAAAAAGTATTGCTGTGGCAGATTTTTACCGAGCGAGGACAATGAAGCTAATAGGAAACGTAGTCGCCTTGAGCAGGAAGGCCTTGTGGCCAATTGATAAGTTGTTCAGATGTTTGAATAATTAATGGAGTTCTGCGATACGGAGCATGTGATGGGGCTCTGTGAAGCGCGGACCATCTGCTTTGTTGTGGCTTTCGAAGAGAAAGCAGCCACAGCGAGATGAATCAAACAATAACATATGCAGCTGTAATAACAATGGAATGAGGATAGAGTATGATGGCAATGCTTTAATATACGATATGAAACGAAGCTCACACACTCACAACGCATAGAAACGCGATCTAAACGCATGTTGGTTTAAGAGTAACGACCATCTCTCCGTGGCCTAGTCGTCACTGGCTCTTAGATCATCACCTGCTTAGTAGGACATCAAACTGACGACACATCAGACCTGTAACTGTTTTCATGAATCCAGGAAACTCTGCACATACACATAGTAAAAATTCGTGACTTTACTAAGATTTTATTAGGCAGAGAAACTTTATCCCTAATGCTCACAAGGGTTACTGCATCCCAGCTTGCTTCGCTCTATTTCGACATCAATTCTAAAGCAGTTCAAATGTTGACCTAGGGCTTAGCAATCAAGAGGCAAAGTAAATATTCCGATAATTATATTCGTATTAAGGCTATTACTTTAAAATTTCGCGCCGGAATCATTAGCATTCGTTTGCGTCAAAGCTATCAAATAAAATTATAGTTGTGCGCAGACACGTCAAGAATCAACACGAAAAAAGAGCTCTGTATTACATCTAATGCACAACACACTATCTGGTGTCGTCGGAAGGTAACGGTGCTTTTCTTGATTTTATTGTTGGCAGTAAGTGAATATTTCTGCAAAGCCCAATCGACAGAGCGACGAGATTTGACCCTTGCGGAGGAGGAGAGATATCTTTCGATTCAGAAACAATGCGGAGAAACTACACTGCGCAATGTTGTTTTATAAGTAGATTTCCTGATGGAAAAAACAATTGTAATGCCGAGGCCAAAAATAGCTCAATGTTTACGTTAACGCACGGCAGTATTGGATCATAGCGGTATTGCTGTCCACATAGGGTAATGCGCGCGGCTAACGGTAAACAGCGAAATATCTGTTTAGTCAACTCCAATTCAAAACACAACTGTACACTCTGTAAACAAACGCTCGCCTCTCCAAGGACTTGTTTATACGAGCGTGAATGGCAAGGACACGTAGCCATAGTAACCGATTGGGTTCGAAATAATCCCCAGTAATAACATTATTCATTCGCGTAATCGAATTTGGTGGCGGGTGAAAGTGACCATTTTTGATTTCATTCAAAGCGAATCGGATGAGCAACACGTGCAGACTAGAAAACAGCGCACGTTTTATGCAGGCATTGTCTTTCTTCGGTACACTCTTGTGTTGATTTCAAGCGAATTAATAGGCAACTTGAAATGAAGGGCCTTTTCGTGCCCGGAGCCAATTTAGTTAATGCACGCACCCATAATGGCGGCTTTTAGCATAATGGCTGTTCTTGTATCAGCGTAAAACTCTTACAAAAGTATATTCCAGTTCTTGGATGGAAAGGGGGGGAATGGCGTGTTCTGGAACAATTGCGCTGTGTGCATTGTCAGAGGTGTAACTTCCCTAAAGATTACATAGTGCAACTGTTACAGGCTGCAGTAAAGAAACACTTTTCAATATATCGATCTTAGGAGAAATCGTTTAAAAATTGTTCGTGTGAACAGAGGGCAGTGAACTATTTGTTAGATTATTGATAATGAGAGTACAATATAATCTTATTGAGGTTTAACGGGATGGACAACTGCCCTTATAGCTGCAGAATAATACGCAATACATTCGACAATGGTTATTTTGAAAGCAGGCCTGCGTGCAATACAATACGGTCCAAGTAGCCAAAACAGGTCTCATGGTAATTAATAATCTAGCTGCAAATCTTTGTCTGAATCGTAAACAGAAGCTGAGTCAATAATTATATATAAACTACCATCACAGTTGAAGTTCCCAGGCTAAGGAAAGAGCCTGCATACATAGATGCAACCAAAAAAGAATACAGTACGTCATTGGAGAGAATACAGCTTGTAGGAGGAGACTTGAAACGAGATTCGGAAACTGTTCAATGCTGTGAGCTGATTGGATAAAGCAAAATAATTGCTGCTCTTTCTTTGGATTTGTTAATCAGAAAGAAACATACGGGTGGGCTGGTTGATAGACCAGTTCGCAGTCACTTTCTATAGAAAATACAACAAACACAATATGGGATTGGGAATCAGTACCATATCGTACCATACAGAGTTGAAACACTCTGTCTACAACGATATTGATGCAAAATCCTAGATCAAAGTGTGGAATAGATATTGTTGTATACAGAAACGCAAGCGTAAATACAGAGTACAACCAAATATCAAGTCAGCGCGCTTATGAAATCTATGCATTAATAATGACGTCGATTATGGTGACTTCCAAGGGTAATTGAAAACCAAGCTGAAGCTCACAAAACACAACAGCGTTGTTCGTAGCTGTGGCCGATCGACACAATACAACGGTGGGAAAATCCTAGTTCCCATGCCACACACTATACTGTTCATTCTGTGTACATCTATATTTATAAACAGGCGCATATAAAGCGTTATCCATGACTAAATAGATTGCTTTGTATTACCATAGACATTAGATAGGAACAATGGAGTTGAACGAGGCCATGTCTTATCTTCGGCTAAGACCGTTGATATTTCGACATTATAACATTATCCAACCGAAAATGTCAAGATATGCTCTCGACCATTTCACGTTATCTGTCGCCTAAAAACCAGCTTAACGATTCAAAAGATAAACCCAACTACTTGATTTGCCTTAGTTGTTAGAGAGCTCGTGCGATCACTTTATTATTCTCGTAGAAGTCAGCGAGAGATGAGAGAACACCGACCATTAAATATTAAAGATTTATCTGATCTGAAGCAAAAACTCCCTACCATATCCTGCCGTCTCTTAATGCAATTATCGTTCAAATTGCCTGCCTTTTCTCGTCTTGTTATTCCTTATTTCATTAGGGAGCAATGAAGTTCACGAGCGAAAATAGATATTTCTATGAAATTGGATCTGACGAATTGCTGTTTTTGATTGAAATACGGGTCATGAAATTAATATAGAAACTTCATTTTCATTCGAAAGTTTATCTACGAACCATCGCTTCGTTTTCCTTCGCGCAATTTCGGCTAATTTTCATTGAATTACGCTAGATTGGCAATCATTGGAAAGCGTACAGCATATTGAAAAATACACAACAAAGACTGTGTACACAATATTATTAATTGAAATAGTTGAAACTCTGAATAGTCCATGTAATTTATCTCGTCCGCACAACGAAGGATCCTTTGTAGCTGATAAACATACAAGACTAGCTTATGAACCCCAAACCTCAGCGCAAACAAAGCACAAAAAAATCCCTGATGTACAAAAAACGCATAGGAATATACAGTCAACTCTGTCTAATTCGAACACCCTGGGGAAGCGTAAAATGTTCCAATTACAAAAAGTTTGAGTGATAGAGGTTTGTTTTATAAGAATTGGTTCATTAGTGATCCTTGAAGGGACGGGAAATTTCATTCGAATTAGATAGAGTTCGAATTACGCGAGTTCGAACAATGCAGATTTGACTGTATAAGCTTTGGTACAAATACTAAAACTTGAGTTCAAACGTATGAAAGTGCTCGAGTCGTGTGCAAACCAATCGGAGCCCAGAATCTCTACACATAGGCTTATCAATAGCTTCAATAGCTGAATCCCTGCCAATGCACATACGTATTGGTATATAAGCTATTGCGAGACATATAAGAGACGAATAATCTATGCCTCTCTTATAATCTATATCTATCTCTCTCTTTTCTTAATAGAATAATTTAATCTATATCCCCGAGTGACACGAGGTAAAGCATGAGCGATGCTCTCCAAGACACACGTTCCGTATATTAATTACATTTGTCTGCAACGAGGGCGATATCAGATACACGCAAATGCCAAAGCAATGACACCTTAATTTAATCAATGCTCGTGACATTATATTCAAGTGGATGAGCAATGCACAAGAACGCATTATCATTAGCCCTATTTACACTACACAAACTAACCCGGGTTAGTTTTCGTTTGTAGTGTAAGCGCTCACCAGTGGCGAAGCTGGTTAGCCGAAATGCACAGTAACACGTAAACATACGATCTAAACGATCCGAAAATCAAATGTGTTTCAACACGATGGCATGCCATACTAGAAACAACCGGTCGCCCAGCTCCGCTACACTACATTCGTAAAACTAACCGGTAGTTAAGCTAACCCACCTCTCGAGTGGTAGTTAACCGGGCGAACCGGTTAGTTGCATTACACTACGAAAAGCTAACCCGGGTTAGCTTAACCCGGGACGAACCCGGGTTAGTTTGTGTAGTGTAAATAGGGCTATTGATAGTAATAGCGTTATATATATGCATGTATACAGCGCTGGAAGCAATAGCTTTAATGCTTACACGTATGCAAATGACTGGAAATCAAGTACATATTGCTGTTCATTGTGTGCAATCTTGTTGGATACAATCGACTACATAACATGATGAAATTACAAAATAACATAGCTCCCTCGGCAAAGCTCTAATAAGAGTGTCTAGACCACGGCCTTCCATGTATTAATCCAAGCTCACGACAATATAATATTGTAATCCGAATTACATCAATTATTCTCACTACCATTGGCTACTATAAATTCAATTGAACACCCCTTTTGCCGTAATTTCCGCCTTATACTGCCCACTTTGAGTCCCTCTGCTTTGAGCTTTTTGCACCGTTTAGTCAATACTCCATAGCAAAAACAGACGTTCAACAGATAAAGCTCACACAGAAATATACGTCACTCGTTCCCAGATCTCCCAAGCAAAAGCAAGCAGCTATGCACAGTGTTAATAGTGTAAAGGATCAGTGATAGTTGTGCACTGCAAACCTTGTATCATGCTATTTAACACGTCCCCCCCCCCTTTTATGTATTCTACTACAGCTCACGTCCAGAAGTAAAACACAGGGGTAAAAGAAGAGGAATTCGTCGTATTCATTACAAACAAATGATCCAAATGTTTCAAATATTACAAAAAACACTTTCTAATGAGAAAATGCGCATACACCTCACTCAACCTCAAGAGGTTTTATCTTGTTTTCTGAGCAATTTATCTTTATATCTATACCAAAATCTGCGTCAATATAATTAATAAAAATGATTTCGATCTCATTCTCTTTCTATCTAGTGTCGACCCTAATTTAATCAATATTTCTTATAGTTTTAAAAGCGACAATTTTCTCGTAATTACCCTTGGCTTCGTAGCATCTTTTCGATATTGAAATTGAGCACGCGATATTTTACCTGCGCATGTAACGAGGGACAAATTGGTTAATGATATACCATACAAACAGGCCTAACTAATTGTGATTCCGTTTCTAAACATAGAACAGACCTCGAGGGTGAATGTGACATAAATAGCCCGTCGTATAATGACCTGACAGGAAGTATGTGCTGGCACAATCCCAACTAGACCATAAATATTTCCGAACTGAAAAACTCCCCAACTCCTTGCGCAATTATTATAGACACGCTTCAGCAATTCACAACCCATTGAGCGTGTTCTAAACTCTTTCAAATCTGATGCTGGTCCCACTCCTTCGGTTAATGACACGAGGGACGTTGAGCAACGAGACACAGCTTCAAGAAGTCCGGGTTAAGTCAATTCCTACCTTATCTGTGACAGTCAATAAAGCAAAAAGACAAGTGCTAACTGTACAAAGTAAAAGTCTAACTAACCTCGGCATTTTCATTCATGGCCTATTATTGGCACTCTTGGACGGCAGCCATTATGCTTGACCATGCGGACCACTGATAATGCAAGCGAGGTTCCGGCAAAAGCGCTACCAGGAAAAAAGTAACAAAACAAAACGAAAAGACAGGGAAAATCCTTGGGATTAGGCAGGGCAGGGAGGGGGCAATGCAAAAACAGTTACCCTTCAAGCGTATTGTGCTGATTATCGAAGAAATAAAAAGACCTGGGGAAGAGACCACAGTGAATTACAATCTGACGTCATTATAAGAATGTCAGTTCTGCGGACATTGTTTTAACTCCGCCTTGAGTATACACTATTGTCCGTGTAATTAAAAGCCAGTGAACTCTAGTAAAGAGAATCGTAGCACATCCTTATCCAAGCATTGAAAACAAAACCACTGAATTAATTTTTGAGATATAGTTGGCATAGACATTGAAAAATTGAAAAGCCGATCCGATTGTAAAAGTTATCAACAAAAGAACAGAAAAAGAGGAAGGCTTCCTGCTCTGGGCTTCCTTGAGCTTGGAGACGCTTTAAAACAAAGATCTGCTTTGAAAACAGATATCCGTAAAGAAAAGGGTTTCTCGAGTGATAACAATGCCAAAAGTCGACTTGCAGGCCAATTTTCACGTTCCACGCAAACATCGGGCCAATAAAATCGCATGGAAGTGCACATCACACACCATGTGTTCCGACTGAACAGAAAACCATAATTAATGTACTTACTTAGCCCCGAAAACAATCCCCGAACGATATTGCCTGATCGGGCGGGTGGCAGAGCGAGAAATTATTCATTAACCTGACATTATTTAGGGCTTAAAAATAAATCGCATTTATTTTTCATTGATTTACGTAAAACCCTTTTAAGAACCGTCAAAGGAATCAGGGTTGCTTATCAGAAGAGCAGATTATAATCAGCGGAAACAACAGAAAACTACGTCTGTCTACGTCGTCAGCAAGGCATGGACAAAATTGCCTGCCGTTCCAACTCTATTCCAGCTTGAAGCTCCACAGATAGCAATGCTATTTAATACGCACGTGTTTATAAGAATACGTAGTCTATAAGAATATCAAGGCTCGAAATCTCTGAAACTTAAGAATAACGTGTAAACAAGGGTAGACTCGAGCGTCAACGGGAGAAAGGTGCATGGATGTGTGTATGATATATTTTATTTGCATGATACATCTATCACCTCCAACCAGATGAAGAAAAAGTCTTAAATCCCTAATCAACCCCATTGTCTCTTGCTGATTATAGTGCTTAGGCTAGTGCACAGAGATTCGAATAAGTACAATAAAAGCCGGTGCATTACATAAAGATAAAAACTAAATGACACAAATCGTACAAGATTGGAACGAAAAAGCAGGTTGCAGAAATGACTAATGATAATTCAAAGTGCCAAGTCCCCTGCAGGCATTGCAGAATGCATATCTTGTAAACGCATTTGGTTAATTAATCCGGGTGTCCGTGATATAATCCGAGCCTTCGTCGTCAAAAGCACATGCGGCTAATCGCCATGCGTTGCCAGAGCCTCGATTTAAAGGCGAGGGTTCTAATCAAAACGTCTTGTAAAGACGTGTATTATTTTGTTCTGCCGGGGTTTAATCCAAGGAAACGACCCAAGACAATAAACTGCGAATCGACCTTGCTAGAGCCTCGATTTCAAGGCGAGGGCTCTTATCAAAACGTCTTGTGAAGACGCGTATCATTCTGTTCTGCCGGGGTTTAATCCAAAGAAACGACCCAAGACAATAAACTGCGAATCGACCCGCTAATAGCCGTGAACGAGTGTTCAAACACGCGTTGGTCAAAATTCTGATTAATATTATAACGGTCATGTGAAAGAACGTTGTTCTACTTTCAATTTCAATTGTTGTTGACATTTGGTTGTAACAGGATTGTAACCAGCTACAATTATTTCTCGATCAGTTAAAGAATAATAGTCAAGGAAAGGTGTCTTAGAAATCCGAATTCTATTTTCTTCAGAAATCAGATTTAATACTCAAAAATATAAATATCTCAGATTATAGCCGATGTGTATTGAAATTCTTTCTATGCTGCATTGTGTCACATTCAAATGTGCTCAAAATAAAAGCCACTGGCATACTTCGGATAGTTTCATTTCAAGCGACAGATATGACAGGGGAGCGAGGGAGAAGTGACATAGGGTGTTCATAAGCAATAGCCACTAACCAGTGTAATTACTTCACATTGATTGATTCACTGTTCTGCACAGTAAAACATCGATCTTACTGTACACACCAGTATTTCGCTATTCGAGGAATTCATGGATTTTCCATCAAGACCAAAGCATTCTCCTGGTCCTTTGATCTAAACGTCGTTTAGTTTCACTGAGTCAGCATAGTCTGAAAAGACGACTCGCAACTGATGAAATTGGTGTGGAATTTCGCTTAGTTGTTCGAAAAAAAGATTGTGAAGAAAACAACATCTGGTACTGATAGTTGCCCGGCAACGAGACAATAGGCGCGACAAACGTTCTCGTAAATCTAAAGGAGAACAACACAATACCATATCGAAAATATATTAGATTTGTTATAAGAAATATCAATATATTGCTAGTGACCGCGATAAGCTACGCTGGGGAAGTGTCGTAATTAAGTATGGAACATGAATACTATATCAGGAGGAAATAGTTTAGAGCATGTCACTTTGACAAGGATTCAGATCGAGGCTCTGGGGAGACTCAAACCGAGGCAAGGCAAGATTAAATTTTGAGAGTTTTATAAATCGCCACTCTTATCAATGAATCTTTAGTCTGTGGGGGTGCATAGACACGTGGTTAACGAAGAGATAGTGGATAATTTGAGGAAGAGAGCAAAGCTGTATACTGCTCATGTCAGCATGACACACGTTAGTCATTCCATTATTTTTAACAACTGCCCGCGTCCTTTAGATTCATAAATAAATAATGACAATAATAAAAGAAGAGAGAGGTGTCTTGAGTGCGTCGGAAGAGAGAGTTTCCTCGGGTATTTCAAGATATAAAATGGCGTAGAACTGACATCCTATCCAGCTGGCCTAGTATAAAAGAAGAAAATGTGTTTATAAGAGCCAAATTTCGAGAACTACGACGTTTCTTATCACTTGACAATCACCGAACGGATAAATAAAAACAAACGCACAGCACAGACAAACATTAACAAAGCCAGCCTCTCTTTCAAAACGCGTCTGTGGTTTATCAACCGCAAAGTAGTGGTGGAAAAGCACAACTTATAGCATCGATTACACCACAATTGGGATATAATCATGCTTGGTTTGCATAGCAAAGTACGTTAAACAAATTGTGATTTTCAAAGAGCAATAGAAAAGTCCTACAACGAAAGATACAGCTAATAATTTGTGCGCACAATGCATCGCTGAATGGACGTACTTATAAGTGTAGCAAGAATATTGAAGGGGATTAAAAGCCGCACTAGAATAGGCATAGAATAAGAGAGCGATGAACACAAAACATCAAGTCCAATTTCTATTTTGCTCGCAAATTAAGAATTTTAGCGGGCTCTTTCATGGCGAATAAAGAGCTAGAGATATTTTGAATGGAGATTAGCAGCAGTTTATCTCTTGCTACGCCCCCACATTGTGCGCGAAACAAAAAGGAGATAAGCCAAGATTCGTATCATTACGTCTGTCACCAGGTGTGCATTTGAAGAATTTTCATCGCAAAAAAACAAGAGTATATACGAATGTCTCGAAGCCTTTTTAGGGCTTCCAATCTCACCCACCCACATGTAAAACTAGAGCCACAATCAGCGGGGAATTAGTGCTGCCCCCATTTGATCGTGTGATGAGTGATCGTAATCATAATCAAAGCAATCATCATCGTAATCAACAAGGTTTCATGATAATCAACAAGGTTTCATGACAATCGCATGCGCAATCAGCACGAGAGAAACCATTAGAGTAATATTCGCTAATCATCATCATCATCATCACCATTATTATTATCATCATTGGAATCCTGGTATATTTAAATACCTGGACCATGCTACATAGCTCATTATGGCTGCACATCCAATAGCATGACAACAACAACTAGAATTAATCGACTTTTCTCAGTTAATTCTGTTCCACGACTTTAACTGAAAGTGCCCAGCTATACATATGGAATTTCAAGAAGATATCCATCATAATGACTCCACACAGTTCAGAAACAGTTATTTTGATTCTCCGAGTCGACACACACCGATAGGACTAATCTCGCATTAGATTAAATCCCCTACAAGTTCATTTGTAATCGGTATGCGACTTACTTGGATTATAGTGCATTCATCTATCAAGCTGACCTCGCTATGGATTTGCGCGACACTATAACGCTCAGTTAAGAAGCCTTCGCTTCACGCTTTTAGCTTCACGCTTTTAGCTTCACGATTCGTTAAGCCTAGCTGTTACCTCTAACCTGTGGAAGCTTGGCGTGGCAAAATAGCAGCACGCTGCCAAGACAGTGTAATTCAGCGGGCAATTTCAACAATGCTGCACGCACGCGTATGCAATGATTCCGCTGTCAAAATGCGAAGGGATGCTTCGCAGCGGCAACAGCCATTTGTGGTCATTTGTACATGATCTGACATGGGAGATACTGAACCATTTCATTACAGAACAGTGCACGTTGTAACACAAACTCACTTCAACATGCAGCTCTTGCCGCTTATTGTAACCAGTGACGGCGAGAAGGGAAATGGTATACTGCAGTCTTCAGGGTCTGAAATATAAACAGAACATCTTAGAATGTATGAATGAAAATCAAAAACCAAGCGTAAATTGAAGATATCCCAAACGAATCTATACTGTGGCGGAATACAGACAAAGCAGTGTAGCCCCACTTCGAACCCAATACAGTAAACTCCCCATTTAACAAACCCATCCCGTCCCGAGTGGGGGTCAGAGAATTTTTCCTCACACCAGGAAGTCATCCATCTCGGGGTATATAAACTGTACTGTGAGCAGCAGCTCAAGATACGAGATATTCAGTTCGTAAAAGAAAGGCGCTCGGATTGGTGAAAACGAAGCCCGGCCTCGTTTCCAGGGTTATCTATTTTCAGAGAAATAACAGTTACCTGTGCAAAATAAAGATATACAGGTGCAGCACCGCATGCTAAGCCAGTTATCTTAAAACAAAGAATATCCGGCTATGGCGGCTGATGTTCGGATGCGCATTGTGTCGCAGGCCATCCGCGCCAGTGATTATGCATGGTTGACATTAAATAAACGATGCTGGACGTAAGCCAAACGTACTTATTTATGGAAAACAATACATATACAACATATAGCAAGTGGAGCGACGCGCTACGCTTAAACAGCCACCATGTCTGATAATATGCACGAAATACTATACATATGATTGCACTTAATTACACAACTGCTTGTTATTCCCCGCGCAAAAAGGATAGCTCCTCCTCAGGTTTACTGCCATTGCTCCTTCCTATGCACCGATTCCTGACATGAAGCGATTCCTCTCCAAGTCAGCTCAATTAGCTAATCCCTTCTATTGTTGAACTCTATAATTACTGTAGGGTTCAAAGATACTCCTTAACCCAATGGAGATTATTGTCAAAGTCGAATCGCACTGTGTAGCAATATTAATCGTTTAAAGGAATGATGAACTTATCGCCAAACGGAGAAGTGTACGATATTCCAACTTCCTTATAGATTCCGTCTGGTATGCCAACATCCGCAAGATACATACGGCCACTTTTTGATGACCCAATCTGGAGGAAAAGCATAATTACTCATATTCAAAACATTCTAATAAGCCGGGATACACACTCCATATCGGTGCAAAATATCACTGACACGTTTTATAGATGGCCCTTTTCACCATTATGCTAAGTATTTTTAGTTTGGGCATTTAGTGTGTAGAAGTTGGGTGAAAACGTGCGATTTGACATCGCTGCAGAAACTGCACACTTAGTCGGCAGTTGTATTAGACCTTCACTCCATGTCCTGGTACTAATATACCTATTGTAATATGCACATAACATCATGATAGGGATAATGACCCCAATATGCCTATTCTCTCTCTCTATATTGACCTTGTCAGCTGCACCACTTGGTAGCGAAGTAAGCCGGGCATAAATATGAATGCTTTTCTGCTATATACTTACCAGTGGTAATGCCAATGCAATGGACCATTTGATAACAATATCAACTAGAAAATGCAACGGATAGCAGACATGGTTAGGCGAAAATAGGAGGATGGGCTTATAATTAAATCACTCACACAAACAGGACATGCATTATTATCCAATAAGGCACTACACGTACACCTGATGCCCAGGGCTACGAAACTTTGACAAGATTATTTGCCATAAAAGCCAATAACTTTGATGTTTTGATAATCTCTGAGCGTCATATCAACTGACCTTGTCTGGGAGACCGAATGCAGGGATCTAGAGCGAGTACTGGCGCTTTTTTGTGATTGGCCCATTCTATCACCCATGGTAGCCAATCATTCTGCACTTCGCTGTTGTCGTGATTGGTTAACGCGTCGATCACCATGTCAACGGGCTGTGTGGGTAAGTCTGAAGAAACAAAACGAAAGCAAAAGGTTAAAATAGTCGCTTAAAGTGTAGAGATTGCAAAAGCCCCTTTCTTGCTTTACAATCCAAGCAAGGCACTTTCATCATCTCACTATTAGCTATTAAAAGTACGCCCCCCACAGGTGGGAGGAAGCCCTGTTTCCACTACACATGCTAACCCGGGGCGAACCCACCTCTGTTTCAGGGTCAGTTTAAAGTGGGTCGACCCCGGGGAGAACCGGGTAAGTTGTGTTTACGCTACAAAAATCTAACCCGGGTTAAACTAACTCGGGTTCGCCCCGGGATAGTTTGTGTAGTGTAAACAGGGCTAAAGAGAGGAGAAAGTAGGAACAAAAGCAAGGACAATAAAATGACCTATAGTTGATATTTACACTGTTTGTTATATACTTTTTTGCATAGGTATAGTATTTCAACTAATTTAAAATGCATTCCCACGCTTTTCTAAGACGGTTAATTATTTATTCAGCTCTGTGTTCGAATTTCTTAGGCCTTTGCGAGCCTTTTGCAAATGCTCTTTGAACTAACGGGAATTGATTTGAGCTAGGTGATAGAATTTGACAAATGGGTTTGATTCTATGCCTTTTTATAACTACAAGATTAGCTTTGAAAACGCAAACAGTCCTGTGTACAAAAACAACAAAGGCATGACAAGCCTAGTTGACTATTTTTATTACGCTGTACAAAATTTCGTGAAGAAAGGATGAAATGGTATTCATGGATCTTATCAGAAACCTTTTACGCTTTGCTTGTCTCCACGCACAAAGGCCAGCCAGACAAATACCACATCCAATAGAGAAATTCAATAAACTTTTAAGTAACGAGGATTTTGTTGAAGTCAAATATCAAATTACGCCCTATTTTTGTTTACAGCCTAATTATTGTCAATTAAGAATGATTACATGTTTTCTTGTTGGCATATTTAGCCCGATTCATTAATTAGTTGTTTAAGCGTCGCCAAAAACGAGCTTTTAACTTTTAACGAATTGCAATGGCTCTCCAATACTGCACAAGTAAAAATAGATGTTCAACTTCCTAGGTGATTGCAAAACAACGCTAAGAATTTCGCATTTATTCGCCTTTGCGTGCATGCTAGCAGCGCATAAGTCAGTGTCAAATTAGAGCATGTTTTAGCGTCAGCGTTGAAAGAATCCGCGCGGTAAAGCAGGCTTGCCGCGCGTCATTACAATAAAGCGCGCGGTGAACTAATACTTCTGCATTGTCTAATAAATTAAGCACATGTTAGATATACTATGAATTGGTAGCAACACATGCTAGATATACAATGGATTGGTAGCACTACTGGTTATATATATTATGGATTGGTAGCACTACAGCTCAGATATATTATGGATTGGTAGCACTACTAGTTAGATATACCATGGATTGATAGCACTACAGGTTAGTTATACTATGGGTTGGTAGCACGCTACAGGGTCCCGGCCTGTGAACTCTTATTGAAATGAATATAGTTGTGCGGTGAGGTCAATAAAGCATGTTGCCGTTACCTTAGGCATCTGCTCGACCATATTATTGGTATGCTACCAATTAGCCGTTGGATTAAAACCTAGTCTGTAATTCGCGGGAACAAAAACAGACTTTTGTCCTCTTTTCACATCACATTTAAAGATTAATGCTTTCCAGCAGTGCAAATTGCACAGGCAGCATAGGATTTTTCAAAACTTATTGTAAGCAGGCTTTGGCAAATGCAGAGATAAGATCAGATGAATGCAGAAAGGGTCACTTCAGCTGCTCGCCAAGAGACGCGGTGCCCTTTCAACTATAAATGCTTTTATCAAAGATTATAGGTCAGCTGTTGTCCTATGACCTTATTGCCAAGAAACGTGGCAATATAAATCCAAGTCTTGTGACCTCAGGATTAGCGCAATGCAATGGAAAACTAACCAGGACAAAACCCATTAATCCAAAAACAGTTACTATGTATTATGATGTTCGTTTAAAAGCTATGAAACCCATAATTGGAACATGCCCTACTCATGAAAATATCTCTTGCTTACTTTTCCGTCGCAACTTGTTTACTTTGAATCCACATTCTATTGAATAATATTACGGGGGTACAGTGAGAAAGATTACCATCAAGCTGGTTTAAAAACACGGCCCGGGGGTTGGGTAATTTTACGGATCGATCAAATCTATGTGACGTTCTGATTAAGAATAACTTGAACCAACCTGTAGGCTGTCTTAGCAATTTTCCGCTGGTCTTCAAGAACACTTCGAGCTGTGAGTCGAGCAAGACTGAATGCTCAGGAACAAATAGTATCACTTGTACCTAACGGAAAGAGATAATGAAATATTAATTTGGATTTGCGCCCTCTTTTGTGAGCAAAGGGGGAGCAAATGCGACCTATGTGTGATCTTAAGGACGAAACAGAAACGTGTGTGAGCTAAAGACTATAATAGGAACCTGATTGTAAACTAAAGGACATAACAGATGCCCATGTGTGACCAAAAGAACACAAAAAGGGCCTAAGTGCGACCTACAGGACGTAACAGAGACCAATGTATGACTAAAAGAATCGAACACATGCCTATGTGTGCTCTAAAGTACGTACCAAGGACCTATACGTGATCTCACAAACGTAACAGAAACAAATGCGTGATCTTAAGTATATAACAAAGACCCATGTGTGGCATAAAAGACATAACAAAGACCTTTAATAGGTAACCTAATGTCACACGTGTTTGCCCTACCGTGTGGTTTGCTAAATGTCTTGCTGCTGATATTGCTTGTAAGCCTCCTAAATGTGGACCAGCAAGGATGACAATGGTGGGCGCTTGGTGTGCGTTCTTGGGACAAATCCGTCTCTCCCCCCCTACAAAGGAAATGGCACATGACTAGACTCGTCTCATGTGCAGCAATGTCCTGTACAGCAGATCAACCTGGTTACAAACAGTAGCAGAGGTTTTACGAGGAATAAGTAATAGTTAATAAGCAGGTGTTTTTACCGACTAGCTGTAGAGCCATCTGACACGTGCAAATTCCAACGTTCTCCACTCTTTGCTCTATGCTTAGGCCGGTTTTTTCTAGAGTAAGAAGGCATTGGCAGTCAGTGCCAGACACACAGAGCAATTACATCTATCATAATACAATGTAAAAAGTGTTAACTAAAGTATAACGGTTGTAGACAAAAGCAAGCTATTCACAAAGAATGCGAATTCATCTGTTACGACTGATTTAATGGATATTTTTATATATTTTGATGTTGCGAAATTACCTTGTGATTAACTCACGCACTTGTGACTCACAAGCGCGTTATACTTCTGTGAAATGATACATATATAATACAATTGTGACCAGTATTATGATTCATTATTTGTGAATTCATTGAAAGGATGGAAAAATGCTAACAATGACTGATCTTCATCTTATAAACAAGCTGAGATGAAACAAGAGTGATAAATACAATGTCGATGTTTTCGAAGGTTGTAGCTTGCTCAGTTTTATCTAAAGGTCTATGCTGATCAGTAGCGAGGAAGAACGGGACACAAAGACAAACAGATAAGCGATTGCATAGAATGATTGCCAACAGTGGAGTTTGTGGTCTATCACGTCGGATATCTGCATACAATGCGTCATTATGACGTTGTCACACGTCACAACACACAGACCTGGCTTCAGTGATGAGCCTGGCAAACATATTCAACATGCATAGCATGGAAGTGTATAGACACGAGACGCACAGGAACTCTATACTTGTCCTTAATCTAATCAGAATGCGTGGTTTTCTAACCAGATTATGCATGAGTTGAGATGGAGGCCTGGTTAATGCAATTAAGGTTGAATAGTGACCCGGTAATTAATTGTCTCGAAAAGTGGTCCAGATCCACTGGAGATGGAGAACAGAGTGAGGTCTTTGTAATTGGATTTCCTGAGTAACCGTACCTGCGTTATGTGAAAGCAACTGTTGGTTGGTTAAGTGTGTGAATATCATGAAAGTGTATAAGCTATTAGCAATTGTAGAGCAAGTTTGTAATGTCCACATATCAGCACCTGCGCATTAACAAGATTGGCCGAATTGAACAATCAGAATGGCCAGGGCTGGTGAAACAGGTGAAATGATAAAGATGTTTATTATTTAAACCGCAAACGATCAAAGAGCAAATGTTTCTGATGTCCTATTTCGCAATTGAAAGAAAGTCGCCAAAATGAAATGATTAATTATCAGAAGACGGATTGCACGAAAGCTTATGTGATAAAAAAATGTTGACGTTGGTAATTTTATTCCTAGTGATCGACACGTTGTTCCCTAAGTCCGATTAAAGCATTTGAAATCTAAACTCTTTAGCTAGTCCTCTTTCATCCGATCACACAGCCAACTCAAAGTACAGCAGGAAAACTTAAATGTGTACTGGTACATCATGCTACACAAAGCCTTAAGACACAAAAAACAGTGCCTCCGGCAAAAGCCTCGCTTTGAACTTTTCGCAAACGAGACTCATGGAAAATTTACGGGGTCAAACAATGCGAGAGCAATACGTGTCAAAAGTCAAAGCAACACTCACCAGCCTGCGTGAAAAGTCTTTTGCGCAATTCTGAAGATATAGCAGGAACAATAAAGCCAGTATCTGTCGTGTATTCTTTACCAGTATGCTCCAATGGTACTTGTACTGTGGTAAATAACATAGGAATATATAAGAGACAAACCATTCACATATTGCAATGGCTAATGCTACTACTTCTGTAACTACGACTACTATGGCTATTACTTGCTATTGCTATATCTATAAAATACAACCACCATGACAATTACCTGCTATGCTATTACTATATCCAATATGCTGTTACTATATCTATAAATTACTATCATGCATCGTCATGGAAGATTTAAAACGTTCTTACTTCGTCTCATTGATACTGGTTCACTTTCTAGGATATTTTCATTCCCCTTATAGGTCCTTATCACTGGCTTCCGAGAACCAACAGATATGCTCTCCTTCAAAAAACAAGACATTGAATCGTTTAAAAAATGGATGCTTCATGACAATGCAATATACTTGAAAGCAACTGAGTGTCTAACAAATCTATATATTCAAGTGGCGTTTTAAGTACCTTTAACTGTTCGAAAACTGTTGTCTTGTCAAACAAGGCAAGGTTTTTCTGCAAAAAAGCACAATAATGCATACAAAATAAAGAAAGAAAACTAGTAAATTATCCAATAATTGTAAATTATACCAATAATTGTAAATTATTATATCATTATTCAGTAAATCACCATTATTCAGTGAAGTGGTAAATAGTGACTTTTGGACGCATGAAATCTACTTATTTAGTAGCACCATTTAGTACTCATTCAAGGTAAGAAGAAAACATTGCTTACTTCGAAATCAAAATCTGGTATACTGCTATCTGCATTTGTAATAAGATTCTGGTCTCTCTTTTGCTTTCTTTCTTTTCCTTTCTGCTTCTTCGATCCAGGTGAAGGCTCTGCAGCTTGCCTCTGCTCCCCTGGAATTCAAGTTTGATAATGTCTGACAACAACACAGCAACATAACATGGGATTTTAAGGCTTGTGTAGCCTAGCGTATACTCTACTATTCACATCAAAGATATTACAGCTTGGGTCTTCAGATATTTTCTTGCAAATAAAGCGTGACGCTCTTACTAACTCATGAACTAGAATGCTCACTTTACCATCATGTATCACATTGCATTGCCTAATTATATACTCATTGTGAATACCATGTTATAAAGAATAGAGCTACAGTTGACTCTCGCTATCTCGAACTCGCAGGGGAAATGAAAATTTGTTGGACATGGCGAGAGTTTGAGATATCCAAACTAAATTCACCCAAATAGGTAACGAGGAGAAATGGGAAGTTTGAAGTTTGAGATAGCAAGTTGTTTGAGATAAACGAGTTTGAGATGGCGAGATTTGGCTGCATTCATTTTCATTTGCGAGTCTTGATCTTCACTTCCCTTTAAAATCATAATACTTATGATTACAATGTTTCAAAAGATACTTCAAGAAATACTAAACGCCACACTCATAAACACTCCTGCTCATTACATGAAAAACTTCTATTCTTATCATGACAATTACTAACAGACATAAACAAACATGTTTACAATGAAGAAACTCTTGCTGTAAGTACCAATGTCTCACAAAATAATACGGTTTACCAAATCACGGCCAAAGTTTAAAGAAATTTGATTTTAATACAACTTACTTGTTGGTGTTAGATTCTTCTTTCTGAATTGCTCTGCCTCGTCCAAAGGAGGAGTGATCGTCTATTGAAGACAAGTATCAGTGTTGTTAGATAAAAGGTTGCAATCATTTAAAGTGAAGTTTAATCAATCATATGATTACCTTGGGCTGGGTCTCGTGAAGTAGTATACTAAGATCAACAACATCTTCAATCTTGATTTTCAGCTGTGCTGCAGCAATCTGCATTTCATTGAGAAACACTGCAACATACAGAGAAGAATATACTAGGCATCTGGGGCATGCATTTTTGGTGCTCATGCAATCAAGCAGACCACTGGATGGACTTCATAATGCAAAATCAGACAAATTGCAATTAAGTGGACCAGTAAATGGATTTTGTAATGCAATATTTGACAAATTACAGTAAAAACCGGTGTAAAGAACTAAATGATTAAGAATCATCATTGAGATATTTCTGCTTGAAACAATAGAAAAAACAATAGCATATTGTTTTCAGAAAATGGGATGCAAAATCTGCAGGTATTTATTTTGTTACTGCGTTTTATTTATTTATTTGGTCAGGTTAGATGTCCAAAGATTTAAAGGATTTAAAAGAGTAGCAATAAGTTGAGAGGAACCAAGGGACCACACCTTACTTAACTCACTCAGAAGGGGGCGTGGTAAACATTGACGTCACAGCACAACACAAAAATTAAAAAATAAACAGCATGAAAAATAATGAATGAAAACTAATGATAAGAATATAATGCGTAAATTACTTTTATCTGAGCGCTATAAACTAAATCTAGGCATATATATTTAGACCTTCAAGAAAAGAAAGATAGATTTAGGCCTTAGCCTTACCATCTTCAATCGTTATTTCTTGTAACAATGTGTCAATTTCAAGCACTTTTCCTCTATAGACACCTTTATCTCCACAGTCTATCTTTATCGTATCCCCAATAAAAGACGAAGACTCCATTTTCAAATTATAACGAAGAGAATTCAAAGAGGAAAAGAAGATTCCATCTGAAAATGGGCCTCTCTGGATGGAATCTTGAATGAATGATCTCATTGTTTATGAGTTAACAACAACAACAACAACAACCTATGATATGTCATGAACGTTCATGAACTTCTTCAAATTCATTTTCATTTCAACATTTTATTACTGTTTTAGATTGATTACAAGTGATAAAAAATACCAACATTAAGGATTAAAAGAGTAAGAAACACATTTTACATAATTAAATTGTTTTTATGAAAGTAGAAATCAAAGAAGCTCGGGGAGAGGGCGGAGGGGGCATGGCTCTCTGCCCTTCTAACGTACCCCTTCTTACTCTAAAAGTGAGTGGCCTGTGTGAGCGGTCACTGGCTCTCTTTGTCACCTGGACCTTCCACTCTTCAGATACTTCCCACGTCCGTTTTGAAGCATACGTGGCATACGTTGAAATAATTCAATCATTGTCTCTTGCAAATTGGGAAGAAAAACTAGAAGCAATAAAGGAATGAAAGAACTTTATTCAAAGAAAAGTAATCAATTTAAAATTATGTGAAGCAAAATGCTGGAAAATATAACAATAAAACAGCTTCCTTTGGAAAACTTGGGTGTGACAACAAATAAAGCTGAACAAACAATTGGCATCAGTTTCGAAAGAAAACTATCCAATAACTCCGTTTTAACGCAAATAAAAATGGTTTTCTATTGTAAAGAAACTATTTGTAGCAACAGAAACATATAAACATGGTTGATCTTTTTCACCAACATTACATTGGAACACAGGTGGAATATCTATATAAATGGAGAATATGCTTCTCGGATTAGTTCTTGAGAAAACGTTTCAAAAGTTCAATCTCCTTCAAGTTCAGTTGGATTAGCAGCTCTGATAACCAAGCAGTATGAATCGTGGGAGCGTAGCTGGGTGCATTGTACTTATTGTTTTTAGCATTGCCTGGAATTCCGTGGGAGTAGCAGGCCAGCCGGTTGGGGCTGCTGCAGATTTTCAAGAAGAAGCTCGAAGCGATAATGCCGGGGACACGTATCAAAACAAGAGAGGAAGAGAGATGCAGGAAGAGATCAAAGAGGTGGCGAAACAGGAATGGCCCAGAAAAGAAGTGCAAGAAAAAGCAACAGAGTTGAGTGGGGAAGCAGATCAATTTGAATATTCGCATAAAGATGAGGAAATCAGAAGGTCTCAAAACAAAAGTGACGTGGAAGACACAGAAGTCCAGCATGATGATAGCGAATGTGATGTGCAGTGTCGACTGTTCAAGAATCTCAGAGAACAAATGCAAAATAAGCCTAAGATTGGTTAGAAAAGTCGCAAAAATATCTTATCACCTTACATAACTGCTTTAGCACTGAATATGAATAGTAGATTTATCAATGTAGCATTAAATAGTCATGAACTTTTCTGATTTGAACATTACATGGAGCAGACTGAATATATGATGGCGTTAAAATTGAATATTTTAATGAGTTAACTTCATCAAAAAAAATTCATTGCTCTTGAAGAAGACTTTTCTTAATGACTTGCACTTCAATATTTACTTCCACAAAAATATATGACACGATGTTATACTTCCAATGGCTATATGACAATTGGATAAAATTTGAAAGCAGTAAAGTCTGGCAGTCAAATAAACATCAAGTGAATAATACCTGGTAAAAATATATCATCAATTTTAATTACATAACAAAACACAACTAAAAAGGATAAAAGCTATAGGTCTACGATGATATCATTGCTCTAACAAAGCCAGAACCTCGAATAATTATGTGGTTTATGAAAAAATAAAGACAATAATAAGTATACCTCCGTTTAGTGTTATATATTTCTACATTCAAAGAAAGAATCAATCACATTGTTCGTAAAAACTAACATGATTAATAGAAACCCAGTTTGCATCACATTCGACGGAATCACACCAACATCTGTTTCTTTGTGACAATGGTAATTGTCCCTTGCAAAAGCCATTAAAAATACTAAAAACCATAGCAATACGTTGTGCCACGTTGACTACCTGGTTCGCCCATAAATCTGAAATCGACGAGCTCTGTGATTGATTATCAATAACTAAATCAATTATCAATCGCTGTCAAAACTGATAGAGTTTACACTCATATTTATCTGTCCTCCTTTGTAACTACCACGTTTCTTCTTCGTTTTCTCGTGTCGAAAAGATTTACCTGACGAGATATAAAAGCAAAGCTTAGCTTACAAATCACATTCAGTCACACAGTACCGTAAAGCAAATGAGCGACTCCCAAATTGCCTGCAAAAGCATTGTGGCATTGAATTATTTCACACAAGATTCTCCTCCCTTCTATTGACTTTGTACACATATAGCTGAAAGACTCTATGCATGTTGTTGAGGAAACCTTTATACTCACTTACCCCTCGTATGTTTCAAGTCGGTGTTCGCTTTTTCTCCATAGTCTCCCTGTGATCCTTTCTGAAAGAGAATAAGTCCTATGTGAACATCGTCAGTCTATTTTGCTTATACTTAAAAGTTACCCATGCAAATAAAATATAGCATAAAATGATTTTTAATTATCAATTGATAACACAAACCTTTCTTTCGAAGCTGTTATCTTGCAATTTCGTAGGCACTGCTATTTCTTCGGTAACAACTCTCCTAAAAGGAGTGTTTGGTGTTTTCGAGTTCTAAAAACAACAACAATGGCTGCCAATATCTGATTTTCATCCATATTAGTTCAATAGTATCTCAACTGTTAACCTAGCAAAGCAAAAGAAAAAGTCCCAGCGGTAAAAGAATACAAGACAAACAAGAATAACATACAGTGTTCTTCTTCTTCGCCTTGCTTCCATTCACTGGTGCCGAGTTTGGAGTCTTGAACTTGATGTCTAAGAGAATAACACATAATATTTACTAACTTATAAATAAATTTTCGAATATCAGTCAAGGTTAACAAGACATGGGTCTTGTAATTAAATCTCGTTAGACCTCCACAGAATTCACGAATAGGCATACCGGCATTTGGCAGTGGTGTGCTGGTTGTCAGCATGTTATTAAAGTTGGAACCTGAAAACAAACATTTAGATATTAGTCACAGATAAAGTACAAACAAAGAGCACCAGCTACGTCTAGCATTTATTATTACTACTCTTATCGACATGTTAATGTTTCAGCCTGCTTTCTCACCAGACATTGTTGCTGAATGTTGTTCCAACTAGAAAAAAATAAAACGGAATGGTTAAAAAATAAACTCGTGCAACAACCTAAATAAAAGGACAAGTTAGAGCTTATTACCTCTTCTTCTGAACTTGAAGATTCGTGTTTCCTTTTAAGACTTTTCCTACTGTCTGAGTTGACTGTGGCTTGCAAAGATATGGGCTTTTTAGTGTCATCTTCATCTTCGCTGGAAGAACTGTCATCAGACGGACTTGAACTTTCCTCCATCTTCTTGACAGAAGTTGCCTTTCCAATAGCCTTCTTCTCTGCAGATTTAGCAACAGGTTTCTTTGCCTTGTCATCTTCATCTTCACTGGAAGAACTGTCATCAGACGAACTTGAACTTTCCTCCATCTTCTTGACAGGAGTTGCCTTTCCAATAACCTTCTTCTCTGCAGATTTAGCAACTGGTTTCTTTGCTTTATCATCTTCATCTTCGCTGGAAGAACTGTCATCAGACGAACTTGAACTTTCTGGCGCCTTCTTCACGGGAGTTGCCTTTGCAGAAGATACCTTCTGTGCAGATTTAGCAACTGGCTTCTTTGCTTTGTCATCTTCATCTTCACTGGAAGAACTGTCATCAGACGAACTTGAACTTTCTGGCGCCTTCTTCACGGGAGTTGCCTTTGCAGAAGATATCTTCTGTGCAGATTTAGCTACTGGCTTCTTTGCTTTGTCATCTTCATCCTCACTGGAAGAACTGTCATCAGACGAACTTGAACTTTCTGGTGCTTTCTTCACGGGAGTTGCCTTTGCAGAAGGCATCTTCTGTGCAAATTTAGCAGCTTGCTTCTTTGCTTTGTCATCTTCATCCTCACTGGAAGAACTGTCATCAGACGAACTTGAACTTTCTGGTACCTTCTTCACGGGAGTTGCCTTTGCAGAAGATATCTTCTGTGCAGATTTAGCTACTGGCTTCTTTGCTTTGTCATCTTCATCCTCACTGGAAGAGCTGTCATCAGACGAACTTGAACTTTCTGGTGCCTTCTTCACGGGAGTTGCCTTTGCAGAAGGCATCTTCTGTGCAAATTTAGCAGCTTGCTTCTTTGCTTTGTCATCTTCATCCTCACTGGAAGAACTGTCATCAGACGAACTTGAACTTTCTGGTGCCTTCTTCACGGGAGTTGCCTTTGCAGAAGGCATCTTCTGTGCAAATTTAGCAGCTTGCTTCTTTGCTTTGTCATCTTCATCCTCACTGGAAGAACTGTCATCAGACGAACTTGAACTTTCTGGTACCTTCTTCACGGGAGTTGCCTTTGCAGAAGATATCTTCTGTGCAGATTTAGCTACTGGCTTCTTTGCTTTGTCATCTTCATCCTCACTGGAAGAACTGTCATCAGACGAACTTGAACTTTCTGGTGCCTTCTTCACGGGAGTTGCCTTTGCAGAAGATATCTTCTGTGCAGATTTAGCTACTGGCTTCTTTGCTTTGTCATCTTCATCTTCACTGGAAGAACTGTCATCAGACGAACTTGAACTTTCTGGTGCCTTCTTCACGGGAGTTGCCTTTGCAGAAGGCATCTTCTGTGCAAATTTAGCAGCTTGCTTCTTTGCTTTGTCATCTTCATCCTCACTGGAAGAACTGTCATCAGACGAACTTGAACTTTCTGGTACCTTCTTCACGGGAGTTGCCTTTGCAGAAGATATCTTCTGTGCAGATTTAGCTACTGGCTTCTTTGCTTTGTCATCTTCATCCTCACTGGAAGAACTGTCATCAGACGAACTTGAACTTTCTGGTGCCTTCTTCACGGGAGTTGCCTTTGCAGAAGATATCTTCTGTGCAGATTTAGCTACTGGCTTCTTTGCTTTGTCATCTTCATCTTCACTGGAAGAACTGTCATCAGACAAACTTGAACTTTCTGGCTTCTTCTTTAATGGAGTTGTCTTTGCTAAAGGCTTTCTCTCTGCAGATTTAGCAACTGGCTTCTTTGCTTTGTCATCTTCATCTTCGCTGGAAGAACTGTCATCAGACAAACTTGAACTTTCTGGCTTCTTCTTTAATGGAGTTGTCTTTGCTAAAGGCTTTTTCTCTGCAGATTTAGCAACAGGTTTCTTTGCCTTGTCATCTTCATCTTCACTGGAAGAACTGTCATCAGATGAACTTGAACTTTCCTCCATCTTCTTGACAGGAGTTGCCTTTCCAATAGCCTTCTTCTCTGCAGATTTAGCAACAGGTTTCTTTGCCTTGTCATCTTCATCTTCACTGGAAGAACTGTCATCAGATGAACTTGAACTTTCCTCCATCTTCTTGACAGGAGTTGCCTTTCCAATAGCCTTCTTCTCTGCAGATTTAGCAACTGGTTTCTTTGCTTTGTCATCTTCACTGGAAGAACTGTCATCAGAAGTGTCCTCTGAACTGCTTGAAGCATTTGCCTTCGCAGAAACCTTTTTTGCTGTAATCATCAAAGAATAGATTGATGCTGAGTCTTGGTAAAAAGCCTCTGACATCAAAGTAGCAAACGAATGCCACTTAATTCAAATCAAGCATGATGAAACATTACCTGGTGGTTTTGTTGCCTTGATTTTTTCATCAGAAGAACTATCTGAAGATGAATCGCTGGAGGAAGATGAATCGCTTGAGGAAGACTCACTTTTTGAAACCTTTGTTCGTTTGGCTGGCTGACTAAGTTGAGTTGCAGCAGGTCGCTTGGCACCTAGATAAACATTAATAAAATGGCAATAAAAGTCTTGCAACTCAAGATGATGATTATTAGATGGATAAATAGTCATATTAATAATAATGAATGTTTACTTCAGAAATGAAAGAATTAAGAACCATGTAATAAGAGATAGCAAAATGTGCATCACTAACCTGGTGTTGACATTGGCTTTTTGCCTAACGTTCTTGCAGATGTACTACAAATTGATCATAAAGCTGAATAGACCATATTCATTTTGAAATATGGATCACAAACTAAATATAATTTAAAAAATATATATAGTCTTTTAGATGCTTCTTCTTTAGCACTCTTACCATGCTGAAAAATGCTGTATTATCTCATTGATATCAAATTCGGATTCCTTTCCAGGTGTCTGTAGAAATAATAAAACATTTGAATATGTAAAATAATAAAACATTATGTTTTTGGGACAGTTGGCCTTTGCACCAACTTACCCCAAGAGAATGACTACGACTAATATATATAGCCTAGTGGCTAAGGAATTGGTTTTGATCCTCAGGAAGCCATGCTCTTACTGGTCCAAATCCACGTATGGTGAAAACCACAAACTACAAGCTGCCAGCCAACCCAGCTATTCATCCTTTTGTGGCGTAGATAGAAATTTTTAGCCGGGGGCAAAATTAAAAATTTCCCTACAAAAGGGTGTGCCTTTATGGGAATGCCCAGAATGCCATATACCCACATAAAGAAAGTTGTGGCATAGATATATGCTGCTTTAATGACACAGCTTCTGAGGTCGATAAATGAGTGACCAGAATTTCTGGGGGTACCTAAGGGTTTATCTAACTGGACCCACACAACTATCATAGCTGAAGCTACTCAGTATAAATATTTGTACAGTCTACTCTACTCTCGATAAGTGAAACCTGCACGGAACCGAAAAAAATTATTCCACTTATCGAATGTTCCACTTATCCGAATTATAGGCTTGTTAATGCAAATCGAAGGGACAGGAGAAATTGGTTCCACTAAACGAAAGTTCCACTTATCCGGGGTTCCACGTATCGAGAGTGGAGTAGACTGTATACTTCCTTGCTTTGCTTATAGTTTATAAAAAGCGATGTGGTGGTTGGTAACTCAAGGTAAATTCTGTGAATTGTGATTAACTTGGTTTGGTTTTACACTTGGTATTATTAGTAGGTTGGGGTTGGGTTCTATTTGCCGGTGGTTAGCATAGCATAGCAGCCTATTATATAGCCTGGCCTGTGTGTGCCTGGCCTGGCGTGTGTGGTGAGCTTTGTAAAGTAATTCGCGCACCATGCTCGGAGTGATACATAAATACAATACTTACAAAATTCTTTTCAGAAGCAAAAGCTTTTACACTTTTCTTTAGATTGTTTTTGACAAGATACTTGTAGACCAAATTGTCAACATCACACGTGCTTTCGGCAGCCATTTTGATCTGCTTGATTGAATTGAATGTTTCGAAATGTGGTGGGACTTCGAATCTCTCATGTGTGTGGCCTCCCGAATCTGAGTCTGAGTTGATCCAACTCCAAAAGGAAGTAATTTTCACGTGGTGTGTGGTGTGGTGGCTTGGCTCACTGCACTACTCGTAACACAAAGGAAAAGATTCAAGCCCTTTCGAAATCCAAACCATTGTAGGCTTTCATCTTCATTTTGTTGAACAAGATGTCTTCAGATGAAATTCACATCCGCCAGCGCGTAAAGGAAAAACAGAGCTCCTCAGAAGAAGAAGAAGTTGATGAAAAACCTGCCGTGGAAGGAAAGAGGAAGAAAGGAGGCGATACTAGGTCAGGTAGGCCTAACGAGAATGGCTCTAAAAGTGTTCCTGTCGTGAAACCACCAAAGAAAAAGAAGAAGAAAGACGATAATTTAACCGGTGCAAGATTGATTGCTTACTTGATGATATCACCGTCTCTGATTTACGTAATAAACCTCTTGTATAACGTAATATCACGGTATTCTTTGGCTGGGAAGTTCTACCACGTCACTGCTTTATTGCTAAGTGCTGTGACAGTGACATGTGTATGCGTCTACTTTTACAAGTCGATCCAACCATATTTGAAGTATATGGCAGCTTTTTCTCTGCTCACTTTCATCGTACCAACAGTGCAAGTGTATCGCTGTTCGCCTATTCATTTGCACAATAAAGACCTTGGTAAAATGTTCAAACTTCGCGAAGGTGCAGATAATTTCATGAAGATTGCCTATCTGGGGTCACAGTGCTGGAAGAATCAGAGCTTTAAGACCCCATATGACTTGGCAATGCACACTCCATCATTGAAGCTCACCGTTAAGCCATATCAAATTGTGAATTTGATGATGCACCACTTCAATGAAAGAGGCGATGACTACGAAGGACCCCCAGTTGATGCTCTCCCAAATCTACTCTATCTGTTAACATCCCAAAGAAGTGTGAAACGTCAAATGTTCAACTTGAATCTCCTCACAATGGTACCGGGAAGAATTGAGATCATAGCCGGCATCATGGAACTCGGTATTGACGACAGAGAGAATGTTACACTTGATATCTACGGCAAAATTGGTGAAATGGGTCTGAGCTTTAATGACACAAAAGCACAACTGGAGGAGATGGAGTACATGTTGCGGCCACTTGTATTTCACGTGTATAAGGTGGAAGTTTTTGGTGTTCCGGAGGAGCAGACGGAAAACCCTGAAGAATACTTTGCTGATAGATCAACATGGAAGAAGAAACAGCCAAAGGGAAAAGATGAACAAGCATAGAATGAATTGTTAAATTTATTTACGTTTTAGTAATTGCTTTCGTAAATTCTCCTAACTGATGCATTATTGAACACAACAGTTTTCTATTTATACAAAATTATTTGCAATTTCCAGTTTTTTTACTTTAGTTATTACTGAATTCAGCAGGTCAACTCACAGCCAATTATCTCCAATAATATGTTTTTAATTTCATAATAATAGCTTGCTTGCATAATAAAAGAGTCCCATAAAGGAGCTCTGGAGAAATCAGCCTGCGTAAGCTTTATATAAGATTGCGGAGGAGCAGACACAAGGATTGTTGGATGCGAACTTTGCAATGCATATAAATGACAATGGAAACCCGGCAACGCAAACAAAGGTGTGTGGCATTTAGGACCAGCATATTTTAATTTCGTTTTCATTGTTCAAACCTGCCACGTTAAACGATGTTATTGCCCCAGGGTTCTGAGAACCGCGGAGGAGAACTACTACGCGTTCCTTTCCTGTTGTTGCGCATTCTTTACATGATTTATGTATATTACAGGAGTACAAATTTTGTCAAGGCTATGAATAAATCGTAAAATTATAGTACCGAATCAATGCACACACCTTCTGGAGTCTTCAGTTTACCAAACAAGCTTCCAACCAAGTACGTTTGTAGCCAGCTTTCGAGAAGTTATCAACAAAGCGGCCTTGGGCCCGCGACGAGAGGAACGGCCTAGCCCATCAGTTGAAATAACAAACTTTTACCTCGCAGTACCACACGGCGATTTAAACATTAACAATGGCACTTTCAGACAGAAAAATACTTGTAATCTTTTTTTTATTTGTTCAACTGACTATTATCACACTATTTGGGAATATGTATTTGAATTTCACTAATCCCAGATACGTAGATAAGGCATATAAAAGATACAACAACTCGTCAGCGGCCTCGGGAGGCAGTTCCAAAGAAAAAACACAGTCTTCTGCCACGAAGAGTATCGACAACGATGCAGCAAATCAAAAGCCATCAGCTAGAAATTTATTTGCAACGCGACAAGGTTTACAGACCGCGTTGCCAGAGCATGGTTCAGAGATATATTCAAAAGTAAAAGATAACGCTGTATTTGTACACATTAAGAGTACTGCACGCGAAAAGATGGAACATGTGAACCTATTGGTCTTGGTCTCAAGTGCACCGAAAAGGTCTGATAGAAGACAAGCCATCCGCGAAACTTGGTGGCCACTCTGTAAAAGTACAGATAAGGTATACAAATGCTCACAATGTCTGTTTATTTGTTGTTATTTTTTAAGGATTACTGTGTGGCTGAAATCTATTGGACATTAATTTTCAGGTTACAGTAAAATGCTTATTTATCACTGACAAACAGAGAAGTAACTCACGGTATGCTGATGTAATCAATGAAGAAAGTCAGAAGTACCACGATTTGGAATTTCAAGATCTTGGAGGTGGTGTTGAATTTGGAAAAAGATATTTGTATCACATGCTATGGGCAGTAAGAAACTTTGAATTTGACTATTTCTTACGACTGGATGATGACTATTTCATATGCATGGATAAAGTTATCAACGAATTACCAATGCCTCCACTGAAAATGTTCCATTGGGGCTGGGTGCATTGCATTAACGGCATAACAAGGCCAGAAGAGAGTGTGCTACTGTTCTCAAAAGATGTCATTGAGAAGTTCCTCACGCAAAATCCAGATACAATGCGTTGTCATCCATGGGCTGATCAACAGATTGGATTATGGGTAGAGGATCTTGGTCTCCAACAGAAATTACCTTATCATCATGACAATAGATTACATCACCATCCACCAACTCGTGACCTGCCAAATTTACTGGCTGAGAAAGACGTGTGTAAAGGACACATTGGACTGCATGGAAGTTACCCTGAGACAATGCGTACTTTGTGGCAACATCGTGGCACGTATGAATTAAAGGATGAGACATTGGAACAAAATTCCAATATTTGCAAATCGGACTTGCAATTCCATTGGGATGCATTTGGTGGTTACTGGAAGTATGAGCCAAAGCTTTGCAAAACTGACCCCAAATGGGACACTTCAAAGCAAGGAGGCGGCACAAGTTTTGGTGGTCGTGAGGAAGGACAAGGGAAAAAGTAAACCGTTAGGAACTATTAAAAAGGAAGCAGAGAAAATCTGAAAACAGCAAGTCTATTGATATGAAAAATATGTCAATAATAACAATAAAAGTTATGTTATACTTGAATAAATAATGCCTAATTGAAAAAGGGTACTGGGAGTAGAAAATGTCTTGAAGTTAAGAATGTTTAGAGAGTTTTTTAAAAATAGTTAGCACATAATAATGTATATTACATAAGTCTAACTCGAACACGTTTTATACAAAATATAACAAAGAAACTTCAGAAAAGTATGCTAAGAGAAACCAAAAGTTACTCGTAACTTTATTTAGCACAATACTGTGACATTGAAATTATAATAAATGATTGAGGAAGTTTTCGAAAACGTTTGTGATTATAATTTGTGTAGATTCATGTTGAATTTTAAAGAATTTTGAATATAAAACCTGGTATTCTTTGACTCCTCGCTACCAGCGTCCCTCATCTTGTTCTGGTTTTTTGTATGGCGGTGGTCGTGATGGCACCGAATCAGTATCTGAAACTGAACACATAAGAGGACATTCAGTTAATCACCTTTCATGGGCAATATCTAGTGCCAAAATAATTCAATAGACAAGAATAGTAATACACGAATGCTATTGAGAATGTAGTGACACTAGCTCACACCCACCTTGGTCCGACGGCATTGTTGGAGGCATTCGATATGGAGGTGGAACTGAACGCTGATTGGCTCCAGGTGTGCTGTGAAAACAAAAGGTCATTATCCTCTCCATATTTAGATATATTCAAAGTTGATAGGCTCAGAAATTCGAGTCAAAATATAATTTAATCAACAAGCAGTGAATCTCCGCCGGGAAAAGGAAAATGCAAAAGTTCAAACAGGCGTAAGCTCATTCTAAGATGGGGAGGGGGGAGTCCTGAGACTTTATCCCCCAAAAATGGGGATTGAATAAAGCCGACGAAAAAAGGATTTTACGGGTTGATCGCCTTTTTTTGGAATTTTACAAGTGCCCCAAGGACATTTGTCCCACATTCTACCTCGGCAGGGAATGAGATGGATTGCTCCGTTCCGGCTTTTCGTCACGTTTTGGTTCTGGATTGTTGAACGTGTCGTCATCAAGTCTTCCGTACGAATATGTCCCATTACTTGGGCCAGCAGCTCCGTCTTCACCATCATCGTGATCTTTCGAATTCATAGTGCGCATGCGGTAAGTGGCACGACGCAGTGATTCGTGATGTTGCAGTTGCTCTCTACAGAAATGAATGCGTCGATTATTTTATGGTGTACAGCTAAAACAAGACACCCAGAGCGTCTAATCCTGCTGACACAGTATAACTATACTCAATGGGTATACCATAGTCAATATTTCTATTGACTATATGGTATAGCTAAACAGGATTAGAAGCCGACAGCCTTCAATCATCCTGTTCTGATAGTACTAAATAGCTTGAAATAGTTGTCCCCCCCCCCCAATTAACACACCTATGGCTTTGGTAAGGTATAAGAAATGTATATTGCTGTAAAATATGAAATCATACCTTGGCGTCATTGCATTTCTCTTTGACCTAAAACGGAATTGAACAATTTGCAGTGATTAAAGAAATTGACATCACAAAACAGAATAAGCACTTAACACTGCCAAGGAAAAGAATTTTTGAATTGTGTGTAATCGAGAAAATAATATTGAAATCAAATTCTAGCATTTCATCTAGGTATAACTGATTCCCAAATATACTTACAATCCCTCTCTTTTGCAACACATGACATATGTAAGAACTATCAGGAATATGGCACCCAAGATGACAGGTATCAGTACGTAGAACCTATCACTAGCTATGGATTGTCTGTCATTATTCAGTGGTACAGACAAATAGGTTGACTCTTCAAAGCTTGCTTTAGAATCCTTGGTTGAGGCTTGTTGACCAGTTGAGGTTAACGTCAGTTCAATCTGAAATATATGAGTAATCAAGTTGATTCCACGAGAAATAAAGTAGATTGGATAAGCAATAGAGTAGACCCAACAAGCATAGATTCAATAAGCAATAGAGTAGATCTAACAAGCATAGATTCAATAAGCAATAAAGTAGATTCAACAAGCGATAAAGTAGATTAAACAAGCATAGATTCAATAAGCAATAAAGTAGATTCAACAAGCATAGATTCAATAAGCAATAGAGTAGATCCAACAAGCATAGATTCAATAAGCAATAGAGTAGACCCAACAAGCATAGATTCAATAAGCAATAAAGTAGATTCAACAAGCATAGATTCAATAAGCAATAGAGTAGATCCAACAAGCATAGATTCAATAAGCAATAGAGTAGATCCAACAAGCATAGATTCAATAAGCAATAAAGTAGATTCAACAAGCGATAAAGTAGATTAAACAAGCATAGATTCAATAAGCAATAAAGTAGATTCAACAAGCATAGATTCAATAAGCAATAGAGTAGATCCAACAAGCATAGATTCAATAAGCAATAGAGTAGACCCAACAAGCATAGATTCAATAAGCAATAAAGTAGATTCAACAAGCATAGATTCAATAAGCAATAGAGTAGATCCAACAAGCATAGATTCAATAAGCAATAGAGTAGACCCAACAAGCATAGATTCAATAAGCAATAAAGTAGATTCAACAAGCATAGATTCAATAAGCAATAGAGTAGATCCAACAAGCATAGATTCAATAAGCAATAGAGTAGATCCAACAAGCATAGATTCAATAAGCAATAGAGTAGACCCAACAAGCATAGATTCAATAAGCAATAAAGTAGATTCAACAAGCATAGATTCAATAAGCAATAGAGTAGATCCAACAAGCATAGATTCAATAAGCAATAGAGTAGATCCAACAAGCATAGATTCAATAAGCAATAAAGTAGATTCAACAAGCGATAAAGTAGATTAAACAAGCATAGATTCAATAAGCAATAGAGTAGATCCAACAAGCGATAAAGTAGATTAAACAAGCATAGATTCAATAAGCAATAGAGTAGATCCAACAAGCATAGATTCAATAAGCAATAGAGTAGATTCAACAAGCAATAAGGTAGATTAAACAAGCATAGATCCAACAAGCAATAGAGTAGATCCAACAAGCGATAAGGTAGATTAAACAAGCATAGATCCAACAAGCAATAGAGTAGATTCAACAAGCAATAAAGTAGATTAAACAAGCATAGATCCAACAAGCAATAGAGTAGATCCAACAAGCGATAAAGTAGATTCAACAAGCATAGATTCAACAAGCAATAAAGTAGATTCAACTAACAATAATACAGTAAAACATATAGTAAATTCAACAAAGAATAAAGTTCATTTAACAAGCAATAAAGAAGCTTCCCTATACAATAGAATAATATAATATTATGGAAAAAGCAATAATGTAATACTTACAAAAGAGAGACGACACCAAGAGATTGCAAACTCAGTGTCAATAAAACTGCTATGAACAAGGCTACTTTGTGGATTGGCAGTTTGACCAGGACAATACTTTGCTTGTTTGAGACCAATGGGTTGTATGTTCTCCGAGGCAACAGTGATGAATACTCTACAAACATAAAGTAAAATGCTTACAACTTAAGATGAACTGGAAACAGTGTATTGATATTACAGTGGGGTAGAATGAATTGTTATAAAATGGCAGCAAGAAAGTATTAAAGCTGCCATGTGGGTGATAATTGGTAATGTACCCCTCTTTGAAACCAGTTGGGGTGAATCGACCACCAGGACGATTGGTTGTCTTGTCAATGTCCGTCACTTGGTGAGCATTTGGCCAGTTTTTTCTAACAATTTGCACCATGGCTTCATACTTTTTCCCAAGAAGAAAATCAGCCAAATCAAAGTTTGTCACCTTGAAATCGGTTTGATACTTCACTTGACCTGAAAAGAACATTCCAAACACTGCTACAAGAGGACCAAGCTAGTTGGTTATTTGAACCAACTCGGCTAATTTGTGTTCTTTTCTTAACTTGTTCAATGGACATATATCAAAAATCTTCAGCCATGAACCACAAAAGTATTTTTTAAATACTATTGTGGTTCATAAGCCATTGCAAATAACAGTTGTTTTGTATGATGGCATTATTTTCACTTCTACATACATATCAATTTATGCTAGGTATTGTACATGTATAGATTTTTACAGAGGATCTTTTTGAACTCTATCTGGTAATTCTTGTATATTGGAAGCTGCATTCACATCCATCAGTAAGAACATATTGTTCACAAACTTGTTGGGAAATCAGAACTTTTCCTTGTGTCACAAATCTGTCCCATGAGCAAACAGTCCACAAAAAAGGCACATATCCAATCCAATCATCATGCAAAATTGCACAATACAAAAAATATTGTAATGCTTACTTGCAGGTTTGGCTCCAATAGTAATTCTCATGAACTTCTTAACAGTGCTATAATCATCTTTATTCCATGCAATCACCTGGTTAGCAAAAGAGTGGAAATCAATATATTGAATCCACTCTATTGCTTGTTGAATCTACTCTATTGCTTGTTGAATCTACTTTATTGCTTATTGAATATATGATCAATATATCAATATATCAATATAATCAATATATCAATTAGGCATAAATTGTGCTAATATAAATATAATTCCAGCCATGGTTATAAACTGGTTGCAAAAGATGTAAATAAAGGGTAATAGCACAAGTGCTACCTCAAGAAAAACTTGACCAATATCTTTGTCCTGGGGTGTGCCATATAAAAATGCTGGTTTACCAGGGCTTTTTTGTTCCAATTTCAACCAGCTTGGAAGATCTGGCATGTCCATTGCTGAAGCTCTGAACTGTAGGTTTGGCTTTGAGGCTATAATCAAAGACTGTATTTTGAGACTGAATGTCTTCGCTTAGGGGTTCTGGGGCAGTCATCATTCATGAGGGTGGATTATTCAGGGGAGGGTGCTTATTACAATTTCAAGGAATGAGAAAAGCACTTAAATAAACAGTTTTCATCATCTTTAACTTGAAAATTCCTCATGAAAAAATGTTATTTCAATCCAGTACTTGAAAGAGGATGCTACACGCTTTTTTTTTATAAGGAACCTAGCTCGGGCCTAGTTCTTTAAGTTCCTTATTTTGAGACCTCTTTTGACCACTTTGTAGTTCTAAAAGTTCCTTAATAGTTCCTTAATTTTAAGTTCGCATTTAGTGGACATAATTAGTACTGACGCAAAAAAAGCATTCAAATTCAACGTTTTGCTATAAAGTTGGGAAAAGATAACAGGTTAAAACATGAAGAAGCTTCATATAATGTAAAAGTAACTGAAAATCAATGGATCCGGCTTCCTAATTGTAAATTGTGCGGAAATATAAATATATTCAAAATTAAAAAGTTCCTTAGTGATTTGGCCTTTAGTAGTACACTGGGGTTCTAAAAGTATTGCAACGCCTGATGAAAAATGGCGTCTAGAAGTGGCCCTAGGCCTGAGCGAGAAAATTTAAATAATAATATAAAAATACCAAACGGGTTTCAATAGGGAATATATTTAGCATAAATATACTCAAAATTTCATACATTTTCAAATAAAAACATAATTTAAATTATATCATATTGTTTCGCAATAATATTTAAAGAAAACTGCGAAGAGGTCCTTTAAAAAATGTTCACAAAAATTTATCGAAGTGGAGTAATTAAAACGCCAATAATTATAATTTCTGTCACTCAAAGCCACGCAAATTCTCTCTCATTTAAAAGAGAATGTTGTGAAATTTAGAAAAATGCAAAGATTTGTCATGTAACTGTCTTGACCTTTATAATTTTCAGTTTCAGTCTTTGTTTATCATTTTAGGAATGCGATTTGACAAAACCTATTTTTCCGTAATTTTTTTTCCAGAGTAAAAAAAGAAGGTTAAGCGCAATAACAAAAAATCCGACATGGATATTCCTATAATTTGTTTCAAATACTATAACTTGATGTAATTTTCAAGGGCTTCATACTTTCTGAAGTTAACAAAAATTTCATTTTTTAAAACCCACTCTGAAATTTGAAAAACAAAACATGCGCTTTCCAAGTGGTAAACAAAGACTGAAACTGAAAATTATAAAGGTCAAGACAGTTACATGACAAATCTTTTCATTTTTCAAAAATTTAAAACATTCTCTTTTAAGTGAGAGGGAAATTGCGTGGCTTTGAGTGAAAGAAATTATAATTATTGGCGTTTTAATTACTCCACTTCGATAAATTTTCGCAAACATTTTTTAAGGGACCTCTTCGCAATTTTCTTTAAATATTATTATAAAACAATATGATATAGTTTAAATGATGTTTTCACTTGAAAATTTATGAAATTCTGAGTATATTTATGCTAAAGAAATTCGCTATTGAAACCCGTTTTGTAGTTTTATATTGTTATGTAAATTCTCTTGCTCAGGCCTAGGGCCACTTCTAGACGCCATTTTTCATCAGGCGTTGCAATACTTTTGGAACCCCAGTGTAAAAGTTCCTTAAGTTTTTTTATCCTCTACATGCAGGTTCCTTATAAACGGTTCCTTATAAAAAAAAAGTGTGTAATTCATGAAAATACTATAGCTCCTCAATGGAGAACATTTCACAGAATATCATGTTATTACACGGCATTTGGTGAAGGTATACTTACAGGCAATGAAAATATTAGTCTCAATTTCATACTGAAAATGCAAATGACTTTGGGCATTTCTGGTAACATCTGCAGCAATGCACAAGGTCTCTTGAACAAAGCAGGTGATAAGAAACACTAGAATGGATAAAATGCTTCAGTCAATCTTTCAATTAACAACGAAAAAACACTTACAGCAAAGTTCCCAGTTTCAAAACAAGAGTGAACAGAAGTGTTTTGTGAGCAAGAACGCCCCTCTTGACCATCCCAGATATTCAAAAGTCTGTTTCTCTCTGACACAATAAAGGCGTTCTGTTCTGATCAAACTATCCAGCTAACCTACACAATTAAATAGCAAAATGTATAACAGATAGCTTTATCATACCACAGAAATACATTATCTTGGCCATGGCGATTTCTTTTTAGAAATATGGGTTTTCCTTTGTTGACTTAATGGGCTGAACTTCACAGGACAACATCTGACTTAAACCAAAAACAAGACAGTCGAATATAGGTCTGGAATCTAGACTCACATTGGGATTCCAGACTCACATTGGGAAAGTCGCTGCAAAAGACGGTATTATCATTGATTACTACAAATTCGAAGTTTATTCCCTAAAACTACAACTATATGGGGATGTTTTCAGCAAAAAACCGCATCTCTATCTTGCTTGTACTTTTGAATCGAGCGGGAAATATTTTGTCACTTGCTCTTTGACATGGCGGCCTTGCCAAGCTGGCCTACCGTAAACATGGTAAAAATTTCAAAGTCTTTCATTTTTAAGAAATTCGAAGTTTATTCCCTAACACTACAACTATATGGGGATGTTTTCAGCAAAAAGCCGCATCTCTATATCGCTTGTAGTTCTGAATCGAGCGGGAAATATTTTGTCACTTGCTCTTCGACATGGCGGTCTTGCCAAGCTGGTTTACCGTGGTCCGTTCCGTGAACTTGGTAATTTTACATTTCCCAAATGCTGATGACGTAGCTCGAAAATTGTTACTTTTGCCAATACTTTTGCCAAAAATTTCTATCCTCGGCAATCGTTTTTGTAAATGTGGTTATTCGTTAAAATAAATGAACGGATCGGATGTACACAGGCACAGCCTCCAACATAGATGGCAATTAATGGCAATTCAGATGTATTTGAGAAAGATTCTCGCAAAAAGAATTGACATAGACAAGAACGTCAAGCAAAGAGAATTTGACTGTCTTTTACACATATATTCTGAAATTAACTCAATTAAACTTACAAGTAAAAGCTATTTATATTATAGTTACTAATGGTCAATTTGAATCAACAAGAAAGTATTGTAATTTGTATAAATTCCGAAATCCATGAGAAAATACAAGTTACATAACAATGCAAAGATGCTTACCGTATTTCCTCGATTAAACGCCCCGGGCGTTTATTAATCTCGGCACTTTTTGGGGGGGGCCTAATCGAGGGGGGCCATTATTCGAGGGGGCGTTTATTGGAAAGTACAAGATTACAGGCTCTGTCATTGGGTCCAGAAAAGAGAAAATGGTTTGGTTGAGCCTTGCTTTATCGAGCAACAACGTAGAAAATGATAGTCGCCATCATTTTGCACAAAGAGGGGGCGATTAATCGAGGGGGGCGTTTATTGCAAAAGTTGGTAGCATAAGGGGGCGTTTATTCGAGGGGGGCTTTTAATCGAGGGGGACGTTTAATCGAGAAAATACGGTATTTCTTGGAGTCCTTTTTCCAGTTTAAGACATTTTCGAGCTACGTCATCAGCATTTGGGAAATGTAAAATTACCAAGTTCACGGAACGGACCACGGTAAACCAGCTTGGCAAGACCGCCATGTCGAAGAGCAAGCGACAAAATATTTACCGCTCGATTCAGAACTACAAGCGATATAGAGATGCGGCTTTTTGCTGAAAACATCCCCATATAGTTGTAGTTTTAGGGAATAAACTTCGAATTTGTAGTAATCAATGATAATACCGTCTTTTGCAGCGACTTTCCCAATGTGAGTCTGGAATCCCAATGTGAGTCTAGATTCCAGACCTATATTCGACTGTCTTGTTTTTGGTCTGACTAAATTGGCACTAGGCTAGGCGAGGCAGTTGATAAATAACATAACTGAGATTGAGGTGAGCAATTCCGTCAAAAGTCATAAATGCTCCTGCGCAGTACTAATAACTATGCAACTGCGCATGCTGACCACCTTTCTCCTCCGCATGACATAACCCTATCCCTAAGCCTAAGCCTAACCCTAAGGCCAATGCATCTGCCAGCGTCACACGTCAAACGAGCTCCTGCGCAGAACCTATGACTCTGCGACTGCGCATACTGACCACCTTTCTCCTCCGCATGACGCAACCCTAACCCTTACCCTAACCCTAAGCCCAACCCTAAGGCCAATGCATCTGCCAGCGTCACACGTCAAACGAGCTCCTGCGCAGAACCTATGACTCTGCGACTGCGCATACTGACCACCTTTCTCCTCCGCATGACGCAACCCTAACCCTTACCCTAACCCTAAGCCCAACCCTAAGGCCAATGCATCGGCCAGCGTCACACGTCATACGCGCTCCTGCGCAGTACCTATAACTATGCGACTGCGCATGCTGACCACCTTTCTCCTCCGCATGACGTAACCCTAAGCCTAAGCCTAACCCTAAGACCAATGCATCCGCCAGCCTCACACGTCATACACGCTCCTGCGCAGTGGCTATAACTATGCAACTGCGCATGTTGACCACCTTTCTCCTCCGCATGACCTGACCCTAACCCTAACCCTAAAGGCCAATGCATCGGCCAGCGTCACACGTCATGCGCGCTCCTGCGCAGTACCAATAACTATGCAACTGCGCATGCTGACCACCTTTCTCCTCCGCATGACGTAACTCTAGCCTAGACTCCCTTCATTGCGTCGCTTTGGCTCACTCGTTTTTGCAAGGATACAAGGTAAAAAATTAAGGTTCATTAAAGCTTTTTAGTTTACTATTAAATATTACTTTTCCTTCTTGTCCTTTAGCTGACCATTGATCTAGTAATTAATCTGCGAATGTGACAATGAAAATATTCCTCTTTCATTTTTCATAAAATTACCCAAAAATAAATTGGTCGCCTCATCAAAGGCCTAGACATAAACATGAAATCAAGTTGAGCAACTGCTGTGCTGGTAATTTGCATAATCCAACAAGAACTAAATTGGAAACTAAAAATAAAACTTACCTGTTTGTATACTTCCAAACAAAAAACCTTGGACGGGAAACCATTGACATATTTGTTTTGAAAGAAAATGAAAGCTTGTTCAGAGGCGGCAACAAAGCAAAATATTGACATTTTCGAATCCTTCCCGGCATTTTCCAAGTATTGATCTTGTATTGGCATTACATTACATCAGCGTCAGAGCGAGGCTCTAATTTTTTGCCAGATTTTGAATAGTGAATCCATACTGTAAATCCTCGAGTAAGCCCCCACCTTCGAATAAGCCCTCCCCTCGAATAAGCCCCCATCCTGATAATCATTTGCAAGGAAATTGAGCCCAAGTTTCCAAACATTGAAGTTGTTTGGTGAATGTATTGCAAGTAGCAGCAAGTTTTAGCCAATAACTTCATTTATTGGCTGCATCGTATAGCTTTTATTGTGCTTAATATCAAGCAATAATCAGGATAAAATTTCTTTTTTGCAAAGAAGCCCCCGGGGGCTTATTCGAGGATTTACGGTAAGTCCTTTGTGGCCCTTGTTTTGAGCGAGTTGCGAACGAGGCACTGGTACGTAATGTGGTGAGTCTTAAAGCATAGAAATAATATACATATATATATGAGAGATAGTATACATAATATACGGCATAGGGATAGATATACGATACATTATATTGTATCCTTTATGTGGCAGCCAAGTTCGATGGAGCCAAGCCAACAAAACAAAGCCAGCATAGAGGTAGGATAGGATAGGATATTTGATCTCTATGAAAGCCAGTTGTTTCGCACCAATAGATTTCAGTGCATACTCAAAGTCATTAGCTCGTCTTCAACATGGCCAGCAAGCAGGCACTTTTTGCTGTCAGAAACATTGTAAATACAGGAATTTTTTATGGCAACGTCGCGTTTAGACAATTATCTGTGTCTTCCTGTAGCAGAGGATTAGAAGAATTTTTTCCTCCTGGTGTTCTTGAGTCTGGAGGGCCACCAGACGGCAAAGACCTTCAAAACGTGAAAACAGGTAGGCCCCTCAGCCCAGGTTTTTCACGTTGCAATATTTAAGAGATAATTTAGCTATAATTCTGCATTGTTTGTGAAAACTTTAATTGTATATATGATTGTTTCAGGTAGAAGATGGCATGCCAGTGATCTGAGACAGAAAAGCAGTTCAGATTTACACAAGCTTTGGTACGTTTTATTAAAAGAGAGAAACATGCTTCAGACAGTGAAAGAGGAAGCAAGACGACTGCAGATACCAATGCCATCGCCAGAACGAATTAAAAAAGTGCAGAAATCTATGGCAATGATAAAAGTAGTCATTGCAGAGAGAGAGCGTGCTATAAAGGAAATTGAACAACAAGGATACAAATCTGCAACCTTGGAAAATTTGCATTTGCAAGCAAATAATACTGAACAGTCTTATACTGAAAATGAAAAAACAGCTGAAAATGACGTCTCAGACAAAAACTTTAAGGACGGTAGAAATGTTAATAGCCTAGGTGGTCAGGAAAAGTTATCTCTGACTTAGGAGTGTATTTGAGGAATGTAATGTTTGTTTTGCAAATATTTATTCTTCGAAAAAATAGCTGTTACTATAGTTAATCATAATAAGAGTATCATATGTGAAAAATAATTGAAGCTGATTTCATTCAAAATTTTTCCACATCATCAATAATACCATATTTTCTTGAATAAGTGTCCTCCTTGTATAGGCACCCTTTGAACAGAACAAAAGACAAACATTGACACAACATTTGTCCTCTTTCATGGTCCAATAATCCCTGTCTGCTCCCCCAGACAAATGTTGTCTTTCCCGCTAACAATAATCTCTTTTTGTTTGTTGCCAATCAAGGTTCTGTTTGATCACTTGAAGCATAAGATTTGGTGTTTGCAATTGACAGGAAACTTCTAATCCTGTTTTAGAAAGCGTCCCGCTAACTGCAAATAATAATGCATCTGCTGACGTGATTGAAACAAAACTAAAAGGCAAAACAACGTCACTATAACGTTGAAGAAATGTTGAATTACGTTGCTTCTACGTGTGTGAAATGAAAGTTTTTGTCCAACGAACGTTGAAAAGATAAACGTTGACACAACGTTTGTCTTGCAACCATTTTTCAATGGAAACATAATAACATACAATTACAATGCTTTGTTATTCTTGACTCTTTCATCCATTGAAATCCCAGGTACTTCTGTGATGGAGCTTTAATTCAGTTGTTGTTCTCCTACTTAATTCACTCTGCATGGAGGAAGGGCTTTTAACAGAACATATTTCTAAATAAGCACCTCTCGTATTTCTCGATTAAACGATGTCTCTTCCAATAGATGCCCAATTCGAATAAACAGCGTACCATATTTTAGAATAAACATCTGCACGGAGGGCAAACTTGAGTTATTGAAAGAGGTTTCAAATGTGTTACAAGATACTTAAAACAAGTTTCTTCTTCTCCCAGCAGAGTTTTAGTTTTGTTAAACGAACGAATCTTAGTTTTGTTAAAGTTATTCGGCATTAGGTAGAATGTGAAGCATAAAACATCAATAGGCGTAATCAACATGAAAAAACATAAGAACATAATATCTCGAAGCTAACGATAACTAAGACTAACAGCATGTAGGAAGGAAGTTCAAAAATAGTGTTCATTGTCCAATCAGATCGTCTTAACAAAACATGTGATACTGTGTAGCGTAAAAGGTTATAATCATAATCAGCATATATTTCGAATAATTTTTGGGATAGTTTTGATTTCTAAATTACCCGTGTTTATAAAATTCTGTGTAGCATAAATGCCTGATGAAAACGTAAAATGTTATATTGAAAACAGTAGCAAGTAATAAAAAACTAATAAGCCGTCCTTTACGTCAGCAATAAAAAAATGTTTACGTAAACGTGTTGCTACGTTTATTACCAAAGAGGTCCAAAAATTTTCTCAAGCCATTTGTTAGAAAATCGTGCTCTCATATCTTGGATGGAAAATTCATGTAGCTCGGCAATTTTATTCATGGTCGTTTTGAATTCATTGAACTGATCTTTGTATGCCTTTTGCATATAAACACAGCAGTCTTCTTCGCCAACCTTGCTTGAAAACTCTTTGCCCCAATGGAATCTTGCATTAAGAGGCTTACCATCCTGATCCTTGTAACTGCACCATATTCCTGCAACTTCGTTCTTGAACGTGTCCCAGTGAACCTGTTCTGGCAGCAATGTGCCAAGAATTTCTATGGAACACGTGCCGTGCGTATTGCCGTATTCTGGAGCGAGGAAGATCTTTGACTCGGCAATGATTCTCGTTTCCATTACGAGGTCCATGGGAGGCTTCACTGAATTCTCTTTATATTTATCAAGAAGTTCGTGAACATCCCACCAAGCTTTCTGGACGATGTTGAAGTCGGGCTGCCTTTCAGAGTTTTCGGGAATCGGAATTAATATCTCCATACAACGGCATGGTAGATAGTTAATACCTCGCCGGAAATGCAGTGCTTCAAAAACAATAGTTGTAACGGGACTAGAAGTCATTGCCTTCATGGATAAATGTGGCAAAATCAACTGCACCATATCCTTTGCCAAGCGTGTGGGAAAGTCCATTTTGTCCATTGCCTATGCAAAAAGCCATATGAACATAACAGTTTCACAGTGCATATATGCATTATGTTATAATTAGAGTTTAGTAATAGATGCAGATTGTGAAATCTTTTAGCGGTAAAATTATAAATTTCAAGTTTTGAAATTTCTTATTTGTGGTTTCATTAATAATATTCCATTTAATTAAAAGCAAGGGGCGATTAATTGAGAGTAAAGAAGAGAGCGATTAATTGAGAGTAAGAAGGGGGCGATTAATTGAGAGTGCACTATTTAAAAGCATTAAAATTAAACGGTTCTTACCAGAATAATTGCTTGTACAATGCCCATCACGTAGCTGCCACTTCTTTGGATGTCTTGGATCCTTTTGTCAATCATTGGTCCATGGTAATCACTACTCTTGCCATTGTCGTTCCAAGCATTTTTGCACACGTTGCGATTTCCGTAGAACCAAAAATACTCGCAGTAGAATGAATTCTTCATATCAGACACCATCTGATTGTAAGCTCTGGAAGTGGTGTCTTCCTTAAGCGGTATTGCATCTGAAAGCTGTACAGCCTTTGGATGATACAAGGCAAAAGAAGTCTTCTCCATTCTGAACGTGATATGCGTTATTATACCCAGCATCCCAATCGAGCCGGCAGCAGCTTGAAGGAGTTCTGGGTCATCAATGTACTGATGTGTATGATTTGCATCGACATACTCAATTTTCACCACCAGGTCGGACAATGTGGCATGCTTCAACCCTGCTCCGTAGGACATAGTAGACACCTTACCTCCATACGTGTTTAGGCTCATGATTACGTCAAGAGGTAGTTGATAGCCTTGAATGCCATTCGCAGCACAAGCCTGTCTACTGTTGCACCACTCGAGAATCTGCAGCCCACAAACCGCCGACCCAACCCTGACGTTTGCATACGTCTTGCCGTCTGCACCTTTGTATTCTTCTTGCGGTTTCTCGATCTTGACGAATTCAGAATCATCCCAACAGTGGTTGTAATAAATGACGTGAAACGGTTCATGGGGTTTATTGTCATTTACCAACTCGATCATGTAGTTCAACTTGTCTGTGATTTGAACTGGCAGCATGGCAACTTGAATGTTGGAGTCATCGGCCCAATGGTCGGGCCAGCTATGTCTGAAGCCAGACAGTCGTATGCCTTTTCCCATTTTTTTGGCATACTTCACAATATTACACACCCCTTCTACTGTCTTTGGGAAAAATGTGTATGACGGATCCTTTTTGACTGAAGAAAGAAACAAATTTAAAATGAAGCTTCTTTGGAAGCTTCCTGCACGTAACAGCGCTTGTTAAATAGTCTCTGGATGTAAGGGAGAAACCGACACAAAGGCCCTATTTTAGCAGCACATTTCCTAAATTATTAAACGCTTTCTAACTAACCTGTATCTCCCCAGTTCTTGAAATCTTGCTTAAGGTATCGCATCCCAGAGGCTCCATCTTTGATATCGTCAAACTTTTGATAAGGTGGTATGGGGTAACACTTCTTGATGTGAGTTAATACCATATTTCCAAGCCATATTATTGGCAACGTGATCAAGCCCTGTAACCATTGATTAAGGTAAGGCAAACAATGGAAAAATCTCTTAAGGTGCTCAGCTAGCAATTCTGCAATTGAAATGGTACCAGTCGTTCCATGTCCTAAAATTTCCATTTCAGATTTCTTCTGATCAATAATGGCTTCTTTGAATTCTTTCAAATCAGATTCATCGTTGATGTGAATGGGTTCACCAAATGCCATAGCACGTTTCTCAGACAACCGAAACATCTTCAGGGCTTTGGAGTAAGGCTCGGCATAGCGAGGAAGCTTTGGGGTTTCACCTTCAACCCACACCCTTGCATACCTTTTTTCATGCTCTTCCAGCTTCGCGATATAATCAAGAGGAACTTGCTCGTTCAGATGCTTCGCCAACTCGGTATCCCCTTGTTGCAGTTCCTTTATATGCTCATCAATAGCATTGAAATAATCCTCTTTCTCTTTGATCCATGATGCATAGGCTATTTTCACCTTGTCTTTAACTATAATGAAACTATGGAAATAGGATGTAAGATTATCAAGAGTGCGAACGAGGCCCATCCTCCAAATTTGGCTATTTTTGTATTTGAAATTCGAATCGAAATATGAACATCTATGTCATATATCAGCCCTTCAATGGTTTTAAGTCTTAAAACCATTGAAGAGCTGACAGCTGATCCTCCTGAGAAGGTAGAAATAACTGGTTTCTTCTTTTTATTTTAACTAGCGTATCGAAACCACTCGCAAAGCTCCTTTTTAAGTTGTTTTGCAAAGGTACCTTTTGTGAAAACGTTTTCAAAGCTGTGACGTTACAATGGTGACATGACAATTCCTTCCAATGGGGGTTACTGGAGGCTAATGGAATTTTTCAAATATTTTCTTTAGAATTAATTGAAAATTGAAGAATTAATCGGAGTAATTGTGCTATACACTTAACTTTGCCTAATTCGAACACCCCGGGGAAGCGTGAAAATGTTCAAATAACTACAAAAAAAATCGAATTGTGGAGGTTTGTTTTATATGAATTGGTTCATTGTTCATCCTTGTGGGGATGGAAAATTTCATTCAAATTAGATAGAGCTCGAACTATGCAGATTTAGCCATTATAATCAAAATATTAATTTAGTTCTAAAAATTTCTCAAACTTTTGAGGCTCTAGGGATAGGTTTCTTAAGAAATATTTCTCATAAAAAACGTTTGCAAATTTAATTTGCCCCATGTTCACTGGGGCATTGAAATATATACATTTTTTAATGAAAACTTCATTTCATTAGCACTTCAAGAAAAGCATACAAATATTTCGAAAGTATGAGATTTCAGGCTGTACACAATGGATAAATAAATGAAATGAAAATTAAGAAAGGCATACAAACGTCTAGTGATCTAGTAATTAGTATCTAGTAAATCAGAGGGTAATTCGAGCATCACTTTGAAACCTATGCATAGAAGAGTAAGTAAAAAAAATCAAAAGAATGAAGCCTCAAAATCCAAACAGAAGTTAATTAAGCGATGACTTACTGGTTGGCGGAGATGCTTCACTATTTTGGCCTTGCATATTGTATATATACAGTCTGGCAACTGAAAGAAAAGAGTAACAAAATTAGGCGTTCGAGTTGTCAATAAATGTAGGAAAAGTTTGTAAAAGTGAAAACATTTCGCTTCATGATATACAAAACGAAGCAATTGTTGATTTTATCAACAACAATTTTTTTAATATAATATATCCAAGTTGCGGTATTAGTACATCCAAGCCCGAAACGTTGTAAATCTTCAAAGTAACTTATTTTTATACGTTTAATTATTTCATAACAATCTTCTTACCTTGATGAAACTTTTTGGCCCACGCGAATGTCCCTCCTCTCTCCACCTCAAATCGTTGTCACTAGAGTATACAATATTTTCCAGAACAGCATGTTATATGTTTACCAATCTCTTTCGAAACCAAAACAGGAAATTCCTAATCCTGTTTTAGAAAGCGTCCCATTAACAATACCGTAAATCCTCGAATAAGCCCCCGGGGGCTTATTTGCAAAAATGAATTTTTGGGTGGGGGGCTTATTCGAGGGGAGGACTTATTCGAGGGAGGGGCTTAATTCAAAGTTTTGCTTTTTCCTCAAAGGTTTACAGAAAAAAGACGACATAGTTTTCTCAATCAGCTAAACTTTTTTCACAAAGTGCTGTGTGAAGATCTAACAATAATTTGTTTATCATCACGAAAATCGCGTTTCTTTTTACTTTTTGTCTGAGTCAAAGGAAGTGATACTGTATAGCTATTGTCCTGTGGGGGCTTTCTCGAAATAGGATATCATTCTGCACTTATGCTTCCCTCGAATGCAACCATTTTTCAATGGAAGCATAATAACATGCAATTACAATGCTTTACTATTCTTGACTCTTTCATCCATTGAAATCCCAGGGAGTTATCGAAAGAGGTTACAAATGTGTTGCAAGATGCTTAAAACAAGTTTCCTTTTCTCCCAGCAGAGTTTACACAAAAAACTAATCTTTTTTTTGAGATACTTTTTATCTCTAATTACCCGTTTTTATTTAATTCTAGGTAGCATAAATGCCTGATGAATACGTAAAGTGTTATATTGAAAACAGTAGCAAGTAATAAAAAACTAATAAGCCGTCCTTTACGTCAGCAGAAAAGTGTGTTTTCGTAAACGTGTTGCTACGTTTATTACCAAAGAGGTCCAAAAATTTTCTCAAGCCATTTGTTAGAAAATCTTGCTCTCATATCTTCGATGGAAAAATTATGTAGCTCGGCAATTTTATTCATGGTCGTTTTGAATTTATTGAACTGATCTTTGTATGCCTTTTGCATATAAACACAGCAATCTTCTTCGCCAACCTTGCTTGAAAACTCTTTGCCCCAGTGGAATCTTGCATTAAGAGGCTTGCCATCCTTGTCCTTGTAGCTGCACCATATTGCTGCAACTTCGTTCTTGAACGTGTCCCAATCAACTTGTTCTGGCAGCAATGTGCCAAGAATTTCAATGGAACACGTGCCGTGCGTATTGCCGTATTCTGGAGCGAGGAAGATCTTTGACTCGGCAATGATTCTCGTTTCCATTACGAGGTCCATGGGAGGCTTCACTGAATTCTCTTTATATTTATCAAGAAGTTCGTGAACATCCCACCAAGCTTTCTGGACGATGTTGAAGTCGGGCTGCCTTTCAGAGTTTTCGGGAATCGGAATTAATATCTCCATACAACGGCATGGTAGATAGTTAATACCTCGCCGGAAATGCAGTGCTTCAAAAACAATAGTTGTAATGGGATCAGAAGTCATTGCCGCCATGGAAAAATTCGGCAAAATGAACTGCACCAAGTGCTTTACACAACGTGTGGGAAAGCCCATTTTGTCCATTGTCTATGCAAAAAGCAATATGAAATTAACAGTGTCACAGTGCATATATGCATTATGTTATAATTAGAGTTTAGTAATAAATGCAAATTCTTAAATGTTTTAGCGGTAAAGTCTTAAACTTCAAGTTTTGAAATTTCTTATTTGGGGTTTCATTAATAATATTCCATTGAATTAAAAGCAAGGGGCGATCAATTGAGAGTAAAGAGGGGGCGATTAATTGAGAGTAAAGAGGGGGCGATTAATTGAGATTGCACTCTTTAAAAGCACTAAAATTAAGCGTCTCTTACCAGAATAATTGCTTGTACAATGCCCATCACGTAGCTGCCACTTCTTTGGATGTCTTGGATCCTTTTGTCAATCATTGGTCCATCGTAATCACTACTCTTGCCATTGTCGTCCCAAGCATTTTTGCACACGTTGTGATTTCCGTAGAACCAAAAATACTCGCAGTAGAATGAATCCTTCATATCAGACACCATCTGGTTGTAAGCATTAGAAGTGGTGTCTTCCTTATGCGGTATTGCATCTGAAAGCTGTACAGCCTTTGGGTGATACAAGGCAAAAGACGTCTTCTCCATTCTGAACGTGATGTGGGTTATTATACCCAGCATCCCAATGGAGCCGGCAGCGGCTTGAAGGAGTTGTGGGTCATCAATGCACCTATGTGTGTGATTTGCATCGACATACTCAATTTTCACCACTAGGTCGGACAATGTGGCATGCTTCAACCCTGCTCCGTGGGACATAGTAGACACCTTACCTCCATACGTGTTTAGGCTCATGATTACGTCAAGAGGTAGTTGATAGCCTTGGATGCCATCCGCAGCACAAGCCTGCCTGCTGTTGCACCACTCGAGAATCTGCAGCCCACAAACTGCCGACCCAACCCTGACGTTTGCATACGTCTTGCCGTCTGCACCCTTGTATTCGTCTTGAGGGTCATCGATCTTGACGAATTCAGAATCATCCCAACAGTGGTTGTAATAAATGACGTGGAACGGTTCATGGGGTTTATTGGCATCTACCAACTCGATCATGTAGTTCAACTTGTCTGTGATTTGAACTGGCAGCATGGCGACTTGAATGTTGGAGTCATCGGCCCAATGATCGGGCCAGCTGTGTCTGAAGCCAGACAGTCGTATGCCTTTTCGCCTTTTTTTGGCATACTCTACAATATTACACACGCCTTTCACTGTCTTTGGGAAAAATGTGTACGACGGATCCTTTTTGACTGAAGAAAGAAACAAATCTAAATTGAAACTTCTTTGGAAACTTTTTGCACGTAACAGCGCTCGTTAGGTGGTCTCTGGATGTAAAGGAGAAAACTAACACACAGGCCCTATTTTAGCAGCATATTTCCTTAATTATTAAACGCTGTATAACTAACCTGTATTTCCCCAATTGTTGAAATGTTCTTCAAGGTATAGCATCCCAGAGCTGGATTCGTCTCCATCTTTGATATTGTCAAACATTTCATAAGGTGGTATGGGGTAAAATTTCCTGACGCGATCTAATATTATATTTCCAATCCATATTATCGGTGATGCGGTCACACCCTGTAACAATTGAGTTACGTAAGGCAAGCCAGTGATAAATCTTTTAAGGTGCTCAGCTAACAATTCTGCAATTGAAGTGGTACCAGTCGTTCCATGTGTTGGAATTTCCATTTCAGATTTCTTCTGATCAATAATGGCTTCTTTGAATTCTTTCAAATCAGATTCATCGTTGATGTGAATGGGCTCACCAAATGCCATAGCACGTTTCTCAGACAACCGAAACTTCTTTAGGGCTTTGGAGTAAGGCTCGGCAAGGCTCGGAGGCGTTGTGGATTCACCTTCAGCCGCCCCTGCATATATTTTCTGATGCTTTTCCAGGTTCGCGATATTCTCAAGAGAAACTTGCTCGTTCAGACGCTTCGCCAACTCGGTATCCCCTTGTCGCAGTTCCTTTATATGCTCATCAATAGCATTGAAACAATCTTCTTTCTCTTTGATCCATAATGCATAGGCTATTTTCACCTTGTCTTTAACTATAATGAAAGCATGGAAGTAGGATATAAGATTAACTAGAGTGCAAACGGAGCTCATATTCGAGCATCACTTTGAAGCCGATGCTATGCATAGAAGAGCAAGTTAAAAATCAACAGAATGAAGCTTCAAAATCCAAACAGAAGTTAATTAAGCGATGACTTACTTGTTGGCTGAGATGCTTCACTATTTTGGCCTTGCATATTGTATATATACAGTCTGGCGACAACTGAAAGAAGAGAGCAAGCAAAATTAGGCGTTCGAGTTGTCAATAAATGTAGGAAAAGTTTGTAAAAGTGAAAACATTTCGTTTTATGATATACGAAACAAAGCAATTGGCGATTTTGTGAACAACCATTTTCTTACCTTGACGAAACTTTTTTGGCCCACGTGAATGTCTCTCTCTCTTCTCTCCACCTCAAATACTTGTCACTGGAGTAAACAATTTTTTCCAGAACAGCATTTATATGTTGGTTGACTAATCTCTTTCAAAACAAGAACAGGAAACTTCTAATCCTCTTTTAGAAATCGTCCCGCTACCAATAATGCAAATAATAATGCATCTGAATTGAATGAAACAAAACTAAAAGGCAAAAAACGTCACTAAAACGTTGAAGAAACGTTGAATTACGTTGCTTCTACGTGTTTGAAATAAACGTTCTTGTCCAACGTTGAAAAGATAAACACACCGTTCACAAAGAATACATTTTTTGTAATGCATGCGCAGTTATGTCCCACCTTTACACTTGCTTTCATCAATTTGGATGAACAAATGAACCAAACCAAAACCAAACTTAATTTGTCTTTCGATGTGAAAAGCTTGCTTGTAATGCAAATGGTAGACACACGGGTGGTGGAGGTCGTAGAGGTGTAACCAAGTCTAGTCGCATATAAGGAGATGTGTTATAAAAGAAGACAACACAACTGATCTTGACCGCATTTGCATGGTAAATTTATTTTGACCGCAACATAGTCCTTGATGGAGTTGAAGACACCGATCGACCTCCAGTTTGGGACTAGTTTCGGACTAGTTTAGGACTAGTTTGGGACTAGTTTGGGACTATTTGCGCGGCTATATTATCAAAACTAAAGGCAATAAATCGCTTCAAATTGCATATATACAACATTCAGGCATGTAGAAAACAACCTTACTTTTATTGAATCATTTCCGTATGTTTTTCTTGTAAAAAACCTCTTCTCACAAGGGCCTATTTTCGTAAACAATTGACACTGCGATGACAAAGTGCGTTGTATGTAAGTCTACTTTTTACCCCCTGGATAAGATAATGAACTTTTAATGCCACATTGATAAAATGTAGCTCTCCACGGTATGGTCATAAATTTTTGGCCGCTCTACTTTATTTCTTTCCTATGAAATTTTAACTCTGAAAACGACTCAGCCAGGAAAAAAGTGCTTCGCATGTAAGTCTACTTTTTACCCCCTGGATGAGATAATGAAATTTCAATGCCATATTTATAAAATATAGTTCTTCACGGTGTGGTCATAAGTTTTTGGGAGCTCTATCTTGCGTATTTGTTAAAAAATTTTATCTCTGAAAACGACTCAGCCAGGAACAAATTGCTTCGCATGTAAGTCTACTTTTTACCCCCTGGATGAGATAATAAATTGTTAATGACATGTTAATAAAATACAACCCTCCAGGGCCCCGTCATAAGTTTTTGGTAGCTCTATCTCGCGTATTTCTAAGAAGACATAACTTTAAGGATGAATCGCATGGAGAAAACGATATTGCCAAAATTATCTCATCCAGGGGGTAAAAAGCAAATGCACATAGAGAGCACTTTGTCATGTGACCATTGGAAATGTTTCCACTTAAGCCGTGGCTGAGTGGTTCTCAGCGATCAAATTTCTAAGAAATACGCAAGATAGAGTTGTCAAACAATTATGACCGCATCGTCCAGGGCTATATTTTATTAATCCGTCAGTAAAATTTTGATTTCTCATCCAGGGGGTAAAAAGTAGACTTACATGTGAAGCAATTTGTTCGTGGCTGAGTCGTTTTCAGAGATAAAATTTCATAGAAAAGAAATAAAGTAGAGCGGCCAAAAATTTATGACCATACCGTGGAGAGCTACATTTTATCAATGTGGCATTAAAAGTTCATTATCTCATCTAGGGGGTAAAAAGTAGACTTACATACAACGCACTTTGTCACCTGACACTTAGAAATTTTTCCACTCAAACCGTGGCTGAGTCGTTTTCAGAGATAAAATTTTTTAACAAATACGCAAGATAGAGCTCCCAAAAATTTATGACCACACCGTGAAGAACTATATTTTATAAATATGGCATTGAAAATTCATTATCTCATCCAGGGGGTAAAAAGTAGACTTACATGCGAAGCACTTTTTTCCTGGCTGAGTCGTTTTCAGAGTTAAAATTTCATAGGAAAGAAATAAAGTAGAGCGGCCAAAAATTTATGACCATACCGTGGAGAGCTACATTTTATCAATGTGGCATTAAAAGTTCATTATCTCATCTAGGGGGTAAAAAGTAGACTTACATACAACGCACTTTGTCACCTGACACTTAGAAATTTTTCCACTCAAACCGTGGCTGAGTCGTTTTCAGAGATAAAATTTTTTAACAAATACGCAAGATAGAGCTCCCAAAAATTTATGACCACACCGTGAAGAACTATATTTTATAAATATGGCATTGAAAATTCATTATCTCATCCAGGGGGTAAAAAGTAGACTTACATGCGAAGCACTTTTTTCCTGGCTGAGTCGTTTTCAGAGTTAAAATTTCATAGGAAAGAAATAAAGTAGAGCGGCCAAAAATTTATGACCATACCGTGGAGAGCTACATTTTATCAATGTGGCATTAAAAGTTCATTATCTTATCCAGGGGGTAAAAAGTAGACTTACATACAACGCACTTTGTCATCGCAGTGTCAATTGTTTACGAAAATAGGCCCTTGTGAGAAGAGGTTTTTTACAAGAAAAACATACGGAAATGATTCAATAAAAGTAAGGTTGTTTTCTACATGCCTGAATGTTGTATATATGCAATTTGAAGCGATTTATTGCCTTTAGTTTTGATAATATAGCCGCGCAAATAGTCCCAAACTAGTCCCAAACTAGTCCTAAACTAGTCCGAAACTAGTCCCAAACTGGAGGTCGATCGGTGTTGAAGACAGACCCAGTCGAACTCTTTTCGCGATTATCGCCTTTAACAAGAGAAGATATGTGAAATCACGCACGCGACTGAGACTAACAAGGGCCTAATAATATCGAGACGCCAACATCACAATATTATGCACTGCCGCTTTGTAAAAAGATTTATAATTTGCGTGATTTTTTTGTGCTTTGGTTGTCTCTGGTTGGTCTCAAGATTCGTTGAAAAAAATGGTGAGCGTACAGCTTTCAAATTTCTCGCGGAGTCTGAAAAACTGTTTAACCCCAGAAGGCGACACCTTGATGAAGAAGCACTAAATCAAATTTTGAAGTCTACGATTGGAGGTATTTCGAGATTCCGACTGTTCTTTTTATAACTGGTTGTGAATTAAAACGTTTTCACTTCATGAAATTATTTGATATTTTCCTCTGCATTATATCAGCCTAAAAACACTTGAAGTAAGTTGAGTTGTTTGATATTTTACTTTCCGAGTCGGGTCTTTAACCTGTTTGTTTTCATTCAAGCTGTGTTTTTAAGTTCAGGAATTGATTATTTTACACATGACAGATTTCACTTTGAGATGGAACATGAATATTTCTGAAAGTGAAATCAAGCTGTTTAGATGTTATCAAAGGCTAATTTATTTTTTCGATTATCAACTCAGTTTCTCCCTGCTTCGTTTTTATTAAATTTTAATATTCTTTTGAGGGATTATATTTGGTTAGTGATGTTTCAATTTAGATTTGAACAGCAGACAGCTGCTTCGGTTTTGCATTTGTTGCTTTGAAAGAGAATATTTTAAAATAGTTCCTTAGTTTACATAAGACAATAGCATCTATTAATAAATCTCTTCTACTTTTTGCTGAAGTTAAAACCATCAATATCATTCTCTTTTGTAAGTTTGCTCTTGATTTTGACTGAATATTAGTTTGACCCATTGTTTTGGTGATTTTTTAGATATAGACAAAAGCAATCTGACTTTCACCAAAGCTGATTGGATGGTAGACGTATTGGATAAAAATCTCTCAAAATATGATGCAATAGAGAGGATTTTAACAGTAAGTAGAGATCACCTACTTTAATCTTGCATCTGAAAAGATTAGCTTTATTCAAAGTCTATCATCTTTTTAAGTAATCAATATTTTGATCATTAGTTGAAGTAGAATAGAGCTCATATTGTTTTGTATTCATTTAACTTATTTATATTAATCAAGATTTTTCAACTCCCCCTAATCAAGGGGAAGTTTGGGGGTGAAAGTCAACTTTTAACTGTCACTTCTAAGCAACTTGTTGCAACTGAACCATCAAACTTAGAACAATAAACATATCAGGTTGCATTTCTAGCAAATTTACCCAACACACCAGTTACTATTTATCTACAATTTACACACCACACCAGTTACTATTTATCTACAATATTTGTCTTTTCAGCAGATGAATGCATGTTAATTGTCAGAGGAAAAACGATAAAAAATGTTGAAATCTTGAAGCAAATGCTGTGCTGCTGTGTTGTTTTTTAGTCTTTCAGTTGTTCAAATTAACTAGGCTTTGTTTATTCAGCTTCTTGGTTTGCTATGGCAAATGTTTGAATAAGTCTTTAGAACAATAAACAATATAATTTTGTTGTTCATTCTCTTTGGACCCTCTTTTGTTAACAACCCCAAAGAAAATAAATTCATTACCTCATACAATTTATGAGGTAATAGATTTATTTTAGGAACAATTGTAAAAAATTGAAAGGTAATCAGGAAATCAGGAAACTGTGGATCAGAGTAAAAGCTGGCATATAAAAATCTACAAATTTTGCATCTAGCTCATACATTGTCAAAACACAATAAGCTATCCTTTCTTCCAGTATTGTTTTAAGACTTAAAACCATTGAAAAGTTGACAGCTAAGTTTCAGCTAATGGTAATAGGGCCTCAAAAGAAATTGTTTACAAGCTTCCTCATCAACCAACGCTCCATACTGTTCTCAATGATAGTTGTCTTTTTTATTCTTAGGAAATAGACAAGCACATTCCAGATGAATATTCAGAAAGCGAATTGACAATAAGATCATTGCCAGGTTAATATTCACACTGTTTTCTGAACCATGCTTAGAGTAGCACGATAGTTAGACTAAATTTTCAATTCGTCGAAAATAGTTCGAAACGACTCTTAAAACTCGTCAAAATGAATCAGAATTAATGTTTTTTATTTTTCAGTTCAGTCACCTTCTATGCGACATTCTCTCGAGACGTTGTCTAAGGCTGCCGAAATACCGACCGAACCAGTCACGCCGAATTTTCACGCACATCGTCGGAATATAACGAAGCGAAGGCCCCCAGATACACTGGTAAGACTTTAGTTTATACGCGGAAAGTCAAGAGACAATGTTCTTACTGCTTTATCGCGCTTTACCAATATATTCTCATGGTAATTTATACGTTCCACGCTCTTCGCGCGGTTGTTCGACCCGCACTCTCCCTGAAACAATCAATGGCGTAGATGGGAAATTTTATAGGGGGCGAGAAATTCAGATTTTCCGACAAAGATTTAATAGGAATTTTTTTGAAGACTATAAATATAAGATAAAAAAAATTAGCTAGAACTGAACGTAAACAGAAGATATTTATTTTCCGACAAGATCAGCAATTTTCCGACAAAATGGCAGTTTAGCTCTATTGGGGGTTTTTGCCCCCTGACCCCCCTTTATCTACGCCACTGGAAACAATGTTGTTCTCTTGACCAGACCCTTGTGGTCACCATGCCATTGGAATTTTGCCATTATCAAACTGGCCTTTCTCTAGAGACAACATTTTTTGGGGGAGGCAGGGATAAAAGATGCATGTGGATTTGAAAATTGAAAATGTCCCATAACTTTTGGACACTATAGTAAATGGATCTGTAAAGTTTGTTGGATCGATTGTTTATTTCACCGCAGGTTCCTGGCTTCATGAATGTTCATATTTGGGAGGCATGGTGTGGACGCACTGTCGAAGATTTAAGACACAATAAGCACTTTCCACTTTATCCAGACTTTCGCACGATAACTAACGATTTGTTTGTGAAGCAAAGAGCTACCGATTATGGACAACGGATATTTGGTTATTTACACCCTCCTAAAACAGGTACGATTCGAGTCTGTACCTCGATGCATTCCGTAATCCATTAATCTATCAATCAGTTCATCGAATCCACACTCATCCATGGAACGATCTTTCGATCTATCCATTTATCGATTCATTGATCTAATCATCCATCCTTCCATTTGAATCCATCCATACATCTATTAACGTTCATTGAAGTCAATCCATTTGAATCCATCCACACATCCATTTACATTCATTCAAATGAATCCATTTGAATCCATCCACACATCCATCCATACATCCATTTAAACCAATCCATTTGAATCCATCCATACATCCATTTACATTCATTCGAATCCATCCATCCAATTACCCACCAATCCTTATTGATTTGTAATCTTTCCATAATGAATCTCGTTTTAGGTTATTTCACGTTCTGTTTGTCCTCTGACGATAACTCTGAGCTATGGCTGAGCAACAGCTCCAATCCAAACTTCGTTCGCATCCTTGCCTGGGTTGGCAATCTCACGAACCCTGGTAACACCGAGTTGGCTGAGTTCCAGCGTTTCCGCGGCCAGATCTCCGCCCCTGTTTACCTGGTTGAGGGAGAGAAGTACTTCATGGAGGTTCTTCACAAACAAGCCTCCTTCATGGAGCACGTGTTGGTCGCTTGGAAAGGACCAGGAATACACAAAACGAAAATGATCACCGAGAATTATATCTCGGCCTATGTCGACGAGGACGAACTCGATCAAGACGTCAACTCGCTCGCCGAGTACATTCCCGAGACTTCTGCCAGTTTTCCGACGCATGTCCACGGTTCGTACGACATGATACGGAATGCCTCGAATGTTAGGACTAGTGATCGCAGGGAACATTTGCATTTGAGCCCGATGATAAACGAATCGGATGTCGCCGAGCTGCTGCCGAAATGCGAGTACAAGCCGAGTTATGTCGTCGACTTCCAAGTGAATAGATACGAAGGTGTGACGCTTATACACGATACTGCTGTTTTCCCGAACGATCAGACCGAGTTGGTTGATATGACCAACTCGGCAGGCTGTGATAATCGCAATGCCGATTCGCATTTGAATTTGCTGCGACCAACGGAGGCTCCAGAACTCCCTGAGGGCGAAGGCGACGATGGTGAGGGCGGCGATAGCGATGTTGCCGTGACGATGTCTCCGAAGCTGTCCGCGCAGATTTTGAAATATCGAAAGCGGTTTCAGGCGTTTTGGGACTACCTGAAAACGAACAAAGATGCGTCGAATAAAAGGAAGATTGTCTACGGAAAATATTTAGAGGGCATAAGAAATGGAAAAATTGAAGTTGCAAGAAGCAAGCATAAGGAAGACCGTGTTGGCGCTGAAAAGCGCCTTTCGGGCAAGAGAAAAAGTGCTTTATCAGCTGGAAGAAAGACACAGAATAGTAGCAAGAATAAAATATTTGCGCAGAAAAGCGAAAAAGATAGCAAACACGCTGTTTTCAGTCTGAGGAAGACAAGATTAAAGCGCCTGAACATCAGGGATAAAAAAATGAAAAATAGAAAGAGAATTATTTACTCAAATAAAAATTTAAGAAATAAGCAGCAAGCAAATAAAGTTGAGCGCGTGCATATTAGAGAAAAATTAGCGAAGAGAAAATCTCTTGCGAAGAAACGCAACAAGAAGGTCCCTGTAGAACATGAACTTGCGGGAAAACCTCGTAAAGGATACGAGACTGAACGAACAGGGCGTAAATTACTGGTTGTTGGCTGGAAGAATCTTCGGAAATATGTATATGAAGAAGATGACGAGGGCCTGGAGATAATGAATAACAAAATCAGCGCAAAGCCTATTTTTATACCGATCGAAGGAGTGGAGAATATGAAGAAGCCTTTGCCTAAAAGGAAATTCATTCCTTTGAAAGCACTAAAAACGCCTGCGGTTATGAGTAGCAGTGATTATGAGGAGAACAATGACAGTGAAAACGGAGATGATAATTCTGAAGCTAATGGTAGTGATAATGCTGAAGCTAATTTCCAAATGAAGAATGCCTACAAGCGATTCAATATAACATCGAATAGAGATATCATGAAGTATTTCAAGATGTATCGATACGCATTTTATGATATGATAGCAGACGTTCCTCGCATACACGCTTGGAAGTACAAGTTTAGCTTGTCGCAATGTAGAAGTGATGGCAACTTGCTTCTCAATGAAAAGGTAGCTTTTTTATTCTATCGTGGAATGTCTTGTATATATGCTCTTTTCTCTATATTTAGCCTCGTTCCAAATCCCACGTTCCAATTGAGCATAATGATAGGGAGACTGTGTCTTTAGTAACGTGGGTCAATTTTTTCGATGTCAGGTTGCGTCAAACGTTGTCAACAAATACATGAAGCAACTAAAAATAAAGTACAAAGAGTATGTCGTTTAATTATTTTTCTTATCCTTCACATGTTTATTACTTGTTTACATTGTTATCTTTTTTACATTCATTGTTTGTTTACATTGTTATCTTTTTTACATTCATTGTTTGTTTACATTGTTATCTTGTTATCTCCCGTGTTTATATCTATGACTTCTTTCTTTCATTTTCACATCTTTACTAATATCCTGTACTCCATCTGCAGTTTGTATATATCGTAATTTGTATTTTCTCTTGTTATTACTAGTAAGTATACACTAAAGAGAGTGGTGAATGTCGAAGAAAATCATGACGTAATGAACGGAGATCGATATCTGGTCGAACTGGTAATAACATATTGTTTCTTGTTATTGTCTACACAGCAGTAACAACGAAAAAAAATTTATTGTCTTGTGCTATATATGCCTATATCATATGGAAAAATCTTTTGTGGGAAGAAACTCGGGAATTTGGGCTAAATGCGCGATAACCGCGAAAGTTTCTTCTTGCGAAAGATTCTTTCTTTAAATTTGTATTCCTTGCGATATATTTTTTTAATTTTTGATCTTTGTTTTCCAGGATCTTAAAGTCAAGGGTCATGGTAAGTTTCGTAAATCTATCGACTTTCCATGCATGAATAAAGCCTCGTTCCCACCAACATTTCAACGGAGCATCGGACATTGTCTATCAGTGCAGCAATGTTAGGAAATGCTACCCGATTTTTATCAACGTTTCTGCTTGCTTTGGTTTCAAGTGGTCTGTTGATGTTAATATGTTTTATTTTTTTGTTTATTATTCGTCATTTATTTACGTTTCAGGTGAAAAGTTGTTCCGGCTGTCCAGGTATGTGTACCAGAAGCTTGGCAGCTTGGAACTCTGTGAGCCAGTTGGATTTCAATGGAATACACATGCTGATGTGCATGTTATTGTACCAGGTTTGCTCATTCCTTACAATCAGCTCGTATTCGTGATTCAATAAAATTCCAATAACTCGAGCCAATTTGTAGTCCCTTTGAAAGCTTTGCTATTACTTTGTAACCCTCGATAACTGGAACATTCGCTAACCATTTCGTCAGTTCCTTAAGGGCTCGAGTTATCGGGGTTTTACTGTGCATTGACATGATATTATCGATTATAATGGATTTGCTGAATACATTATAATCCAATCTTTGTTCAATGGATGTGGTGGAAATGGTTGAAGAGACGATAATGCTGTCTTTGATAATGTTGCAAGATTTTTCTAACGTATTATTTTTTGCTTTAGTTAAGAACCAGGGCCGTTGGGTTCAACATTTCATCGACAACATGGAGAGGGTATGCAAATGAAACGACTATTAGTTACTGCAATTTCAAAACAATACCGGTTTTAGTAGAGAGAGTGGTATATGCATATGCAGGGCGCTTCGGAAGGTGATGTATGCATTATGCATTCTGAACCTGGTTTTCATTTGTTGCGTTATTTTCCTAGATATATTTGGAAACGATGGACCCACATTTAAATGTAATTATAGTGGACTTTAACAGTACAGACATTGATATAGAAGCATCTTTGCGCAGAAGTAAATTGAAAAGGTAAATCAAACGAAGTTAAACTGAAAGGATAATCAGCTTATCCGTGCAATTAATTAGCTTTGTAAGCCACAGTGGAGATAGTATTGGCCGTGTTTTCATAAACAAAGCTCAGTCGTTTTCTTAATTGATTTTGCAGCTGATTTTGTGGCTTGATTATGCTCTCTCTTTTTAGATTAATGATTGATGAACAATTATTCGTACCATAGGTATCGTTTGATTCGGATGGATGGCATGTTTGAACGGGCCTTGGGCATCCAAGCTGGTGCTGATGTTGTCAAGGTATTGCAATCGAGGAGTAGATACACTTCCTTGCTGCAATCACTATACAATCATATCTAAGTCTATTGGTGAAAGTCACAGCACTGAGTGCACTAGTGACATTTGCAGTGAAAATTCTTGTGATGCATGTTGTTAAGTGATTCTTGTTTACAATTATCTTCCTTTCTTCTTGCAGAATGCCAATGATATTATCTTTACATGTGATCTCCACTTGGAGATCCCAACTTCACTTATTGACAGCATTCGTAAAGTATGTATTATACTAACTATCTATCCACGTACCAACTTATTTATCTACCTATTTATCTATATATGTCTGTTTATTTATTTATCCGTCCATCTTTCTCTCTATCTATTTATCTATTTATCAATTCATTTATCACATATATATTTATCCGTCCATCTATCTATCCATTTATCTATTTATTTGTTTATTTATCAATTCATTTATCATCATCTATCTATCTATCTATCTATCTATCTATCTATCTATCTATCTATCTATGTATGTCTATCTATTTATCCGTCCCTCTATCTATCCATTTGTTTATCCACTTATTTATCCATCTACCAACTTATCTTTCTATCCATCTGCCCATCTGTGAATATGACACGCATTTAACATTGCCTCCTTCAACAGTAACGTAATTATTCTTATCCTACTTGAGTTTTCTTTTGAATTTGATGACACGATGTTCTCTTGTCTTTCCAGCATTGTGCGCTGGGGAAGATGGCATTTGCGCCAATTGTTCTTCGATTAGATTGTGGGTACAGACCAGAGAATCCTTCTGGTGAGTTTGAGTACGGTTATACTTTAAAGACAAGTCTAATTCTACTTTTGAGCCTCCATGAATCGAACAGCTTTAGAAGTAAGAAATTCATTCGAATTGACGAGAGCTTGAGTTATCGAGAGCAAGAAAAAGTCATGAAGATGATTCTTTCTGATGTTTAATTTTGTTGCATTTAACTATGTTTCTTGGTTCTATTCTAATCGTGTCAATTATACTCTACAACAGAAGAATTAATTTTTTTGTTTATTGCAGGGTTATGGGAAATTCAGGGCTATGGACTATTTGCAATATGCAAGTCTGACTTCGACAAAGCAGGCGGAATGAACACTAAAGAATTCAAAACTAAATGGGGTGGAGAAGACTGGGAAATGCTTGATAGGTATGTTTCAATATTATTTGGAAATAATTATCTCATTATATTCTTATAATTCATATATATTCAATATATTTTTAAGTATACAGGATTATTATTGTTCAATATTAAATATACAGCTGGTATTTTTTTGCGTTATCTTTATTGTTTTTTTGTCTTACAGAATTCTTTCAAATGGAATAGAAGTTGAACGGTTAAGAATTCCGAATTTTTATCATCATTTCCATTCGAAGAAGAGAATGTGGAATAAAGCATGAAGCAAGTATGTACACTCCAACGTCATGATGGTCATTTAGTTTTGGCCAGTATTGAATATGCTATTCACAAGGTTATTACATGGCATTCCTGGTCGGGTATATTCCAACAAGCATGCGCAGTCTTTGACCACTGCTACCGCTGTCACTTTTCACGAATGACATAGACATAAAGCTATTGTTCAATTTTTATGGAGTCACTTTGAGTTACATCTTAGGACATTGTCATGCATTCTGTTATGAATACACGACTTTTTATGTGATGATATTTGAGTGTAAAGCTTTCATCTTTTGTGACTATACACCAAGCTAATATTTCAAGATCAATGAGAAAGCTGTCCGATCTCGAATTATCAATTAAAGCTGGTTTCTTATCATACCTGATGATCAACTTAGTATTGATGTTATAATTTTTGGTTTAAGTTATCTGTCCCACAGTTTTCTAGAGTTAATTTAAAGTTTCGGTGCTTGTTCTTGGATATAGTATTTTTAAGTCGACTTGATATTCAAATGTTGTATAGCATCATAGTATAGTGTATTATTTCAGTATGTATTCTGATAGTGCTATTGTTGTCATAGAAGCTACCTTTAAGGCTATTTAGAAGATGTTTGGTATACTGGAATTAAGTGAGTGTACGTCATTGGGTCAAGTTAAACTGTTGGGTGCGATAGTCGGGACGACTTTGACCCGACTTGACCAACACACGACGCGACACAGACTGATATTGCAGTTGTATTTTTTTAAAAATTGCATTTGATAATAAACACAAATGTACAGCATAGTTTTATCTATCTGATTATTATAATTAGGAAATTCAAGATTTTAATGAAATAAATATTCGAAGTATGTATGCGGCTAGGATTTTGTTTGGTTTTCTATCTGTTCAATTGTTTCGTGTTCTGTTTTGTTTCCAGTCTTTTCCTCGTTTAATTCGTCAAACAATGCTTCGTCCATTGGTAGCATATTTTCTGTAAAAAAACAATAATTAGCAAATTAAGAACTTTGTGTATACATCTAGTTTCTAAAAGAAACCAGTACTCAAACATTAGAAATGGTTAGGAAACTGCAGTACTCAAAGCAAAAAACTTGAGTCTTGAAATTTTCTGAGTTAAAAACTGTTCAAAAAGTTATTTCTATTGTTCTCGAAAAACATTTCTCAGAGCACAATGAAATGTTTATGCCCAGGGGAGATTCGTTGACCTTTGAAACAGTGAATGATGTGAAAACAAAGTTGAACAGTTGAAGAAAGCACTTGTTGTGGTACGGTCGACTATTTGAACAGGCCAATGCAACGAATAGGATACGAAGTCTACTTTTATTGCTAGAGATAAGTAAGTAATGCTATTTTTCTACATGAAATTTGCTGGCATTTATTACGACGTGTTGCCATAAAGAACAACAAGCCGTATTTTTAATTGTGAAAGTATTTATTGAGAAGAAATGCAGGCAAACGTGCATGCTATAAATCTTCAGTTCATTTCAAATAAGGTAATTTGAAGGGAAAATTTCAGGGGAATTCTCAATACTTACTCAAAGCACGGTCAACCAAGTCCCCGTTGTACTTCTCTTCAGATTTAAATTTCGACTATAAAATGAAATAAATCAGTATAAATATCAATGTTTTTGGATTGTGGGTCTCCCAACAAAAATCCAAATAGTTCATCCCACGTGCCTTTTTACAACCAATCAATGCTCAATGTGATGCAAATTCGAGGTCATGATTGGTTTATGCAAAATACAGTCAACCTCGTGGTAAAATATCCAATACGTGGTAATATTCAAAATACAGCACCTTCAAATTTCGTCTTGAGCATCCAGGAAAAAACTGCACCATCAAACTGAAATCTGTGCCAACGCGACTCAGAACTCTGTAGAATTTCAACGTTTCTAAAACGAAATTAAGAGAAAATCATAAAAAAGCTCGTATCTAAACAGGCTGTGCAGTTTAATACGGTATTAAGAAAAAAAAATAAGAACGCATTCTAAATCTAGCTGGGTCATGAAAACATTTACATATGCCTCACCTTCAACCGGCCATCTTTTCTTGTAATTAGCTTTGTCTTTTCTCTTGCGATATGGGTCAAACGAATCGTCATCACCGTAAACAATATTGCTGCAAAAAAAAAACAAAAATAATAATTCGAAAATAGCACAAAGGATCCAACAGATCGTTAGATACTGATAAAATTGATAAAATACGTTGCATCATCTACCTTTCTTCTAAACTCATCTTTGATCTTGTCGTTTTCAATAATAAGCTGCAAAAATCCAGAAAGTTGCATTTAGAACATCCAGGCTGTATAATTTTTATCTCAAGCAGAGATCGAAAAGTTTAAGCTTCAAACAAATAATATAGAACATATAATATTACCTGTCCTCATCAATAATAATACTTCCATCTTCACCAATTCTGACTTGTGGGGCGAGGATTCTATTATCGTCTTCTTCGCCTCCTTCGTCGTTAAGGTTATCATTCCCTGCACTCGATTCTGAAATTGGCACACTTGGTTGTACAGAATCCAAAGTCTCCAAAACTGTCTCGTTTTCTGAAAGATTATTGGATTCGTCTTGCTTCCTAAAAGGAAACAAAGATAAAACATGATTCAAGAAATCTTTATAACAGCATTGCATTTAATTTATTATAACACAAGTGTACATCCACCCCCTTCCTCCCTGCAAGCATTTGCCTCAACAAGTGAAGGAGTCCCAAGAGCCAAGTGTTTGCACATACCGTAAATCTCGAATAAGCCCCCAGGGGCGTATTTGCAAAAACGAAATTTTAGCTTGATTATTGTTCAATATCAAGCAAAATAAAAGCTATATGATGCAGCCAACCAATGAAGTTATTGGTTTAAGCTTGCTGCTACTTGCAATACATTCACTAAACAACTTCAATGTCTGGAAACTTGGGCTCAATGTCCTTGCAAATGATTATCAGGATGGGGGCTTACTCGAAGATGGGGGCTTATTCGAGGATTTACGGTATGACTTATATTGTCTTAACAGATCATTACCTTCTGGTCATTGCTGTGTTCTCTTCCTTATCAGCAGAGTCTTTCTCTGAGCTATGAGAAAACCAAACATAAATCAATGAAACAGTTAGTTTAAACAATCAATCAAATAGGTACAGTGACAATAAAACAGTTGCTTACAGTGACAATGCATGTAAACAATAATCCATAAAACAATAAATTTGATGGATCAAAACCAAAGGATACATAAAACAAAAATAGAATAATCTGGCTAATGAAAAGAGCATACCTTTGAGGGTTGTAATAGATATAATCAAACATAGTCATTTTCTCTTTTGGTTCTTTGATAACTATCCGTGACCGTTTTTTTGCTGTCTTCTTTCCCTTCGAGATTTCTTTTGCACCCTCCTTATGAGACAAGGTTGAATAGATTTATGATAAATTCTCTTCTATTAGAGCTTTTTGAATCAATTTGGAATTTGAAACAACTTTGACCAGCTATTCTACTTGGTATTTGCTACTGTTTAGGTAGGAACAATCAATAGTTTGTTTAAAATTATAGTAAGACAGTTAACTTACTGTGGTTCTTGTTTCATCTAAAGCCATTGGTGTGCTTATGATAGTAAAACTCTGAAAAATAAATGCCTCAATTTATCAAGTAATCTAGAGTGAAACCTGGCTTATGGCCATCTTGTCAATAGAGTCACATCATTATTTTACCTAATCTATTTTCACCACACAGCTACATTTTTCTATTTTCTATAAAGTAACCCCATTAATAAAGCAACCACATTAGTATATTGAATATTTTGAGGCCAATTGGTGACAGTATTAAGAAGGTTTTACTGTAATAACAAATTATCAAGTATCACTCTTTCCATTGTAATTATTAAATCAAGTTTCAACATACCTCATTTGCAATGTTAGCTGCACCAGTCATGTTTCCGTCTAATGCACCTTCATCATCAGACAAAGTCATTGACGACAATCGTTTTCTCTGTCGTACACGTGGTCCCAGGCATGGTGCAAATTTCCTTTTACTGTGATGATGTAACCCTTCACTCTCTGACTGTGATCCATCTTCTGGATCAGAAGTAGAGAGAGGTCCTGATTGTAAAAGCCTTGATCTTTCATTCTTGCCATCCTCTGTATCATTAGTTTTGCTGTCCTTCACATGGCTTTCATCATCCTGACTATCTTGCCGATTACAAGTTTCTCTCACATTAGGGGTAAACCTTACCTGTTTCTTCTTAGTAACATTATTGGTCTCACCATTATTGGCTTCCATTTCGGTAGTCCCTGTCAAACCACCAATCTTACTGGTATCTTCCGTATTTAAAGTATTGGTTTCAATTGGTGGAACTTTGTCAATATTTTTTTTCAAATTTGAAGCCTTCACTTGTTTTCTGTTCCAATTTGGTGTTCTATTTACATTGGGTTTGAATCTAGTTCTTGATAATCTTTTTGCTTTTTTATCCTCAACATTCTCTATAGATTTAGTTTTGTTATCATCTTTCTCAATGACAAATGATGAATTCACAGCAATCTTATCCTTACCAGCTTCACAGCTTTTATTAGGAATGCTGCTGGATCCTTCACAGTTGCTAAGAGCTTCATTTTTACCATCACAAGTACTATCCTCACCACTTCCAATCGCAACATCTTCCGCAATGTTGAAATCATTATCTTTCTTATCACTTGTGCTGCTTGGTATGTCTAGTTTAGGTCTTTTCTGGTTCAAATTAACAACTGGCTTCACTTTTTTAAATCTTTTGCCAGAAGACAAAGAACCGCTTAGAAGACCTGCTGTTTTCAACGTACTTTCATTGTCAGTTGATGAAGCGGTTTTTAAACTACCTTCATCTGTCTGTATACTATCAGGCTCTTTATCAATTTTGGTATTTGAATCTTCAGAGTCTACATGCAATGCTACACTTAAATGATCTGGTTTGGTGGCAGTTTCAGTGGGAGTATTATGGCTTAGGCCAGTTTCAGAAACTTTACACACCTTTTCATTGGCTCTTGATTTTGCTCTGGCAACAGCAGAGGCTGCTAACATTGGCTTGGCTCTCTTTCTAAAACTCATTTCAAAGTTGTAAATTATCAGAAACGAAAACACGTAAAGTAATACCATTAATCAAAATAAACTAAACGTTACAGCAACGTTGTAAATTCGTTGTAACTTGAAGTGGGAAGTTTTTGTAATTGCTCAAAACAACGAGATTAAGTTGAATTGAAGTAGAAAATGACGTCAGACATTACATCCCATTGACGAAGTGAATCTGTTGACATCACACTGTCATAATCTTGATGTTATTATTGCTATTATTGTTTAGACACATCATTAGCTGTAAAAACACAAGTAATGCTGTAATTAATTAGGCTGTTGATGGAATGGATGATCATTATCAAATTTATTTAACGTAATTAGGCGGGCTGCTGACATGTGAACAGCTTGAGCACAGGGAATTAGCTTCCGATGTCAATCATTTCCATTGTATTTCAAAGAGTTCACTTTGTCTTTTTGATGACTTTGGTGTTTGCTTGCGAGGAGAAAAAGACGCAGACAAATGTGACGAGGGTCAAAATATTGAGGATTGCATCTTTCGCTCTCGATTGCAACCTTGATAATGCCATTTATTGCATTATTTTTGCATTTTCTAGTTGCTGTTGCAACACTGCTTGTGCCTGTTTCGACCGAGGAAGCTGTTCTTGACAGTATCATAAAGGTGAACACAAAAGCTGGCGTCCTATCAAGTATGTAGGTTACATTTCTCAGGTTTATTTTTTTGCTTCTGCCCTGCGGCAATGTGAACTTTAGTTAGTATTAGTATGATTTATTATTTTATCTTGCTCGTTTGTTTATGTATATATATCGTATGGATATTGTATTAATATTATTTATTGTGTAAACGCTTTTCGTGGTATTTCGGTGTCAATGTAACGAATAAGTTCTACACGTTTTTTTTTTTTATAAGAAACCGGTTTATAAGAAACCTAGATCTAGACGCCCTAAAATTTAAGAAACTTTTAGAACTACAAAGAAATATTTAAGAAACATTAGAAATTTCGGAAACACGTTTTCCCTTTACGGATTTAACAAATGTCAACTACAGTAAGTATGTTTTATGTGCTAAGCATAACATTGTCGGCTCCACATGACGATTTTTCGCATTGACGATTTTTCTTTCATATAATACTATATATTTTGCCACATCCACGTTTTTTCTTCGTTTTCACTGGAACTTCGTATTCATTAAATTAAGAAACTTTTAAGAAACTTTTAGAACTAAAATGTGGCTAAAAATTAAGAAACTTTTACTACTAGGCCTTGAGCCAGGTTTCTTATAAAAAAAAAACGTGTATTCACTGTACACTTCACTGTATCAAAATTGTATTTCTATTAAAAAGAACTTCGGATAAAAAATTTTGGAGGAAAGTCACTGAAGCTCAAGTCACTGAAGCTCTTGCTATCCATTGTTTTTGCAAAACTTTGGTTTGACACCTCAGTTGCCACGAACGATATAATTTCACAATAGTCGTCTATTTTTTTTCACAAGACACTTGGAAATTATATTTCGTTCAGTTACCCTGTCAACTTTATGATATCCACGTAGTATAAACCTGTGTTATTTTTGTATGAATAATTCTCCAACCTGACCCCCTGTTTAACAGCAATGATTGTATTGCTTTTCTCGTTGGATTTTAAACAAGAACTAGCGCACTATCCGGGGGGTGTCTAATATCAAATCGTTTTGCTTTTCACACAGAGCCAAATGATGACGGTTCCAGCAACACCCCTTACGAGGGAGACATCATTCTGGATAGACGCTCAAGGAGAGTTGTGTTTCGTGGTAAAGATGATCCTCGCATAGCATTTGGCACAACTGCTTTTGTGGAACACTTGTGGCCAGACAAGACCTTGTACTATTCCCTTGCCAATGACGTCAGTAAGTGGAACATGATATATGGCGTGATATGCTAGCTTTTGTTTATCAATCAACAATAATCCCAAAGTAAATAATCTAAATCCTTGATGAAGGATTAACTCGGACTTTGACAGCTTATGACTTCCGAGCAAGGCTTGAAGCAACTTTGAACCACGCCCCGTTTGTTTTCACTCCGCAGCTTGGTAAACGCTCACAGGCGTTTATTCGAGACACTGCGGTGGCGATGTTCTGTCTTCAGCTCTCTGATTTCAATGCCTTTGAGGCTTTGAGGCCTGCCAGGGTCAAGAGGGTAATGATTTGCCTGAAGAAAACTAAGATCAAGGTTCATTTTATGACGTTTGACCACGTATTTGTTTCGTTTTCAGCTAATGAGGTCGGTGGTGCAACGAAATCGGCGATTGCCAAAGCGATGAAAGAAATCTCCGATAAAACGTGTATAAAGTTTGTGAAGAGAACCACGCAAAGAGACTATGTGCGTTTTTACAAGGGCTCAGGGTAAGTAAGCTAGTTCAAGGCTAATCCATGCCGCTTCTTTACTGTTATGTCATTGATTACGTCATTGTTTTGTGTCTATCTAGGTGCTTTTCTATGATTGGTCGGTTGGGTGGTATGCAGGAAATCTCAATAGGTATTGGTTGCGAATACAAAGGAATCGTTATACACGAGATAATGCATTCACTTGGATTTTGGCATGAGCAAAGCAGGCCAGACAGAGATACTCACATAGAGATTATTTTTGACAATATCATTAGCGGTAAAGTTTTGCGTGTTGCTAATGTAACAGCTTTAGTTTTCTTGCATCACTTTCCCTTCTTTTGTTTTGTTGTCTTGCTCTTTTCTGTCTTCTTTGTTCTTTCTTTTTGTCTTCTTTCATTCATTCATCCATTCTTTCCAGCTTCAAAAGCAAATTTTTTCACTTTTGTTTCTTAATGAATTTTGATGTGATTCTGTGCCTATAAGACTTTTAATTACAACAATAGTTATAATTTTAGGTACTCCCAAATTTTTCTCTAGCGCGGAGCTTCAATCCTTCTCTATTTCTCTTCTCTTCCTCCAATCGTCCTTCCTCTCTCTCTGTTTCCATAATTTTATTGCTTTTCTTCGATTGCTGTTTCTTACTTCGTAAGCTATACAGATCGAACATTGCTAAAACCAAAGGGAGTTCATGTATCATTTATCCATTCCAGGCTATGAAAGCCAATTTAAGAAGTATGAAAAAGAGATTGATTCACGTGGATCACCCTATGACTATGCATCGATAATGCATTATGGCTCTACAGCATTTACTAAGAACGGTGAAGACACGATCAAAATTCGCAAGAAGAATGTCAAAGTTGTTCTTGGACAACGCACTGGTCTCAGTAAACTGGATCTCGATCAGCTTCGGGATCTGTACAAATGTATAACTGGTAAGTATTACACTAATGAGACAATTTACTGACTATGGTCTGGTAAATAATAACAAGAGGAAGCAGGTATATAGTTCGTAATGCTTGCACGAATCTTGTGCATCTTTTTAGCTTGGTTGGGTCTGCGTTTTAGCTACTGTTTTATTGGCTTCTGTTCTAGCGGATTGCAACTTTGAAAAGGACACGTGTTTATGGAAGGACCGAGTTGATGATGATTTCAATTGGACAAGAAACAGTGGTCCTACTCGGTCACCATATACCGGTCCAACTGCTGATCACACAACGGGCAACTCTTCAGGTAAGATACAGTCAGATCAATGGCTTTCTCGGGAGCGATCCAACTTTTGGAATGGAGGGGTGTGATTTTAAAATAGACCAACTTTCATTATAATCAGCAAAGTTTCATTGGAACAGAACAACAAAATGCTAAAATGCTTATTCAACACTTGCTTTTTTATATATCACCCCCACTTTGTATATTTCTCGACTAGCCCCCCCCCCCCCCCCCCGCGAGTAAGCCCTCATCCTATGACTGCAAACTGTTAATAAGCCCCCTTCGAATAACCCCCATCCAAAATATCACAAATATATAAACAAGGATTTGCGGTATTAAAATTTTCGGCCAACTCCAAAAATAGTGAAGCGATGTGATGGCCCACACCCCCTAATGTACATCCCTGGCTTTCTTGTATCTCGTGTTTCGTGTAGATGGTTGTAGGTGATGATAGAGCCATTCTTTCCACATGTTATTTTGTGATCTTTGCTGCTAGGTTCGTATCTCTTTATCGAATCAAGCCAACCACAGAAGAATGGCGATGTTGCCAAGCTGGAAAGCCCAACCATAAAACCGTCATCTAAACCCCGATGCTTGAAATTTTGGTACAGCATGAGAGGTTCTACTATAGGCTCAATCTATGTGGACCAACAGCTTGGGAAGACTGTCAATCCAATGTGGAGATTAAGTGGCAATCAAGGTGATGAATGGAAATTTGCAAGTGCTCCGATTCCCTCTACTACTGAGAAGTACGCTGATTTCAAGGTAAATGCTTTAGCTATTAGCTGATTTTTCTGAATTTTTTTCGGTTTTGCTCTGGTCTTAGATAACATAACAATGTTTTTTATTTGATTTGATCTTTTAGATTATCATATCTGGTATTGTGGGTGGGGATTGGCGTGGAGATGCATCAATTGATGATATTTTAATCACTGATGGTGAATGTTTGCATTTCCCAATCGAAGCGAAACCCGTTGTTCCAACGACTACTCAACTACCAACTACAGAGAGAGCCACTACTGAGGCACCAACTACACAGAGAGCCACAACTGAAGCCCCAACTACAGAGAGAGCCACTACTGAGGCACCAACTACAGAGAGAGCTACTACTGAGGCACCAACTACAGAGAGAGCCACTACCGAGGCGCCAACCACACAAAGAGCCACAACTGAAGCCCCAACTACAGAGAGAGCCACTACTGAGGCACCAACTACAGAGAGAGCTACTACTGAGGCACCAACTACAGAGAGAGCCACTACTGAGGCACCAACTACAGAGAGAGCCACTACCGAGGCGCCAACCACACAGAGAGCCACAACTGAGGCACCGACTACACAGAGAGCCACTACTGAAGCGCCAACTACAGAGAGAGCCACTACTGAGGCACCAACTACAGAGAGAGCTACTACTGAGGCACCAACTACAGAGAGAGCTACTACTGAGGCACCAACTACAGAGAGAGCCACTACTGAGGCACCAACTACAGAGAGAGCCACTACTGAAGCCCCTACTACAGAGAGAGCTACTACTGAGGCACTAACTACAGATAGAGCTACTACTGAGGCACCAACTACAGAGGCACCAACCACAGAGAGAGCCACTACTGAGGCACCAACTACAGAGGGACCACCAACAGAGGCACCAACTACAGAGGCACCAACTACAGAGAGAGCCACTACTGAGGCACCAACTACCGAAAAAGTCTCGACTGAGGCACCAACTACAGAGATATGGACCACAATCCCAACAACAACACCGGCTCCAGGTTATTAGATAAACAATGCCTCTTTGGTTGCATAATACTTTAATGTTGCAATGCATAATTTGTATTAGCTATTCATCCTCATTGCAGATTTCGAATTTCTTTGTGATTTTGAATCTGAATGTCAAACATGGGAGGATGATGAAGGAGAGACAAAGTGGTTCCTGAACTCTGGCCGGACACCATCTGGAAAGACTGGTCCTAATTTTGATCATACATTTGGCACAAGAAAAGGTACATAGTTTTTGAAGCGCTCGCCTCATTTTAATTGAATAATTCTGTTTGCTCCATAGAGATAGGATAAAAGACAGTCCATACTGCGAACGAGGCTCACACGACGCCTCTTCCAGGTGAGAGGCGTTTGGGGGGGGGGGTGAGAGGCGTCTCATAGAGGGAGTATCGCCCATTAGCCTTTTAGATTATTTTATATCCTATCTCTATGGTTTGCTTACGTTACATTTTATGTTACATACAGTAAAACCCCGAATGAAGTCCCGACAAGGGGAATACAAATTGGTTCAGTTATCGAACCTTGAATAACTGGGACCAATTTGTATTTCCCTTGAAATCTTTACTATGACTTTGTAACCCTCGATAACTGGAGCATTCGTTAACTGGACTGGAACCATTCTCGTTAGTCCCTTAAGGGCTCGAGTTATCGAGACTTTACTGTACTGCGTTCTTCATTAGTTTTCAGCATTTCATTTAAGTTCATTGTATTGTTTTTCTTTTCAGCTTATTACATGTATTTGGAAGGAAGTAGCCCCAGGAAAGAAGGCGACAGGGCTCGTCTTGTCACAAGTCAAATTATAGCAAGCGATATGGGCTGTCTGCAGTTCTATTACTATATGTACGGTGCTGCTATTGGCAAGTTGAATGTTTACATCAACTTTGGTCCAGAGAGCAAGGATATCTTAAGATGGTCACTGGGTGGCGAGCAAGGCAAAGGATGGAAAAAAGCAATGGTCCCTCTTGTAACGTCTCCAACCAAATTCAAGGTGATCTTTCTTTTAAAGGTTTTTTAAGAATGATATTTTATACATTTGTACAGTGCCCGAAGCTGATCGAGATCCAGTTTACTGAGACCAGTGCGTTGTCCAAGAATATTTTACAGGGCGTTGATTGCATTACATCTCGGTATTACACGAGAGATTCGATCTATGTAAATCAAAATGAAATGTTGACCTCTTTTTATCAGGTAATCATTGAAGGGGTCGTTGGGTCTCGATTTACGAGCGATATTGCTATTGATGACATTTCATTTAACAAAGCGTATTGCTCCAGTATGCCATCACACGCTGAAGTCGACGTCAAAGCAACAGTTCTTCCCACAACTGCTCTTGCAACTACAAGAAAGCCATCAGAAAACAGTAAGTAATTTCATGCGATAACTATCAAGCTTAGAGAGTGTGTTTTAAACGTACGATAGTGAACAAAATTCTTGGGACCCTAGCAAGTGTTACAAGCAGCCCTTATTTCCCTCCTCCCCACAAAGCAGTGTTATCTCTAAAGAAAGACACATGCAATATAGACATAACAACATTGTTTTAAAGGAATTGAGTGGTTGAATAATGCACAGTAGAAAGTTAACGGGTTTGCAGTTTTTTTGGATTTTTGTAAGGACTTTAGTCCACTGTTGTAGCTGTTTTGATAGCTAATTTGTGTTTCATGATCTACAGAATCAACCTTAAATCATGAAATCTTGTGCATTCTCAGTCATAAGTAATTTATTGTGAAACTCATCTGATTCGATTCGTATGATTTTTGCAGTGATTGTTGTGGAAGTGATTGCCGAAGGCTGCAATGATCATATTGTTCGCCAAAGAACCTTGGCCAAAATGGGATCTGGTAGAAGTAAGCGTCGTGCTTTTAATCCAGAAGATGATGAAAATGAAGATCATGAAGGTGAAGATCATGGAGATGAAGATCATGGAGATGAAGATCATGAAGATGGTGATCAAAATGATGATGGTGGTTCTCGTGATGGGAGAGGGTATGTGAATCTTAAATTTTCAGTTGCTCTGTCACATCTGTTAACTTTCTCGTTGCAAGCAAGTGATAGCCAACTTTTTGTTCGCAGGGTTCAAAACATATCATGTTTGCATGTTTCTTGGCTATTCGTTACAGTCTCAAACTCTTCTACTCTTCTATCAAATTATCTTTTGGTCCAATTAATCTGGAAATAGTCTCAAGCTCTTCAGAATCCTCCAATATTCCAGATTTGTATTTTGTTGAAATGTTAAGGATCTAAGAACCTCTATAATTTATGGCTGAGTATCTTTATACAACACGTAACTATAATTTAAGGTAAATTATCTTTTAGTCTATGTGGTCCAGGCAATAAATCTGGAAATAGTCTCAGGCATTTCAGAGTCCATAAATGAACCAGAATCATTTCTTTGGATGAAGTTTTTAAACATTTTAACTTAATGATTTGTCGCTACAATGGCGCTATTCACCCGAGAAACTGACTTTTGTTTGTACTCAGGCTGTCATTTAGATTAGTTTTCATTCACAGAGAGAGTTTTCATTTATTTGCAGTGGTCGTAATTCTTTGGTTGGTCGAGTTGCTGGAGGAAAAAAACCTTGGGGTGGTCGCGGTGGAAAGCCCAATGCAGGCAAGAGGCCAAGGGAAAGACAACGAAAGAGACCAAGACCTGGTACAAGACCAAGACCAAGGCCTGGAACTAGACCAAGGCCTGGAACAAGACCAAGACCAAGACCTGGAACAAGACCAAGACCAAGACCTGGAACAAGACCAAGACCAAGGCCTGGAACAAGACCAAGACCAAGACCTGGAACAAGGCCAAGGCCAAAACCTGGAACAAGACCAAGACCAAGGCCTGGAACAAGACCAAGACCAAGACCTGGAACAAGGCCAAGGCCAAAACCTGGAACAAGACCAAGGCCAAAACCTGGAACAAGACCAAAGGAAGGAAAGGGTAAAGGAAAGAAAAAGAAGCCTGGTAATGAGACCATTCCAAATATGCTTGATTTTCAAGATGTTAAGCTCAATTTTTTCATTTTCCTTAATAGGTCTGGATGTCTTTGATTTTTGCTCAACTATTGTCAACATTATTATCACAATCTCGCTGTATTTTGTTGTAGTTGGTAAGAAAGTCAATTGCAAGCTGGCCACTTCGTCCATAAAAGTAAACGGCAAGGAATACTCGAAAAAACAACCTGGTCACAATGTAGTAGCCATTGACATTGCTACTGGTCGTGTTTATCGACGAATGAATTTTCCAACCAATTATAATTTTATTGCTGGATTTACCATGCAGAGATTCATCTTCAGCCTGAAGCCAGACACAATCGTTGCTATTGCTACCCAAGTGAGTTATGCTTGTAGATCCTATACGAACTGAAGTTTATCAAGTCATGAACATGAGTTTTTATAAGTACGATGTTTCGAGAGATGCCCATACTTTTCTTTGCCCGATGATTAGAGAAGTATCTATGGAAACGTCCCACTCGTAAACACGCCTCTTTTTGACCATAATAAGTTTTTAATTTCATTATGAAAATTACTGAACACTGAACAGACAAACAACTTTTCTGTTTCCACTTTTGTTAATCTTACTTATGAACTCTTCTGCATTGCTAGTCTATTAATTTCGTTGTTCTTTGTTTGGCTTAGATACTTGCCTATTTAAGCTTAACAGAAGTTGATGTTTCTAAAGTGAAACATTTGATTTCTTTCTTTTTAAGAGCACAGCGGCTGCCTCGTACTTTGGCGAACGTGGACTGAAATTTATCGGTGCTAAAAAGCCATTTTATCCTAAAGATAAAGGCTCCTGGGCGTTTATTGGATATAAAGGCCGTAAGAAAGTCGATTGGATCAAACAGCAAGTTCATGGGAGTGGAAAAGGACCTGCAAAGGTTGAAGCAAAGGTGCCTTACATGGAGAAGAAGAAACCCAAACCCGTCGAGATAAGAAGTTAGTTGTATGGTTCAAGCTTGTTTATCCATTTTATCAAATATCAATATACTGCTGCTATATCTATTATATCTATATCAATATAATAACTATAGTGTTTGGGTAAATTTAGAAATTGCGTAACTAACTACGACTTCTGTTAACTTTTATGGATTTCATTGTCTTTAGCATTAGATACTAAATAGAAGCTGTTGTTTATTTAGAGCCAGATCTTCTTGATATTCTTGGAGATCTATGAATTCCTGCATCAATACTTGGTTAATTATTTGAATTAATAGTTGCATGCTTTGCTATTCCAGCTCTTTTGAGTTATGCTGAATTCGACGGAACGAAGTACCTTCCACTGCCTGCTAAGTACAGTAGAATGTTGGATTTTGGTTTGGCAGATTTCACCCTTTTAGCTTTGATAAAAACGAAAGAAGATGGCACGATTGTCTCTAAAACTGGCCAAGGATATTCTCCTGATAGATACTTCAAAGCAATGTATGTTGAAGACGGATATTTAAATGTGAGGCTTGGAAATCATTTGAAAGCAAGCAAGCGGAAGGTGAATACTGGGAATTGGCTGCATGTTGCTGTTGTCTTCAGAGCTTTGAAGAGGCCTCACAAGTAAGAGAATTGTTATCGATATTGCGCACAGCACTTCAACTTTCATTTCATCCACATATTACTATCATAAGGATTAATTAACGGAAACAATTAACTGAGAACTTTAGGAACTGTGCAATGTTTTTTATAAGAATAATGTTTATAAGAATACTGGCTCAAGCTGAAACTTGCCAAATGACAATTGAAATTTAAGAGTAATAATGGAAAATAGCGGGGATCTAAAGAGTTAAAGTATATTATTATGTGAAAGAAATGTGCATAGGTTTTGCTGGGTGACAATTGCTGGAGAAAACCCGTGTGCGAGATTATAACATTGCCTGTAGCCTGTTTATGGCAATATTATTACAATAGAAGCACGGTTTGCTTCGATTAGTAACCGTTAGATCGTTAGCGAAATTGCGGCCAGCACGAACTCCCACCTTTTTAAGTAGGACAGCGGATATTTAGTTTGGATGCCAAAGATGTCTTGTCTCCACTGTATTACGCTTATAACTGTCTTTCACAAACAGGGGAACGATGTATATCAATGGAAGAGTTGCTGGCTCATTCAGATTCGCTGCACTACCAGATGTCAGCGATCACACTGTCAACATTGGTTACGGTGTCAGAGATTTCCCAGCCAAGTCACCTTTCGTTGGAGAAATGAAACAAGTAGAGTACTACAACACTGCATTGACTGGAGTGGAAATACGGAATATTGTCAGAAAAGAATTGCGAAATATTCGACAGGGTGGAGGCGCACAACATGGTCAATTCAATGATTCTCAGAAACCTCTACTTATGAAATCATTACCCTAAGCAACAATACCAACCATTAATTACTAAACATTCTGGAAAACATAGCTACTACTACACTGACGATAACGTAAGTCAATTTGTATTTGTTTATTTTCCTTGCGTTTCTTTGTTACAATGATTCTAAAGAGCTGATTAAGTTAATTTCAACAGTAGTGTTTGTCAACATCTTTTGTTTTGTTATGAATGGTAATTTTTATTGTGCCCTCCCTTTGAGCGTTGTCTTATCCTTTCGTTCTCCTCAGGACCGACCTCTTTTCCCATGTATCCCCCCTTTTTCCATGATAACTTTCTGCGTTGCGACACCCTTTGAAAAACGCTGGCTGCTGAATCATCCGAAATTTGCTTCAATTCCTTCTCCAAGCGCATGATCTTTTTATCTTTGTACGAGTTTTCGTAGTCTGCCAGCTTCAGTTTCTCCTTCTCCACGGCGAATATGCTCTCAAGTTTGAAGGATTCTCTGCCAATGTCATCGTTGGTCATTTGTTTTGCTTCGAGCTCCCCCATCAATTCCTTCTTCTCCTTTTGCAAATGTTTTATGTGCACAAACTTCTTGCCAAGCTCCTGTTTTAGATTGGCTATCTCGTCAATCATCTCCAGTATGTCCTTATTTGTTTCGGTCAAGTTGTTTCTCATCAATTGGATCTTTTCATTCTGTTCCGCTATCCAAATATCCTTCTCTTCAATGATCTTCTTGAAGTTCACCAGCTTAGATTGTTCAGTTCCTTCCAGGCTTATATAATTGATTCCTCGATCTTCTTCCATTCTCGTAAGCTTATCAGGAGATTGGTTTATCTTTCTGGACTCTACCTTATTACTCGAGTTGCCACCTTATCTCCGATGTTTACACTTTTTCATTACACAGAATATTTCAACTTCTAGACTCTAGACGACTTTATTCCACAGCTGATATTGTAATTACAGTTTCCATGGTACTCTTTCTGATTTGTTGTTTGTTTTTATGCTTTGGTCTTTCCGATTTCAACGTTTGCTTGCTTACGTGTTCAATCCTCGGAGAGAGACTTTGTCATTTGAATCACGCCTCAGTATTCCTCTAAACTCTTGTCAATGTCATACGTGTTAAGCACCACCCGGAGACTTGGTCTGATGGCAGCAAAGCAATTAGACCCTTCAAGTAATTAATGATAATTTTGTACGCGAAAGTATTCTTCATTGTTTACAATTACTCGCACGGGATGCATATTTTCAAATACAGCTGAGAAACATATCAAATCAAATTCTAACGATATACTTTACACAAAAACAAACAACTTCCGACCTACTAATTCAAAGATTTTCGACTTTGTATGGGGGGCCCGTTTAGTTCAAAAGTAAACTGAATTAATAAAATGGAAGTTTACTACATTAATGCGCCTTGAATTATTTGTTGCCTTACTTCAATTATTTGTTGCCTTACTTCAATCACTATAAAATGATACAAAACCAATAAAAGCAATGTTTCAATTAATTATTTGGTACAAAGATAATTAATTATTATACATTGAATTAATTATTTCAAATGAAAACAATTAATAATTGTGCAAGCTAAGAATTAATTATTTCAAATGAAAACAATTAATTGTTGTGCAAGCTAAGAATTAATTATTTCAAATGAAAACAATTAATTGTTGTGCAAGCTAAGAATTAATTATTGCACACACACAGAATTATTGGGCAAATCCCACAATGCACTTCTCCGTCATTTTTGGTGGCAAATTTGGATGTCGAGAGAAGCTGGACCGTCCACCTCCACCAGCACTTCCTGTGGAAGGGAAGCGCCTTCTTAATTCTGAAACTGCATTTTCTCTTGCATGAAATCTGTAGCGATGGCTTCCATGTTCACTTAAAGATGACGAGGCGGGAAGGGAAGGCTGCAAGTTGTTTCCATCGCCATTGAGCCTACTAATAGGCGGTCCCGAATTAAGGGAATTTGAACTCTCCCGCCAGTGGTGATTTCTAAAAAAATTAACAAGGGGGGCTCCAAAAGCAAAACCTCCAGAGTGGGTGTGGCCTTTCGTGACCACACCCATGTTTTCATTGGCGCAAATATGAAAAACGTGCTCACACAAACCAAACCAGACCAATGGTTTATAAACCTTTAAAGGAATAGAAACAGCTAAAGAAGACACCAACCATACGAGAATTAACATCTGGCATGCAAGTGCAACGGACATCAGAATCTTTACAAATGAGGCCTTTAAACTTTAACTTCTCGATAACGAGAAATTTCGCAGAGCACAAATACAGAGATTGTTTGGTCTTCAGGATATATTTTAACAAGGGGGCTCCGCCCCCTAGAAATCACCACTGTCTCCTGCTGGTTACCGATCAATTTGACAAATGAGTGATGCTTTGAATCGCCTCTTGTGCGATTCGACGCACCTCTGCAGCCCGTTGCTCCCGATATCTTTCATTGCTATTGCGAGGTCTATTGTCCGCCATGCTAAATAACCACGCAACGCAGAAATGGCGCCAAAACTGAAGCTTGACGGCAAAACTGAAGAAGTGCATTGTGGGATTTGCCCAATAATTCTTTGTGTGTGCAATAATTAATTCTTAGCTTGCACAATTATTAATTGTTTTCATTTGAAATAATTAATTCAATGTATAATAATTAATTATCTTTGTACCAAATAATTAATTGAAACATTGCTTTTATTGGTTTTGTATCATTTTATAGTGATTGAAGTAAGGCAACAAATAATTCAAGGCGCATTAATGTAGTAAACTTCCATTTTATTAATTCAGTTTACTTTTGAACTAAACGGGCCCCCATAACTTTGCCTCTTTGTTTGATTTTCAGGTATGAGAGCAGATTTTCTTGGCATCTCTGAACTGTATTCGTTTATATCGTTGCTAAAAAGTCTTGCTTGCTTCTGCACTTCTGCATCTATGTTGAGCAAGGGTACGACAAACACACTTTTAGAACGCGATCTTCTAAAAACTGTTAGCCTCCTCTGTTTTGTTTTCTTTGACAGTAGCTTCATGTCCTTCAGCTGCGTTTCCAAGCCTCTTATTAACTCGTCTTTATATTTAATCTGCTTGGAAATATCCTCGAGTTGTCCTCTTGTAACATATTGTGCCCCCTTTGTCTTTTTCATTCGATTTTGGTACTTCCAATCACGCTTTTCGTTGTCCTGTAGCAACCTTAGTAAAGAACAGTTTTCTTGGGTCAATTTCTCTATCATTCTATCATTTGTCGTTACCTTGGCCCTTAAGGAATCAAATTCTCTGTTCAAGAAAAGCACTCGACTCTGACAACTGTCAAAGTCGTTGTATAGTTTCTTCAATAGCATATCCTGGCACGCGATCTTTCTGTCTCTTTCCTTCATGGCCCTTCTTGTATCGTGGCATGTCATGTCCACCCTCGCTGGGGTCCGTGAAGCTCGTGCAATTGTCGGCGTGTTATCAATCGTGGCTTGTATAAAACTGCCAGATTTCTGTTTCGTGTTCACTGGTGATATTTGTGCAGTTATCATTGCATTGAAGCTCTCAGATCTTTTTCTTCCATGCATTGGCGATTTTCGTGCAGTTGTCACGATATTAAAACTCTCAGATCTTCGTTTTGTGTCCATCGTGTGTTGATATCGGCCTTTGTCACAGCCTCTCCCTTTGCCTTTAATCTCTCGCTAGTTATTGAAAACAATACTGTCGCATTTACGTGACAAAATTCACCACGTAATCACTTAATTTGTACATGATTCACGTACACGCGGAGGCTCATTTGTAAATGACTTTAATGACAATACGCTAATTTCCCCCCAATTGCCAATTATTTAATTCAATTCACTGCTGGATATCTCGAAATGGATCATCATTTTCACCCTCAGAGGAAGCCTGCTATAGAATTTGAACTTTACTCAATTCATATTGACGGAATTTTTGTTTCAAATGTCAATTGCTTGGTGATAAAGGTAAAATTAAGCCACATGATAGAATGTTATAACATACAACAACAATGGATGACCTAATATCGAAAACGAGGCTGGGCGACATTGTAGTTATCCAGTGTAATTTATCAGCATGTTGATCAGACTTACTCCAAATCTAAGACTGCGGGGAGGAACTGACTACGGAGGAGGGAAAAGAAAGCCCCTCTGCTAAACCAAGCGGACCAAATGTTTCCTGTCCGAGCAGTATTTTTGTTTCCTCTCATGAACTTGCATAGTTAACTCTCAAATACCGTGAATCCTCCAAATGCCCCCTCCCCTCGAATAAGCCCTCACCCTGAGACTACAAATTGGTAATAAATTCAATAGTTGAGCTTTTTTCGTTGGAGTCTTTTTTCGCATAGGTTTTCTCATTTTTCTCTTCCGAAGTCCTCCCGCGCAGTCCCCCCGCGCAGTCTTTATACGAATAGACTTGAAGAAAGTCTGGCCTAATAGATGCCGCACGTGCTTCCACTTTTGAAAATTCAAATTTTCTTCTTTTTTTCCTTTTTTGGGTAAAATTTCCTTACCAAATATTGAAAATTTCCTTACAATTTCCTCCCACGTATATTTGAGGTAAAAGCACTCAAAACGACGTACAGTTCGTTGTAAAACACTTCAGGGCCTTTTTTAAGGATTTTCAAGTGGGGGGGCCAAAACTTGAAGGGGACCTATATTTTCAGAGAAACGGCCGGGTCAGGGGAGCACATTAAAAAAGGCTTGGGGGTGTTGACATACTTGGGACCGCCTTTTGCATGAACATTTCTTTGAAAACATTGAAATAATTTTGGCTACCTGAGGCGGCACCATGGTTGCCGCCGAAGGGGGAAATTTTACAAATTTAGTGCCTCAGATATCGCTGAAAAATGTATTTTTTTTATAATCAAATTTTCTCCAAAGATTATTTTTCCCAGTCGGTCCACATTTTTTCCAAGAGCTACAACACAAGTCTACTATTAGTGGCCAATACCACTTTAAATTGGGCAGCCAGCTGAACTTGAATGCTACCTATTGTTTGAGATTCGTGAAGCCCGACTCGGAAATCATTTGGAGGGTCTTCCCACACACCCCCCTATGAGCACCCCTAGTATTTCTACATTCGGTTATAACGGACAGTACGGATCACAGTTTTCAACATTGAAGAAAGGAGAGCAAAAAACCCGTTTGTGTATTATTGATATAATCAACAAGTCAAACTGCACTTGTAAATGATTTCAATACGACTGGAAGCAAGCTAGATACTTTGTGGAAGATACCATTGAAAACACAGTGGAGTTAGCTTTTACACACAACGAGTCATTTGAATCATCATGATTGCAAATTGAAATTAAGTTGAAAAGATTTAACTGGGGGGGCACTTTTGTTGACTGGGGGGGCCACCACGAGGGCTGGGGGGGCCAAGGCCCCCCCAGTCTGTATGTTAAAAAAGGCCCTGAAACACTTTCTCAAATCATTTAACTTTGAAAGGCGCCAGGCCCAACTTTTTATCCAAACTCTTTGACGAGAAAAAGTGAGACGCATGCGCACTTGATGAAGAAAATGAAGAAAAAAAGTCTATAATTTCTTTATGAAATTTCTATTTAGGTCTGCCGTTTCATAATCAGTTGCACTGGCTTTCATTTGCGAAAGAGGGGACAGCAATTTTTTGTCGATAAGGATGTTTTTGCCGATTGGCTTGATAACTGTAAGGCAAATCTAGTTTGTATGAGTGCCACCAGAGTTGAAGACCTCATTGAAGATCTTTTCTTGCTTTTTATGAGCTTCAGACTGCTAAAGATACGCTCTACTGTTGCATTTGGAAATTTCCTTCTTATTTTCTTACAATTTTCATTTCCTTCCTTCTTCCTTCCAAATGGCCAAATTTCCTTACGGTAGGGAAATTTCCTTACAAGTGGAAGCACCCGCACACTGTTATTTTCTCTGAGAAAAAGACTTTAACAACTCTGTTCAACAAATTTTTAGAAATCCAGATTTCTCGAATTTGAAAAACAAACACGTCACAGGCTTGTTTACCATCTGAGCCTGTTGAACGGCAGACTTTTCGGCTATCGTTTAACCATTCAATTTTGCCACAGCTACATCTAATCCCTTCAACTTGTTACCCTTCTCTGGGGACAGCGCGCCCGTCTACCGGGTGTGACTGTACAGAAACCGGTAGATATGCCAGGATGTTTAGTAATTGCGCAGCCCGTCGCCGCCTTCTTCTAGAATGTTGCATTTCTTGTGACGATTAATAACCTTTCAATTGGACAAAATTTCCATTGAAACCTTGTCTAGTTTTCAATTGTTCCATTTTTCGGAATGTTTGACCGGATTTTTAAAACACTTGCAGGGATTGTCCATAAATCACTGCATTGTTCATAAATCAGTTTTAATGCACAGCGTTATGAAGAATAGAATTCCTTCATTTAGTTCAAAGAATTGCAGTTGGTTTGAAGGTGAATTACAGTGCAGTAGATGCTTGTTTTATGAGAGATTTGTTCACATTATTTTTTACTCAAAAGACGGATTTTTAGAGTCAACATTTGAGAATCTTGGCTCTATCAACTCCTGCCAGTTCACGTCAATGCACAGTCGTCTCCCAAGAAGACTCTGTTGGCCTATTAAATCGCCATAACACTGCGAAGAACAGCCGGGATAGCAAGATGGAAACTCCATGCTGCAACCAGCATATCTCATTGGGCGCGCGTCATCGACAAAAGGAGTCAGTCATTCGTCGGCAAATCGAAGTGATGAAGAAAATGGAATACGATAAATTAGCAGCAGAAAATCAGACCGAGGCTCTGAGACTGAAAGTCCGCGAGTATGAACGATACGCACTAAACTACAAGCAGCAGATAGAAGAGTTGGGGTTTTTTCTCAGGCGTTTGGAGGACAAGCATGACGCGGAAATCAGAGCTGCCCGCGCGGAACTTAACGAGTCGCTGAAGCGGATTACAAGATTGACACTGAAGGAGCAAGAGCAAGAACAAGTTATTGAAAAGCTGAGAGCGGAGAATCGGGATTTGAAAGGCCATTTCAATAGTTACACTGACGATGGTGGGAAAAAGAAGAGATTTCATGCGATTGCAAGGTCAACAACAAAAAGTGGATCGAAAACGACAAATGCGGTGCACAGCAATGGAAGTAGCGTGCCGCCATGAGACAATTCGCAATTTCGCATGCAAGACAACAGGTTAACTTTGATTCATCAAGCTTGGATATGAAAGTGGAGCTGACGTGTATACGAGGCGATTATAATGTTGTTTTACATTTTAATCTAAGATTGGTTGGGCAGTGCCTTGCCTTGAACAGCTGCCGCATTACGAGATGTGTATTATTGCCTCTATGCGACCTGGCAATTAGATTCTCAGAAAACATCGCTGCTTGCGTGAAAACTTCATTGGACTATCTAATTATCAACGAGCGAGGAATATTCTTAAGATAATAGATTACTATTGAATTCGTTTTCGCAATGCTTTGATAATGATGATGAGTTTCATGGGAGATGGAGAAATGGTCACCACTGAATATTGCATTTTCTGCAGACAACCTCAATTTATTGCATTGCAGCACAATAGGCACGATGCTTAGCACGCAGTAAATGCCAAGAGAGGTTAATATTTCTCACCTGTATATTTATAGAGCATCCAGTGGAATCCGAGAGAATTTTTTACACTTTGTGCAAAGACGTGAGTGTATGGAGTAGAGACTTCTGAATGCCGTGTATGTTTAGTTTGATTGGAAGAAATCTTTTGCAGTGCTGAAATGTCCAAAAGACGAGAAGAATACAAGGATAATTTATTGATGCGAACAATAATTCAGGAGCAGGATGCAAAGATATCAAGACAAGTGAAACAATTGGAGAAATTGAGCCTGGATCAGGCAGTTGTAATACAAACAAAATGCGACATGTTACTTGAAGTGATAAAATTAAAGAATTTGCTGGAGATGAAGAACGTTGTGATGGAACAAGCGAAGAACGAGAGAGAACGATTGAAGAAGATGCTTAGGGCTGATGCTATGGTGTCTGATAGTGACAGTAATAATAATAATCATCGTAAATATACTAAAAAAAGCAGCAGCAGTGATTTTGGTGTTCCGTTGTTGAAGAAGATAGAGCAAACACGCGAGTCCATACGATCAACAAGGAAACGGTTACAGATTGTCGAGCAAGAGAACTGCAGTAAAGACGTGGAAATTGAGGTTTTGGAACAGAAATTGAGGGACGCTGCCCTGCAAATCGATAAGAAGAAGAGGGACGAGGCCAGCGCTATTTCGTTCAGACCGAGTTCACCAGGGCAAAGAAAGTTCAAGGTTAGAAAGTCACTTGATAAGCGAGACCCTGGCTTTAACAAGAAACAACCGTCCATGCTCAGAAGATGTAGTCATATTATTTGAAAAAACTATTCATGTCGTAATGATTCTTTAAATAAATACTCCTGGGTTGTGAATTGGAATCGATTGGATTGGATTGGGTTAGACTGGATTGAATTGAATCGGATTGGATTGAATCGGATTGGATTGGATTAGACATGACGCTGTTTAGTTGACTTTGTAATTATGCGTACAATCAATGAAGCAGCACTGACGCACCAGTAAGCCACTGGGACTGCACCCCCTCTTTTGGACGAACAAAACTGTGTGATTTGTATTGAAAACGTTACTTAGGCGATAATAAACTTACCCCGATGATGATGATGATGATGATAACATTTCTATTTTTTTAATAATTTATAATCCAACTTAATTACATATCAACAAACTCAGCCTGATTTTAATTGTTTGAAATATCATCTTAATCCCAGCTGTTATATTTATTATTAGACGGAGTTTCTAAACATTCTCCTTATTGAATTGAGCTGAATGGTCTGAAGAGTATAGCTAATTGTTAGAAGCCTCTCCAGAGAACATAAACACAACACAGGCAAAGACAAGATAGTCTCGGGGACAACGGTGGAAAGACAGTCTCGGGGACAACGGTTTGCGTTGCTACTATTTTTCATTCTGAAGCCGGAGAAAATTCCTGTGAATATAGGTTGAATAAAGCTATATGATACCCAATTGTGCGCTCCAAAAGCCCGCAATGAAGGCAACGGCGTTTAATAGGCAATACAGCGACGAACAGAGACAGCTTGAAGTGACACTCAGAGCCAAAGAAACGCAGATATCCAGGCAAAAAAGAGAGATGCTGAAATTGAAGACAGATATTTTGGATGCCAGGGCCAAAGCATCGTTTCTCGAACGTAAGCACTTGAGCCTGAAAAACAATCTGTTTCAGAAGAGAAAAGAAGTTAATGTTTTGGAGATTGGGAACACGGTTTTGAAAGGCAAACTAAGCAAATCTAGAAGAACGTCGGATAACGAGCTGTCATGGAAGAGAGAAAATATCTTTGATATGACATCTGGACTGCAGAATATGAGGATTGAGCTACAGAATCGTGCCTTGCAGGGCTCATGCAAAGACTGTCGCATTAAGCAAATTAGCAATGACATCAAGAAATCTTTGCTGAATAGTGAAGTGATGGAAACCACTGGTAAGACGTTACAACGAACACCACTTTTGCCAAAGAGATATATGCGTCGAGAGTTGCCTTCTCTCTCGGAGGGGAAAAAGTCAACGAAAGAGGAAGTTACTCAATAAGATATATGATTTTATTGCAAATTGTAATATTTTTGTTTAATTATTACAAAGTGTAATGGTGTGTTTCGTTTTGAGGCGTTTCCCATCATGCAGAGCGGCAAAGTTTACACATTAACGTTTTTGAGTGGTGGGAAATTGTGTAGAAAGCCTCTTTTTTTTAATTGTTAGCCGAACATTAACTATTTATGAGGTTTTGAGATTTAACTCTCTATAAGCTGTAATTTGAATTAAGGTAAATTTGTGAAGACGTAAGCTTGATTAATTTTTTATGTTATTGGTAATTTATTATTGGTATTGTCTTGAATTCATCTGTGGCTGTGCTTGACAGGAATAACTTAAGTTGCATAAATACTTGAAGGATAACTCCATTATTGTTTGACATTGGAAGTCGATGGTCTAAATTGTGTATGTATGTTTGCACCTGCGCGGTAACTTGTACGTATTGCACGTGAGCGTGCAATGAATGCAATTACTCCGTGGTGTCGCGATTTTTAAACTTTCGGACATGTTAGTGCCCCGCCAGTGCAGTGCAAGAGCCAGTAAAAATAGCCCATGTTTCTCTTCAAGTCAACCATGGCAGAGCTCGAATTATTTAGCAGCCTCGTTTTGCATTTTTTGGAATTTTCATTAATAAGAGGCTGGGCTGTGAACTGAACAAAAAACAACAAACAAAACAAAAGCACAAAGTAAAGGATGCAGGGAACTGCAGATTAACATGCAGATCGAGAGCCAATATAAAGCCAAATATTACACGGCGCTGTTGTTGAATTACTTCATTGAGATATTGTTCTGTTTTCGTTTACTGATTCTATTGAATAAGTCAAAACGGATTCAATGCTACCACAAAGGGCTGTATTCTCCTCATAAATATATTCATAATGTGGTGGTTTCCGTCTTTAAGTTGTTCAGATGGCGAAGCTGGAAAGACCAGTTTAATCTCAAAACAATCTCTGAAATTATAGATACGCATCTATATGCCTACAGAGATCGTCGTTGCTTGCCACTTTCGGAGCGCAGTTGGTATTTCATCAAGAAATTACAATAAAAATAGACTACATGGAGGAGTGCGAGGAAAGCAGTATTGACAAGTCGAATTTGGAAGCTGTTTTGTTTTTGCACGGGACAAACAAATACACAGAAGGGTGAGATTTGTCTTGTCTTGTACAGATAGTTATCAAAATGGGCTGTCACGCCAGCAAGTGTATTTCTCAGGGTGACAGAGTTCGAAGAAACACAATTATTGTGATGCCAAAGGCTTCGATCACAGTTGGTTCGGGCATCGAACACAACCTTGCGAGGGATACAAGAGTCGTTTTCATCTTTGGTAAGCTACAGTTTACAACCTTTGGATTGCAATGCGCTATAATAATGATTAAGCACAACGTAGTGGAAAAGTACATTTATAGAAAAGTGTTTTGTGTTGATGATGCATAATCAAACTCGATGTGCCAATTGATTGTCTGAGGTTTTCTTCGTGAAATCACACGCAGGCAGGACACCTTTGTGTTTTTATCAGGTTTGGAGTAATAACAATGCAGATGTGTTACGGATGGGAAAGCGTTGTATGAAGTAGTATATATTTTAATTTACCACTAACACTAATGAAAAACTCTTCATGATACCCATTATTGGGTCGCGTACACTAAGAAATAGACAGAAATATATTTAGTTGCATGAATATTTAATGTTTTTTACTTTCGTTCGGTTGAATTCTTGCACCTTGTCTTATCTCTTTCAGGTGGCCCAGGATGCAGAAAAGGAAATGTCGTGCACAATTTGATCACAATGTTCAACTTCAGATTCATTGGTGCAGAGCACATAATTCTTAAGAATGTTGCAGAAAAACTCAATATTTCAGGTGTGTTCATCTAGAAGTGGTATGTGCAGCAACTGAGAATTCCACTGTACAGGAAAAGCAGCAAAAATGTTGTATTTTCTTACACAAGGTTGTTTAACTGAGAGTAATTTCACTCTAACAGTTCAAATGACCAGATTTTCAGCCTTTTATACTAGATGGTTTGTTGATGGTGTTTGTTATTTCAGAGCAACACCATGAAGACAAGTATCTTATGCATGGACCATGTTCATTGCCTTCTCTTGATATTTATTGCCAGGCCTGTCGAGAGCCAGCTCGGGCCCTGGGGCTATAAACAAACAAATTTGCGTTAGCAAAACTTTTTGCGGGCCCTTCTTGAGACCTGCCCCCCTGAATTTACCCTGGCTAACCCCCTTCTCGACGGTACTGTTTATTGCCTTTTCTTGATGTGCCCCATGTTGTTTTGCAGATGCTCCGATTGCAGATCTAGTTAGAGAGGTAAAGCAGAACTCCAATGAAGTGACACTGGAATGGGTACTGTCAATGATTCAAGCTGAAATTGAAAAGAGCCCAACACAGCCGATCCTTGTGGATGTTGTCCCTAGCATGAGATTCTTATCAAAATCTGAATCTTTTATCAAGAATTGCACATCTCAGATGAAGGTCTTTGAATCAAAGGTTTGTTCACAGTTTCCATGCTAGTGAGCTTCTTAGATAAGCATTTAACTATTTTTTAACTATTTATTTCAAGTAATTTATTTTTTTAGTTGTATTGATGAATAATGTCCCTAATTAGCACAGTATGCTAAATACACAGACAAATTGATAATAATATTAATAATTTTCTGACGTGGATGATGACGAGGATGGTCTTTTTGTTATCTTGTCCTTTATCCACTATCTGTATTTTACAGAAATTGCGATAGAGACCTCCTAACAGTGCTTGACAGCCTAGTATGCCCAATGAGCAATGGAAGACAATACATTTTGTTTATTTGTACAGGGTGGGCCAAAAAAAGTAACCCCATAACCTTTTTGACCCAACCTGTATATCTAATGATGCAATTACCAGTGCCTTTTCTTCACAGTTTCCAATTTCACTGGCTATTAATTTGAGTGTTCACAAGGACAAGTTGATCACCAACACTCATAGATCCCACGCAACAACAAAGCCATCGCAACTTGATAGTAAAAACAAAGGAGGACCCAGTGATGAAGTTGACACAAGTAGAACGCACAAGAGATTCAAGAGATATGAAGAATCGGTGCATGATTTTATTGAGTACTTCAAACAAAGTGATCGTCTTTTGACCGTTGATACATCTTGTGGCAGATCTGACATTGTCTGGGAATCTATTCAAGCTTATATTTTGAACACAGAGTTTGCTGCATGGCAGAAGCCTTTGGATCTTGTTATATTGTTTTGTTTTGGTATGTCATTCATTGTCCTCAGGGATGCCACAGGGATGCTAGGGCAGGCGGGGACTAGAATGACTGACTCGGAATAACATGCGTTTATATTCGTAATTTGCATAGATCAGGGACCGATTTTTTCAAGTAGTTGAACCTCAATAAGTCACACATCAAAATTTTTGGGCTGACTCAGAAAATACTTGGGGGTGTCACACCCCCACACCTTTTGATGTGCGCCCCTGCTACTGCAACTTCTTCTTATTCCAATTTTCATACTGATTATTTCGCAGCAATCAGCAGTCATTAGTATCATCAATTTCCTTTGCTTTCAGTTACATTCACTAAAAGGGAATTTTTCCCACCTTGCCCCCAGCACTCCTTTCTCTGGTGTTCCTGATCGTCACAACTGTTCAACAAACTGTTGCTCGCGGCTGCCTTTTGAATTCACATATATGTGCCATTAGTTAAAAACTGTTTTGTTATTGTAAAGACATTATGCTTACCTTTATTGGTGCATTTGCTTTTTCTCCACTTTTAGACAATGAGGACATGGAAAAGGTGGACAGGGAAAGATATCCCATGAAGGAGATAACAATAGCAGATCTTGTGCCAAATTCCCAGCACGTATCTTTGGTGAGCTTTGTGCCAAGATGTTGAAGCCAATTTGCATTTCTTAAGCTCTGAAAATGTTAATTTCCTGTCATCTCTCTTTTTAGGCTAATGTTCTTACAGAGCTTGGGAAGCACATAGATTCACAGTCAACTGAAGACAAGCATTATATTATTAATGTTGAAGATGTAGCTGATACAGAGACTGAACTATTAGAGGTAAGTTTACAGTGAAATTTAGACTGCTTCAGATGATTTATTTTTCATTCCTTCTTTTCAAACATAAGCTGAAGCAATTTTACTTGGTCAATCAAAATCAATTACGTTTTAAATCCGAAAAGGTTTACCCAACATTTGATTGTCATAACAGTCTGTTGTAATAAATCAAAGTTTTTATAGATGCAGGTGCCAGTGCCTTGACAATAACAGCATTTTGTGTGTTGATGTTGAAGAGAAGAGGTTACCCTGTACAAGCGTTATCGTTATCAATGTCACATTATTGATAATGGTTGCTGGCCATAATGATGATAAGTAGTTATGACATTTGTGTAGCTATGGCAATTGTTTCTCTTTTCAGACAAAAAAGAAAAACTTGATGTTTGAGGAAATGGAGATCGGTCAGCTGGATTATTTCATTCATAAATTGAGAAGACGATCCAATAGAAAGAAATCACTTACAAGGAAAAAACAACAGCTGTATAAAGCAATATGCTCAACAGAGAATGAAGTATTGCTCTTTCCACAGGAGGTTAACTCTGAACTGTGTCATCGGATGGCAATTTTTCTTGCTGAAATTCGAGAAGATGAAGCGAACTGTGTCAATGGAGTGTGCAATACCTGAGTGTGAAAATGATGCAATAGTTAGAACGGTTTTAGCCTGATGAGGTAAGCCCTCAGAAGGTAGCAACTTAAATCTTGGGCCAAGTTTAGGCATCTGCTCTTGTCACCACTGAAGATGTTAGGATGACTTTTGAAAGACATAAAACACAAAAGTTTGCTGTTTGAATTTGATCATCAATTGATGTGGTTCTAAAACGAGCTCTTACAGTTGAATAAGATGATAGAAATTGTTCTCAGATTTCTATTTTTATACTTAATTTCATTTTAGCATTTTTCTTAAATAAACAGAATAGACGGGAGTTACAGTTCCAAGTTAAATAAACTTGCAGGTATTTTTATCCTTTTATAGAATTAGATGATAATTACTCATACTTCTAACTTTGAATACGAATTTCAATCAACCTAAAATAGTATTTAAAACTACACAAGTGTTAATAAGTTTATCAGAGGGATGATTTGCATCTCTTTTTGAATAAATGATGAGCGACAATCCATTCATTTCCATCATCAAAACCGAAAACTTCAGCACAATACATAAAAAAGAGACGCCAATTGAAGAGATGTTTTTCTGCCTTCTCTGCACCATAATTTACTGCAAGGCCTGCAGAGCCTTGTCTTTGTTGCTGTCAAGCCGCGAGAGCCAAGCTTCTAATGTTTTACTATAATGCTTTCCATTGATGTTCCAGTGATCTACAATCAGTAAATCATCTTGAAAATAGAGGAATAGATCTGATGATGGCATTGTTCCTCCCGAGAAAAAGTTCTTAGCCATCCATTCTGTATCAGAGCCTTTGTCAACGTTGAAGGAGTATGTGAATTCTCGATGACAGAGTATCTGAGTAAACAGAAGTCCATTCGGTTTGAGCCAAGATGCAACACGCTGCATCAATGCCTTGTAGTTCTTCATGTGCTCAAACATTTCAATAGAGATTATCCTGTCAAAGCGTTCCTTTGTATCAAAAACATTTGCATCTGCCGTAATGCAATTAATTCTACTTGCAAAGCCTCTTGCCTCTGCACGACTCTCAATGAACTCTCTCTGAGTGTTTGAGTTGGACACAGAAACAACTGTGCAGTTGGGGTACTTTTCTAATACCCACAATGACGTCACACCCCAACCACAGCCGAGATCCATGATCTTGTCACCGTCTGTGATTTGAGATCTTTCACAGATGACTTGCAACATTGCATCTTCACAATGCTCCAACGTCTCCACGCCTTCTGACCAAAGTCCACTGCTATACTTCATCCTATCTCCCAAACATTGCAAGTAGAAATCAGTTGGCACTTCGTAATGCTGTTCATTGGCCTCAGCTGTGTTGATTGCGACTGGGGCCTGCTTGAGACTCTTGATAAACTTCTGCTTGTAAGCCATCTTCTTCTCCACATCGCCACCACATCGCAATTTCGCGAGCCAGATCTTCAAACTTTGCCTAATCGAGCTTCGCAAATCTTCATCTGCCATTTTACAGCGTAGGGAATAGGGTTGATACAAGAAACGAAATAACACAACAGAAAACACAAGTGCTGCTCTGCTTTGACTCCACTCGGAAAAAGGATCACATTTCACATCTTTGAGGTTGTTGTGTCTTGTCTGGTGGTGTGCTTTGTTAGCAAAACAATAGGGGGGTCCAAAAGCGAAAAAATCCAAGAATAGGCCGAGAACCCTATAAAACAACCCGGGAACCACCCAAAAACAAGCTGAACAACCCAACATTACACTAATTAAAGGATTCTTGTGTCGTGTCTTGTCCCATTTATGGGCCACTCTATAATTGCCTCTGAGGGGCGGAATTTCATGGTTTGTCATTTGGGTTAGATTAGCCCCCCTGGTGCCCAGTCAGTCAAGTCATTTGCATCATTTGAATCTTGTCAGAAGATTGTGGGTTGAAATGTTCTTTTTTCCTCACCTCAGCCAAACAATATAATGTGCGGTAAATATTCAGACAACGAAAGCTTTATAGACTCAAATTAACCACGAGTAACAATTTGTATTACTTCACTATTGCTGAATAATTGCAGATTATTTGTTTTGGGCCTAAGGAGAGAAGCTGTCCTCAAAGATTGGGAAAGAAGGCAAGATTTGTCCATGAACTACAAGCTATGCTTCGATTAAACGCCCGGGGCGTTTATTGAATTTTTTAAATTTTTAGGAGGCGTCTATTCGATGGGGCGTTTAATAGAGGGGCGTTTATTGAAAAAAATTTAAAATAGGGGTGTTTAATCGAAGCATTACGGTATACTTTTTAGCCCGGGATTCGGCCGTGGATTGGGCGCCAGGAAGCTACTTTTTGGCCGTAGATTCGAATTGATGTTATTAGTAATTGTCATTGTGGGCTGACTGATATCCATGTCAAATTTTAACTTATATTTCGCTCTTTTATTGGTCATGCAACTTTACTTTTAGGCTTAGGCAGCTAAATATTTTAAACCTATGTCAGTTTTCCAGGAAAAACTTCGTTTGTACGAAAGTCATGAGTATATGACTTTGAGGTGTATGCTCAAAATGACCCATCACCAGCTTACCTCCGGAATAAAACTTAAAGCACGTGGCTAGATTAGATAGCTTGACCAGGTTAGTTAGTAATCAGGTAGGTACTGGGTTTCTCAAAGATTCAGCCACTGTTGTGCTTGCTGAGGTAGCAGTAGGTCTATTTACACCACCATTTGTAGCAGTGACAGAATCCACGCCATTTGTTGCTCGCAAATTATTATTATCACTACCCTGCTGAACCCTTGGAAGATAAGCTGCCTGAGGAGCTGCCAGAAGCCTCTCCCCTTCCGATGCAAGTTAATTAATACGCGTCCTGTCTGATACCTTGATTCTCCGACCTCGACAAGAAAGTTAGGCGAGACCCACGTGGTGACACTATTTTCGCGCCAAGATTTTCAAAATCGCAATGCATCACATCATGCCGCAATGCATCATACCATGCCGCAACGCATCATAGCATGCCTCAATGCATAATGACCATGCCGCAATGCACAATTATCACGAAAGTAAAGTATGTAAGATTGAACACGAACATGTAAGACGCAAACAACACTCCATAAAGCTTGAAATATAATGTTTTAAAATGGAAATGGAAGAAAAAACGCTTATTTGAAGTTGAAGAAGCTCCTGGATGTCAGGATTACTGCATTATTGATATATTGAGAGAAAGCATTGAAGTACGAGAAAGTAATGAAGCATCGCTGTCTTGCTGTTCGTCTAGCTCTGGTATGTCTGCTGTCGACGCCAGAAAGAAATTAGATTTGGTGCAGGTATAAAGAAAAGACAAATTGAAATAAAATCAATATTGATGGAAAGGTTCCAGCATTCAGAAGGAGGTGAAATAGCTTGAAGTGAAGTCGAAAGCCTGCTTAATGAGGGATGAATTTATTGGCAATTTCGGAGCGTCATTTCATGCATGAAGAAAACTTCACTCGGTCAAGCTATGGGAAAGCATCCACAAATTTGGTTGGAATGAAAACTAAACAATAATTACACGCTGGAGGTCAAAATAATCAAAACATCGAACAAAGTTTTCTGATGCGCCATTTTGGAATGATTTCGGTATCGGCAGTGTGTTCGTTGCGGTTCTTTTCAGGATCGGTTACTTAACCGCAAGCGCCGTTGATTGGCTGAAGCAAACAATGACAAAAGCACTGCGGATGATTGTGGTCATTGATTGTGATTTGAAATCTTTATCTTTCACAGATGGATTCCAACGTTGCATCTTCACAATGCTCCAACATCTCCTCCCAACGAACATGTATTGCAGCGCACGAAGTGCGCCTATCAGTCAATGTTTATTGATAATAGATAGACAGGCGAGCGTAGCCGGCTAGCCTATTGTACGTGGGGTTGAAAGGGGCATGAGCGTCATGATAGATGATCAGAGCCTTTGTCAACGTTGAAGCGCGTTGAAGGAGTATGTGAATTCTCGATATCTGAGTAAACAGAAGTCCATTCGGTTTGAGCCAAGATGCAACACGCTGCATCAATGCCTTGTAGTTCTTCATGTGCTCAAACATTTCAATAGAGATTATCTTGTCAAAACGTTCCTTTGTATCAAAAACATTTGCATCTGCTGTAATGCAATTAATTCTACTTGCAAAGCCTCTTGCTTTGGCACGGCTCTCAATGAACTCTCTCTGAGTATTTGAGTTGGACACAGAAACCACTGTGCAGTTGGGGTACTTTTCTAATACCCACAATGACGTCACACCCCAACCACAGCCGAGATCCATGATCTTGTCACCGTCTGTGATTTGAGATCTTTCACAGATGACTTGCAACATTGCATCTTCACAATGCTCCAACGTCTCCACGCCTTCTGACCAAAGTCCACTGCTATACTTCATCCTATCTCCCAAACATTGCAAGTAGAAATCAGTTGGCACTTCGTAATGCTGTTCATTGGCCTCAGCTGTGTTGATTGCGACTGGGGCCTGCTTGAGACTCTTGATGAACTTCTGCTTGTAAGCCATCTTCTTCTCCACATCGCTACCGCATCCCAATTTCGTGAGTTTCTAATCTTCTTTTATACTTTTTTGTCCTCCTTTTCTTTTCAATTTCGCTCCTCTATTTTCTTCTCCAATAAATTGTTGACTTTTCTTATAATTTCTGTGTCTTCTGTTTCCATCAAGTTAAAGGAAACAGAAGACATAGAGAAGTAAAGTGGTTAGAGGCTTTAACCACTTTATTTCAATTTCTTTTCTGTACTCTATCATATGCTCCGATGTTTCTTTCTATCCGCATGCACTTATCTTTCCTTTTCCAAAGTTGTTGCCCATTTCTATCATGTCTAGTCTTCTCCTAATTGTCTGACCTGCCTCTTTCATTCCCATTTCTCCTAAGTATTGCTTTCTTTCAAACTTTTGCCCTATCTGGCGTCTCATCTTTCTGTAATCAGATTCCTTTTCCACTGCTTCCCTTTCTTAGCCTGTGAACACTGTGCAAATTAATATAGCCTCGTATAATATAGCCTCGTATTCAAACTTATATATAGATTTATTACTGTAATGTTAGTTTAGTTGAATGAAGAGATAGAAATGAACACACGAACATCCGTTGAATTTATCGAACCTGAACTAAAAATACAGTCTCCTAAATGAACGGGCCATTGTGCTATGCTAGGCTGTCCTCTCCGAAAGAACAACACAACAATTCGCACATTTGGTCCACCGAGCCGGATTATCAGAATCAGTGTAAATACGAAAAAATAATTGCAGAATGTCTCAAGAACAAGAACTCGCGAAAAAGAAGAAAATTCGTGCAGGCCATCGCGGCCATGCAAACAAAGTCATGACGGAAGCAATCTTTGAAATGCAAGGGATAAGTCCGTCAACTATAGAAATGGAACACTACGTACAAACATTAACTGAAAAGGAGTTGCACTTGAGAAATCTCGATGAAGAAATAATCATGTTAATAGACGAAGAAGATATCGAAACTGAAATATTTGATGCCGAAGAACGCAGAACGGAGTTGAAGAAAACAATAGTGAAGCTGAAAAAGAAACTAGAAGAAGTAAGTCTAGAAACTGCCTCCTTTGGTTCTAGCCATTCAAGTAATTCATCGAACAGCAACCAGCCGGTACACCCACCATCGTTTAATATTCCAAACCTACCTAAACTAGAATTACCCAAATACAACGGCGACCCAAAACGATGGAACGAATGGTGGGATGTTTTTGTCTCAGCAATACACGAAAATGGATCCCTCACACCAGTGTTCAAATTGAGGCATCTGAAAACCCTTCTCGAAGGCCCGGCAGCCGCAACACTATCTGGTTTAACCTTGACCTCAGCAAACTACTCAGAAGCCATCGAGTTGCTAAAATCCAGATACGGGCAAACACAAGTGGTAATAAATGCACACATGGAAGCACTCTTAAAGATGAACCACGTTCCTTCAATGAAAGACGCGAAATCACTTCGCAAACTTTACGACGAGATTGAAATTCATGTCAGAAGTCTGAAATCCTTGGGCGTACACTCAGAACAATACGGAACTCTGCTAATACCCATTGTGATGAACAAAATGCCAGAAGAAATACGTCTATCGATCTCGAAAGAACTCAAATCAGAAAATTGGACGCTCGATGATATTCTCAGACTCTTTTGCTTAGAACTAGAGGCCAGAGAGCGCTGTAATTTGACTCCAGGAATGGGTCAACGGCCGCCACAAGCACGACAACCAGCTTCGCATACCACGACTTCAGCTCTTCTATCAACCGGGGGACCTACTACGTCGATCACTTGTTCATTCTGTCGACAGAAACATCTCTCAGCGAAATGCCCAGTAGTCACTGAACCCTCAAGCAGAAAGGAAATTCTGAAGAAACAAGGGCGCTGTTTCGTATGCCTGAAAAGAGGACATTTGTCAAGAGAATGCCAAAGTAACGTGCGTTGTTTCAGCTGTGGACGTCGACATCATAGTAGCATTTGTGAGGGCAACCAGAACAGAACCCCCGTCTCACCTGATACAAACAATTCAGAAAATGTCAACAACCAATCATCAGTGGACAGAAATAGCATACCAAATCAGCAACAAAACAGACAAGGTCAACAAGGATCATCAACCACAGCGATGTTTGTCGATACGAGAAATTCTGTGCTTCTTCAAACAGCAAAGGGATACGTGTCTGCACCAAACGATCCTGGTAACTCTCAACTGGCAAGATTAATCTTCGACAATGGAAGTCAGAAATCATACGTCTCAGAAGAATTACGTAACAAGCTACGACTACCAACATTGAGCCAAGAAACACTGTCAATCAAAACTTTCGGCATGAACGATGGTACATTGCAAGTCTGTGATCTAACGCAAATAGCTGTCAGAAGTCCTTTCACTGATGAGGTCACGTATGTTGATGTATACGTCGTACCCATGGTTTGTGCTCCACTCACACGTCAAGTGATAAAAGAAGCAGTGAACTTGTACCCTCACTTACAAAGAATACCTTTGGCAGATTTTAATCCAAACGGTGAAGAGTTGGACGTACAAATTCTGATTGGAGCAGACGCAATCTGGAACCTTATGACCGGTCGGTCTATAAGGGGGGAGCTGGGCCCAGTCGCCTTGGAAACCAAACTTGGCTGGGTATTATCCGGAACTGTACCAGGTGTCATCACAACTTCAACAACACAGACGAATCTCATTCAAACACATGTTTTAAGAGTCGGAGTAGAAACGTACAGTCAAATGACACTAAATACGAAAGGAGAAGAAACCCTAGAAGACCAGCTTGGGAAGTTTTGGAATTTAGAAAGCATTGGGATAACACAATCAGAAGACAAGTCGGTGCTTGAAGAATTCGTTGATGATATCAGCTTTGTCGAGGGAAGATATGAAGTGAAATTGCCGTGGAAGAAGAATCATGGACTACTTCCTGACAATTATACACTAAGTCTGGGGCGTTTAAACAAGTTAAAGAAGAAACTGAGCACAAAACCTGAGATGCTAGAAGCGTATGATGAAATAATTCGTGAACAAGAGAAAAACGGTATAATCGAGAGAGTTGAAAAGGACGAGCCGGCACCAATAGGAAGAACTCATTATATTCCACACCAGCCAGTGCTGAAACAAGACAGAAGCACAACTAAACTCCGAATTGTCTACGATGCTTCAGCCAGAAAGGATGACAACCCTTCGTTAAACAGTTGTCTTCATCCAGGACCCTCTCTGCTTCACAACGTCGCTGAAATTCTTACAAGATTCAGGTTCTACAAAACAGCTCTGACATCAGACATAGAGAAAGCGTTCCTGATGATATCCGTAAACCAAGCAGACAGAGATGCCCTCAGATTTCTATGGGTTGATGATATTCATAATGAACAACCTGAAGTAGTCTCGATGCGATTCAAACGAGTAATTTTCGGCGTATCCAGCTCTCCTTTCCTGCTCAACGCAACACTGGATCACCACATTCGACAGCACAAAGACGCGCACCCAGAAATAACGGACAAATTGTTGAACGCTCTGTATGTCGATGACGTAACAACTGGAGATTATGAAGAAGAAAAATGCATGAAGATATACTCCGTCAGTAGAAAGATGATGACAGACGGAGGATTCAACCTCAGAAAATGGAGAACGAATTCTAAAGAGTTGCAGGAGAAAATAGAGACAGAAGAACGAAAATTGAACAGAAGTACAGAAGTCGCAAGTGCCACTTCAGACGACGCAGCTAGTGAACAAAAGGTTTTGGGACTCATCTGGGATTACAAAAAGACACGATCAAATTCGACCTCCATCAGCTCGTTGAAGGATTCACCAACGAAGAAACAAAAAGAACAGTTCTCAAATCAATAGCCTCTGTCTTCGACCCACTAGGACTGATTACGCCGATGATAACACCCATAAAGGTGCTCTTTCAAGAGATTTGTACCACGAAGGTGGGTTGGGACGAGAGGTTACCCGATCAACTAAGAAATTCCTGGCAAAGTTGGATAAGATCTTGTAAGAAAACAGCCAAAATAGAAGTACCCAGATACCATTTCCTCGAAGTACAAGAAAGGCCCACAGAAATCGAGCTTCACGGATTTTGTGATGCCTCACAAGATGCATACGCTGCTGCTGTTTACGTAAGGTACCAAGGGACAAGCTCTACAACAACAGATCTATTGATGTCCAAGACAAGAGTATCACCATTGAAGAAGATGTCAATTCCGAGACTCGAACTCTTGTCCTGCCTGATATTAGCAAGACTAATGGACAACGTCAAGAAAACCATCGATTCAATTGTCAACATCAGCAATACTTACTATTGGTCCGATTCAATAACAGCAATCTACTGGATAAAAGGTACAGAGAAGGATTGGAAGGTTTTCGTGGACAATCGCGTTCAAGAAATCAGGCAGCTGTCACACCCAGAACAATGGTCGCATTGTCCAGGAAGCGAAAACCCTGCAGATCTACCATCGAGAGGAATTTCGCCAATGAAGATGAAGGAGAGGGAGAATTGGTGGAAGGGACCTCCATGGCTACGTGAAGAAAAAGATGAATGGCCGCAAATGCCAAATTCAAATGCCTATCCGGTTGATTGCAAGGAAGAAGAAAGGGTAAACAAAAAAGAGGATGGAACGACTAGTCTTCTCGTCACTTCAACAGAAACAATTGACACAATTCTACCGACGAAAAACTTCAGTTGCTACAACAAATTGTTACGTGTACTCAGCTACGTCAAGCGATTTATCAACAATTGTGACAAGAACAAAACAAAAAGGACTGGACAGTTAAGTGCAATTGAAATCAAAGAAGCAGAGTCAGTTTTGATCAGAGATATTCAAAGGGAATTACGCAGTAAAGAGAATAAACAATTGAAATATCAGCTAGGAATATACGAAGACCATGATGGTATCATTCGATGTGGAGGAAGATTAAAGAACGCTGAATTAAATTATGAATCGAAATTTCCAGCACTTTTACCGCGAGACAATTACGTCACAGAACTGATAATCAGAGATTGCCACACACAAGTGTATCACAACGGCGTGAAGGATACCTTGTTGCAAATCAGATCACGATTTTGGATAATCAAAGGAAGGCAAAGAGTGAAGACGGTTATCCGAAATTGCACATTGTGCAAGAAGATTCAGGGATTGTCCTATGGACATACGAAAACGGCAGATCTACCAAGCTTTCGATTAGAAGACAGTCCAGCATTCACGTCTATTGGTATCGACTTTGCAGGACCCTTATACGTTGTAAAGGAAGGAAGCCGTCACAACAAGGAAATGAGCAAGGCCTACATCGCACTTTATACATGTGCAACATCACGTGCAGTACACCTCGACATCGTAGAAGATTTGAACGCTTCTAGCTTCATACGCAGCTTCAGACGGTTTGCTGCACGTCGTGGTTTGCCCGCCTTGATAGTCACGGACAACGCGAAAACGTTCAAATCAGCGTCTAAACAACTATCAAGGCTATTTGAGTTGCCAGAAGTCACTAACTTCCTTACAAAGGGCAGAATCACATGGCAGTACATACTGGCACGTGCTCCATGGTGGGGTGGATTTTACGAAAGATTAGTCAAGAGTGTAAAATCCTGTCTAAAGAAGGTCGTTGGCAATGCAAGGTTGTCAACAGATGAACTACGAACAACGATAATTGAAATTGAAGCAGTTATAAACTCTAGACCCTTGACACACATCTACGATGATAGTCTAGAAGATCCTATCACACCTTCACACCTAGTAATAGGAAAGAAGTTGATTGCTGTACCACATCAACAATACGAAGAACCAGAAGACCCCGACTTTGGAGATCAGGGAAACATTCAAAGACGAGCGAAACGCTTGAGTTTGGTTCTGAAACACTTTCAAACAAGATGGAAAACAGAATATCTTTCAGATCTCAGAGAACAACATCGAAACGCGAGCAAGAAACTTCGCAAACCATTGATAACGACGGATGACATTGTTACTGTCATGAATGAAAACAACTCAAACAGAAACGTCTGGAAGCTAGGCCGAGTCGAGTCACTTGTGATTGGGAAGGATAACGAAGTGAGAGGTGCAAAAGTAAGGTTGGCGAAACCAACAACAAATAACAAGGCCACTTCAGAAACTTTTCCCGTTGGAAGTTTGCAAAGAGAAACAGACTGACGAAAAAGAGAAAGCTCTTCCCAGTACAGAAATTGTAAGCAACGAGAAGAGAGACAATCCCCAACGAAGAACAGCAGCGGTCGTTGGAACTGCTAAGAGACAATTGGTTGATCAGTTATTGGCAGAAGATATAGACTGATTAAGTTATAACTGATCAAGGGGGGAGTGTGCAAATTAATATAGCCTCGTATAATATAGCCTCGTATTCAAACTTATATATAGATTTATTACTGTAATGTTAGTTTAGTTGAATGAAGAGATAGAAATGAACACACGAACATCCGTTGAATTTATCGAACCTGAACTAAAAATACAGTCTCCTAAATGAACGGGCCATTGTGCTATGCTAGGCTGTCCTCTCCGAAAGAACAACACAACAATTCGCACAAACACAAACCAGTTGAATCTGTACACAGGCTACTCTTTCTAAGCTTTCTTGTATTATATTTTTAACCTCCTTTTTCACTGCTCCTTTGTTACTTCTAATACACTCTCCAGCTTTACTCCTATTTCTTCTGCTAATCTTTTGTATTTTTAAACAAGTTCTTTCCCAAATTCGTTCTTCGATTATCTGTTTACCTAACCTATTCTTATCCGTTGTTGTCATCTGGCTGTGTGCTTTGTGAGCAAAACAATCGACGTTACTAAAAGAACAGGCGGAACAACGGAACATACCAGAACAATCCAAGAACAGGCTGAACACTCCAAGAACAATCCTAGAACACCCCAAGAACAGGTCTAAATAATCGTTAAATACCGCGAAGGCGCAGCGCAACTACTCAGCCTACGATGTCATATGATGATGCTGGGCATGTATGTAATAATGAGTCACTACACATAGTTTACAAACTTCTAGAACTTGATTTACATAGTATTCCTCTTCTTGAAGATGAGAAAGGAAATGACTCAGTTTATGTATGTAATCTTACTTACTTATACAGTCAACTCTGTCTAATTCGAACTCGTGTAATTCGAACTTTTACTAATTCGAACCAAATTCTGTGGTCCCTTGAAAAATTCCTAACAAACCCTTATAAAAAACCTCTATAATTCGAACCTCTGTAATTCGAACTTTCTGTAATTCGACCATTTATTTTAGTCCCCTCAAAGAAAAAACCTCTGTAATTCGAACTTTGTGTTAATCTCAGTTAATTACCTGATGACAGTACTTCTTTTTTTTGCTCTTGTCTCTGGCAAGCCCATTGAAGCTTGCGTAATATAAAATTCGTAGGCCAATATAAACGAAATTTCAATTCATTTCGATGCTGAACTGCCGGTTATTGTTACAAAAAATTCGAGCGTTCTATCTCATGAAAAAGGTTATCACGTGTACCAAAGTGTATGAAGACCTGTATAATTAATAAAGCTTTAGAAGCTAAAAGACAACCAGAGAACCCAACGAATAAATATGCCGTGGGTGTGCTCAAAGATGACAAAGTTTGGGGCACTTAGACAAAGGCAGTAATGAACGCTTTGCAAAACAATTTTCCATGTTGTGACGTTATCCATATATTTTTGTTTTCTATTATAATAATTAATAAACTGTTTTGCTTCTTTAAAATGCCTTTAGTCCATAACAATGGTAAAAAAATATAGTTTATGCCATAAAACGGAGATATGGGGGTAACTAGGGGTAAAATATGGCACTTACATGAAAACTCGTATAATTCGAACTTTCTGTAATTCGAACAAATTGGGATTCCCCCATAGAGTTCGAATTAGACAGAGTTGACTGTATCTTAGATTTTATTGGACAACATATTTTATATGTTACCTTATATGGATAAATCTTGATAGACGTCTTGTCATGTAAAACCTTGTAACGGTGAGTCTGTTGTCAGAGTCTCATGTAAGCGTTAAGAATGAAGAGATGAGAATTGATATCGATATGAGATCTGCTACGAATTTGTCTAATTCTTGAGTGATTTCTACGTTGTGCTAAAAGAAAAGCATAAAAGGAGTAAAATCCCTACTGACAGTACACTTGGAATATTTGTGCTCACAGTCGAAAGCCGGCCCCTTCATTGGCTGTTGCGTCTTAACCTGGTTTCTACGATATATATAACGAATATTTTAGAGCTGTTGCCAAAAATTAATTTGGTACGTCCAGTAGATTATTAATCCAACAGAAGAATTCCTGACATATAGTTGGAATTTTCATTCTTTCAAGACCCCCCAAGAATAGCCATTTATTTTCGTCCCTGCATTCATGGGACATTGCCTCTGAGGGGCGGGATTTGATGGTTTGTCACTTAGGTTAGATTAGCCCCCCTGGTGCCCAGTCTATTTGCATCATTTGGGTTGTCCGTCCGATCAAAAGCGCCGAAGTGATGTCCGCATATCACGAGAGATGACAAGTTGAATCTTGTCAGAAGATTGTGGTGGGTTGAAATTTTTTTTCTTTTTTTCTCACCTCAGACAAATAATATAATGCGCGGTAAATATTCGGACAACGAAAGCTTTATAGACTCAAATTAACCACGAGAAACAATTTGTATTACTTCACTATTGCTGGATAATTGCAGATTATTTGTTTTGGGCCTAAGAAGGAGAGGCTGTCCTCAAAGATTGGGAAAGAAGGCAACATTTGTCCATTTAACAGGACTTGTTAATGTTTAATTTTCTTCGTGGTTTGGATATCTGACGTCGAAAAGTACATCATAGATTTGGTCACTTCACGTATTATCCGATCAAAATGAGTTTCCTCTTGTAAGTATAACTATTATGTTCAGTTTTTTACTTTCATGAACTTCCTTGGCTTTTCTTGCTTTGACCTGTCCTTACTCGGCGATGTCGCAATGATAAGAAGGAATCGAATTTTCACGACGGCAGAGTTTAGATATTTTAAATAGTTAATAAATATTATCAAACATGATAATATGACAAAGCTCCCCTAATATTATCAAATATGATAATGTTTCAGCGGTGGAAAATCAACAAAGACATTTAAACCTCGCAAAAGCATCCCTGAAGGAACTCATCAATATGATCTGTTGAAACATGCTGAAGCTACTCTTGGCTCTGGAAATTTGCGATTGGCAGTCGTTCTGCCAGAAGGGGAAGATTTAAACGAATGGGTGGCAGTCAATTGTAAGTATCCAGGACTCAGTTTCTTAGCAAATATCTGACTTGAAATATTATATCATAATGTTTTGTTTGCAGTGTTATTAACATTCATTCAGACTTATTACACACGAATCCACGTACATACAGCTAAAACTAAGTAAAATACACATTCATTTACTTGTTTTCAAAGATGGTAACATTCATTCACACCTATTACACATGAATCCACGTAAATACAGCTAAAACTAAGTAAAATACACCTTAATTTACATGTTTTCAGTGATATTAACATTCATTCACACTTATTACACATTTGTTCACATAAATATAGCTAAAACTAAGTATTTACATGTTTTCAGGATATTAACATTAATTCACATCTACCAACTGCATTTCTTATCATTACTTTATAGCTGTTGACTTCTTCAATCAAATCAACATGTTGTATGGAACAATAACAGAATACTGCACACCAGAATCATGCCCTGTCATGTCTGCTGGACCAAAGTAAGTCATTCACTGTGTAATATTTTTGATGCCCATTTGCCACATGTCAGCATAGTCAGCATGCAATCATTTCCAACAATTTTTCTTCCAAGATGCGAATCAAACAATATATTTTTAATCCTAAAGCAGCTTGTCTGAATTTAAGGCCTGTATTTCTTTATTTCAAGGTTTGAGTATCTGTGGGCAGATGGAACAAATGTGAAAAAGCCAATTAAATGCTCAGCACCAAAATATATTGATTACTTGATGACATGGGTACAGGAACAATTAGATGATGAATCTCTGTTTCCATCAAAAATTGGTAAGTATCGTAAATCCTCAAATTACCCCCTTGACAAAGCCCTCCTCAAATTAGCTCCCTTCCTTAGATAACAAACTGTTAATAAGCTCACCCCCTCAAATAAGTTCCCTTCCTTAGATAACAAACTGTTAATAAGATTGCCCCACTCAAATAAGCCCCCATTGCTAGATAACAAACTGTTAATAAGCCTGCCCCCATCAACTAAGTCTCCATCCTCAGATAACAAACTGTTAAAATGATTGCCCCCCTCAAATAAGCTTCCCCCCAAGCATGTTGATTTTGCTACCATATCCTTATGACACATCATTTTTTTACCCCAAGCCAGTGCATTTCCTTATATGTATGATGTCATTGTATTTTGAGGATTTGCTAATTTGAGGACTTACGGTGTGGTGTTTTTTTTTAGGTGTACCTTTTCCAAAAAATTTCCTCACAATTGCAAAGACAATCTTGAAGAGACTGTTTCGTGTTTATGCCCACATTTACCATCAGCATTTTGGGCAGGTTGTGAACCTAGGCGAAGAAGCACACTTGAACACATCATTCAAACACTTCATATTCTTCGTTCAGGAATTCAGTCTGATTGATAAACGTGAACTTGCCCCTTTGCAAGAGTTGATTGACAAATTGACAAGCAAAGGTTAAATGAATATTATGTATGCACATTTTCATAGTGATGGCAGCCCTTGTGATTGTCAATTGCAAACCGTGATTATTTTGAGTCTCGCCAAATGTCTGCTTTACTTGTATCATGATATTGGTTCTCCTTGATTTTTCTTTAATAATTGAAAACATTATTGGCTAAATAATGCTCTGATCGGAGTGTTTGTTTAACATTGTGTAGTACCAATTTTTCAGTATACACGTCACATCACTATAGTTTGTTACATCTTATATCAATAGACCATATATTGTATCATCTTAGATCGTTTTAGAAGTGATGCTACTATAAAATCATTCTATCGAAAAGTTTGAAAATCATTCTTGATACATTTCTTGAAACATTTCTAAAGCATTGGAAGGGTTTCTTCGCAAAAACGAAATGGTGATTAGCGAAGGTGGAAGGTACAGACGCCGGCGCGGCGCGCACTGTTTCGATGAGCTTGTTGCATTCGTACCAAAATGGCTGTGGAGTTGGACCCTTTATTCTTAAAAGCCATTGCTTTACTGCACTCCAGGCACCCAGATTCAGGCCAACAACTGCAAACATTAATTCAAAACTACAGAGATAAGCTGAGTGGAGACCCGAAGTGTGAAAAGGTAACAAATATGCTAAAAACACGAGGGCAAGTGGCTTGGAATTTCCACATTTCTATCGCTACAGGTCATCCTTCTTTCCGTTCTTTACGTCATAAAACATTGCTAAATAAGGAAATAAATACTACGTTATTAGCTATTTTGATAATCTATTATTGTATCTCATTATATTATGCTGAAGATCCTTCTCCTCTAATTAATTCATATGGTTTGGCGTGCGTGGGCTGGGTGGTCAAGGCCATGCAGGGGGGCGTAGCCCAGCTTTTCAAATTTTTGTTTTTCCCCATGAATTTCGCATTGCTTTGGGTTGCGCATATGCGTTTAAATACGCATCACTTGCATAGATATTGATAAAAGGTCGTGTATTACTCACAAAGCTATGCAATGCAATGGTAGATGACCTGGAACTTAGCTGCTTCAGTCTTCTATAGGATGTGCTTTGATGATAAGCTAATGAAATTTAATGGTGCGATAATAATGTTATAGGTTGAAAAAAGAGATGCAATATCTGGTACAAAGAGCCCAAAGATTGCAGAGAAGCCAATTCAGATCCAGGAGAGGTCAAAATCACCCATTTTTACTCCAACATTTTCCACTTCGTTATCTGCAAAACCAGTTGAAACAGTTTCCAAGACCTCTGCCATGGAGCTGGTTGAAACTGTTGAAGAATTGAGTAGTAGTGCATTCCACCAAGAGAGCATAACAGATGAACAACTGGATGCAGGCATGGTTGAAAGTCTAGCTGAACTCAACTCAAGTAAGGATTAGATTTGTTTGTAATCATATCTCTAATGATAAGAGGAATTTTTGGCAAACACCATTGAATAGTGCTCAATACACATATGTGTAGAGCAGTATATATAGAATTAAGTTACACTCAGTGAAAATCTGCTTGATGAGTGCATAAACAAGAAACTCAGAGTTGCAACGAATCATGCGTCTTTTTCACTGAGTGTCACTTAATTTTAATCATATCTCTATTTTCATTATTTGCAAAATACATTGTTTATTATTATTATATTACTCGGTGTATTGTCCTAATCCTAAAGATATCTCTGTTAACAGGTTTTGGAGAATCGGTAATAGAAGAGCTAAGTTCGAGTTCACTGCTGGAACTCGAACCAATCACAAAAAAACAAAAAATTGATGTTGAAGATGAGCATGCCGTGATTCCTGTTTCACACGAAGATGAAAGCCACACCTCTGTTCTTGAGGAATCTGTCAGTTTGGATCTAGACGGACCTATGTGTTGTGTTTGTCAAAGGTACAAATCTCTTCAATGCTTTATGTTTTACTCCTGTTGATCTGCTTTCTAAATCTATTGTTATTTCCTATCTATCTATCTATCTCTCTATCTATCCATCTATATGTTACTGTACATGACCAACTAATTGGTATTCTGACCGTGGTTAGTATGTTAGTAAAAACGAAAATAATGTGATTCAGCAGTTTAGTCCCACCATTTAGTTAGTTGTAATATGAGATCAACCATAAGATTTCCAGTGGATATCCTATTGAATCCTATTGAATAAGCTTTTTAAGATATAAATCTTAAGGATTGGCAGTGTATGATAATCTGATGTCTCAAATAATCGCAACAGTATCCACCTATTAATGACCCCTGCAGAGGACTAAAATGTGCCATCAGTAAATATGGGCAGCCAGAATAGGTTGTACCATGAAACAGCTTTAAGGGCCAGATGTTTATTGCAAACTCTATGAAAATGTGATTTTACTCTAGCTTACTGTGGCACAGAGCATTCCACTGGTTCTACTGCAGTTTGTTGTATCATGCTCTTTGCATGGCTATTGACGTCACTTTCTCACGAACGGTTACATTCGAACTACATTACCAGGATTTGCCGTAGCATGCCGTGTACTGCGTTGCGATGGCGCTTAATAATGCGAGTTCTTCTTTCGTTTCAGCCACGAGACGGACAGTGCTGACAACTGCTTGGTAGAGTGTCACGAGTGTCATAATTATTACCACCAAAGATGTCACAAGCCACCGATGACAAACAAGGACGTGCACGATCCGAGATTTGTGCTCTACTGCAGTCAATGCTCAAAACGAATGCGTAAAGAGATGGTATGTACACTATGGGGGTAATACGCTATAATTTACACCCCCCTGGAAATTCAATGCTTTATCGTGCTTAGCAATGCTCCAGCCACTCTTTCCGGGGGTGGCATAGTTCGTTGAGATGTGCGTATGTTCACATACCGTATTTCCTCTAATTAGCGCGCACCCTCTTTTAACCGCCCCCCTCCAATAAGCCCCACCCTAAAATCCAAAAGTGTGAACTATTTCTTAAATTTTCACTGCTTGGTTCAAGTAATTTTGCCAAATATTGTTCTAATTTTGCAAGATATTTATTAAGCGCCCGGGCGCTTATTAGAGGAAATATGGTATATCAAATTGTGAGTAAAATGAGGCGCATAGCTCAATCTAGTATCAGTATAATGAATTATTTATTCATTACATCGGTTTTTTTCTGTCCCTCAGCAGCAAGCAGCTCAGCAGTCCACCGCCTCGTCGTCTACAGTGACACAAGAAACTAAAACAGCCGCCAAACCGGTTACGAACCCTTTCCAGCTACCCAAAGCGCCCTTTCAACAGCCGTTCAGAAGGCCACCCAGTGCCGGAAATCCAGAAACTAGCAAGGTGCGTTATGCTTGCAATTGTAACAGTTGAAGGCGATCAACCTTTAAGGAAACCAGAAATAGCCATTGGTTATAGTAGATGCTCATCGTACGAAAAGTACTCGTGATAGGGGTAGTAATGATGGTAGCAATAACAGTGATGCAGTATTTCCCCGCCACTTAGAAATTGGTTACTTGAGACGAGTGTGTTGTTTAAAAATCAATAGACTATTGTTTATATCTATTGTTTTCAGAACAATTTTAGGCTCAAGTTTCTTATAAGTCACTTTCTCAGTCGCGGGGTAATACTGCAGTGATAAGAGCGATAAGTAATGGCGACAGTGGTAGAATAGACCAGTTCAAGAGGTGTTTAATTTTTTACACTCGGAGTTACTTTGCATGGAGGGTTTTTCATATCGAGATTCCAATGCTGATAGCAAAGCCACAAACGCTTAGTATACAATTATGTTTATTCTGGTTAGAAATATATTAATCTTCACCAGTGCCTCAACTGACCAAGATTTGAGATCGAGATTTCAATACACAGCAAATACACATATAAGAACCAGCGAATTAAGAACCTTCCAGGCTGAAATCCCTGCTGAAAACAATAGAAGAGACAATAGGCTATTGTATTTGAACAATAGGCTTGATGCAGAATTCACAGGTTCTTATATGCGGGTGTTTACTGTATTGCAAGACGACTATTTAATTTGTTTACGGGTTTACCACCTTCATGTTTACTCTATTGTCAATTCGGTCTATTTGGTTACTTAACTTGTTAATATTGGTACTCAACCGCGTCCACTTCGTCAACAGAATATACCCTCAACTTCAGCCTCGTTGACATCTGGTAACGGAAACAACGGTGGCCAGGCACAGAACTCACAACGAGGCTCGGCCTTCTTGCCTCAAAACGCGCAGATGAAGTCGATGAAGAGACTGGAACTGGTTAAAAAGAGGGCCAAAATTCAACAGCAAATGAGGAAAAGGTAACAGCGGCTGAAACCATTAATTAACAAGGTTGGTATTTTCATTTCATTTGTTTGTCGATCTTTGAGAAACATTTCCTCGGGTGTCTCAAATTTTCCACTGCTTAAAGTGGTTTCATAAAAGGCCGTGCATTGCCCTACACGTCACGTGTCTGATTTTGACGTCATCGATGCTTTTGACGTTATTATCCGAGACTATTCGTATGATTTTTGTCGTAATATGTGGAATTGCAAGCCCGTGTATTTCAGTGCATATATTGAAGCATCCCTAACTTCAATATATCTTATATCTTATATATCTTATATATATATATATATATTCCTTATTAGAGCATAGTCAATAGAATATGTTAAATAGAATATAATTCTAATCATAGTCTATTGGCTTTAATTAGAATTAAGACTATTTGAAAGTCACACCCACAAGGCTATCCATTCAACAAAGTTTTTAATCGCCTTATATTGTTATCATATATATTCTTAAGCCCAATAAGACGTATTATCATTTATCTCGTTTTGTTTCATCTCACACGGCAATACCGAGCACTTCTGCTTTTATTGTTCATCGTCCCATTGAATTGGCTGTTCCTGTTTCGTAACACTACAGTGGCAGCCAAATGTCTTTGGGACACTCGCAAAAATACGGAGTAACGACTATCTATGTGCGATACTTTTTCCCATGGACTTTATTCAACCCCCACTTCCTCTAAACTAACCAATGTTGTTTTTCAATCAGAATCTTCTTTTAGAAGGAAGACAGTAATCAGTAAATGTAGATGTTTCACCATGCAAATTGAACTGTCTCAATATCATGTGGGCCTTTTTTGAAAAAAACATTGCTGGGGGGGGGAGGAAGAGAAAAATGCGTGCAGAACTTGAAAGATCGAAAGTATCTGTTTGGCCACCATTGTCGTCCTGCGCAGTATATCTTCGACTTGGTTCCTTCGTTGATCGATCAATAATTGTTAAACATCTGCCTGAGTCACCTGTAAATGTGGAGGATTCTCATGTTTTGTGGTTAGCGGACACATCTGTTGGAGATTGCAATCTCATTGCATATTGAAAGAACTTCTGTTCGACCGAAAGAAGACTGAATTGTTTGCGGACAGCAAGGTATAATCTGCAAGGCAGGTTTCCGTTTTTCTTTCAATTGCTTACTTATTTTCTCTTTCGTGTTGTGGGGGAGTTTCAGTGCGCACTTGAAGAGCATTTGTAGGGAGTTTGGCACAGAGAAGAAGAGTTTGATATTCGCGGAATGAGATATAAGAAGAGGACTGCGTGAAAAACGAGGTTTTATGTTTTTATCGAGCTTCACACTGGATTGTTAACGGAATATTAATTAGAAGCTTTTCATATGACTAGGAGGATTTTCTGTTTGGTGGTGGCATCAAGCTTTGTCTGATTTGAGTTCAGATAACCAAATAGCTGCTTATGAAAGTAGGTGGTTTGAGAATCCAGCTGAAGACACAGTGAACATAAAGATACCTACGTTACGGAAATTGCTTACTGATGTGTTTTTCATAGTGATAAATTCGATTTTCATGGTGATAAATTCGATTTAAGTGGTGAGCACTGGTAGTTGAAATTACCATTACATAGCAGGTCACCCAATGATCAGTGTCTGATTCACAACGTTGTTCGGATAGCAACAGCGAAAACATATGTCGATTCATGGTTGAGTGAAGTGTATAGCTGAATACAAGCGATTCACTAGGAGCTGGAAGCTTAATTCAACCGTATAGCAGGTTGTACCGAATGGTCGTGAGTGAATGGACTTGTGATAAAGCCAACGTTCGGGGCGAGACCATACTGAGTAGTGGCTATTGTCAGATTCAGCGTTTTGTTAGCAACGGGGAAGACTTCCACCCGTGTGAAATGTGAATGCAATAGCATGCATTGATTGATTAATATATGTACGTTCGCAATGAATTGAAAGAAAATTTGCGTGAGTACCATTCACACTGATATCATTCGCAATTGCTATTAAAAGCAGCTTGATTAAAACAAGTGACACTGATGCATGGAGCAAATTTGCTCTGCTATTACTGATCGCGTCTTCGTGTTAATGCAATTTGCCGTTGTGGTATCGAACTAACGTCGAGGATACTTTGAGGCTGCGTAAATTAGATTGGTTAAATTGGGATTGTTTTCACTTGCTCCGAACCTGTCACGTGAAGTTGTTGTGATGCGACAAGGCAATGGTAAGCATCCATGAATGATGTTTTACTCTCATTACTACAGAGGGGTCTCAATGTGAAGCAAAACGTTGAAGAGGACCCACTTAAAATGCACGTTTTTTATAAGTAGCCGGTTTGTAAGAAACTAGAGCTTGGGTTTAAGTGCTGGGCTCTTTTGATTTTGATCTGTATGAGATGAGATTTGTTGTGACAATATCCGTCTAATAGTGTCCCTGTCCAAAAGTGTCCATGTCCAAAAGTGCTGGACTTCAAAAAAATAAGGTACCTTTGCTTAGAGGCTTTTACTAGTTACTAAATCACCAACATTGCCATTGCAAGTTAAGGAACTTTCAGTACTATGCTGATCGAGTTTCTTGTGAAATAAAATACGTGTATTTCGTCACATCGAGAGTTCATTGAACACTGAACTGAGCTGCCCTGAGAAGGAATTAAGTGTTGAGCTCACTTATTACATATATTAGCTTGCTATATATTTCAACGAGCTTTTGACATATACTATATTAATCTTTAGAACATGGGTTATTTTTGTTTTTTCATATCTGTAATGAGAAGCCACGTTGCGCTTTGATTGCATGCTGCAGTCTTTAACCTTTTCTTTTCATTCGATCAGGGCGCACTGCTTGGGCGAATCGAATGCTGTGTGGGCGAACTTGTGGACTAGAGCAATAACATCGTGTTGTGCTTTTGTTAACAAGTCGTTTTGCAAGCAAGTCAAAGCAACGTCTTGATAGCAATCAGTGAAGCAGCGCACTACACACATACAACAAGAAGTAAACACATGTTTTGTACCGAGCAACAAAACCAACCGAGCAAATTCAAGCCCTACCATTCCGTCATGTCCATCAGATCACCTGTCGTACGTGACACGCGTGTACACGATGGATCGCACGGTCACAATAATAGTAATAATAATCAACCTCAATCTTCGTCGAAGCAAGATACAGTGCATCTTCCCGATATTCGGGAACGAGACTCGGCGAAAATGAGGTCGGACCGGAAATCTGGCAAATTCTTGTCGTTCTCCCACGACAAGCAAAGCTTCACGGAGAATCTAATAGCATTTTTTACGGGGAACAGAGATAGTAATAGAGACACAAGAGCGGCACCTCTCATGCCGAACATTTCTAAAAAAGCCGCGCCAACTGACAACGGCGTTGCGGAGAATAAATATTTTAGACACGCAGCTGGTAATAAGAGTCATCAAGCCAGTATTAATAGACGTAACCACGAAGCTGGCAATGCAAGAACTGGCAATGCAAGAACTGGCAATTCAAATGCAGAAGCTAAAGCAAACGGACAACATCATGCCGCGCAGAAACAGAAAGCGCAGCCGCTAAAGCGCACGGACGGCGGAAGAATATCCGCGTCCGCGAGGTCGCAAGCGTTTAGACCAGTCACATCAAGTTCGGCCGCCAAGGCGGTGAACGGCAGCGGCAAGCTCGGCGAAGAGGGCGGTGACGTCGGTGGCTATGAATGCATGTATAAAACGAAACAGCCGGCTAGTAGATTCACAAAAACGCGTAAGCCCGCGACGGAACTTAGCGAGTACTTGCGGAAGGAAAACTACCGTTACAACGAAAGAGTCGCAAAACAGTTCTTGTTTCAAAAATGGCTGAAAAGTACTGAGACTGAATTCCCTGAAAATTTAGCCGAGAAGAAGAATCCAGAGCCGCGAGGCGAGTAGCTAGATATCGCGAATAGAATTAATATTAATGACTTAACTAAAGCTGTTGGGTATTGATGGCAGTCTATTCAGTTAATTAAGAGCGGGGCGGAGTTTCAGCTTGTTTGACAACATGATACCTAAGAAAGGTTTTTGACAATAGTAACCATCATTATCGTTATCATCATCATTATTAAAATTGTTCTCGCTCTGGCGCATGTTCTTTTAAGAATTCTGTTAGTCGACAAAAAAGATTCGCTTAATCTTGATTGAAATGCTTTTGAGTAAATTCGACTCATGTGATTAAAGTATTTGATTCAATTTGATTCAGGCGATTAAAGTATCTGATTCAATTTGATTCAGATGATTATCTTTACATCATATGATTAAACATATATAACAATTAATGAATTTTGCGACTGAATCATTCCAATGTGACATCCAATTTCCTTTCCCTCTATTCTCTTGAATACAATATAAAAAAATTGTTCCATCCAAGTGATGAACTTATTGAGCCTCGAGTTTTGCTTGGATCATTTCGCTTTTGCGACATTCTTCCTTAAACTCCCTGATACTTTTAAAATACAATCTCTGTTGGTCTAGAATGTCAAGGTGTTGATCGTTCAACATGTCCCGTTTAATCTTCTCATTACGTTTCTTCTTGTCGACATTATCCTTGTTCCGCATCACTCCCTTCAGGATGTTTTCCATCTGCTCCAAGAACTGGTCCTTGGAGCTCGATGAGGCTTGCAGCGCCTGCTCAAAACTGTCGTGAATTGAATTCAGCAGGCTGACCTCCTTTTCAAGGTAGAGTTTCGTGTCATCCAGCGTGTTATACAGCGTGTAGAACTGTTTGGTTTCCTTGTGCGTGGCAGCAACCTGTTTGTACAGTTCAATGAACCGCTGCTGGTACTGTGCGAGCTCAGCTCTCGACGGCACGTCGTCTATCTTCAATTGCAACGAGGCTATGTCTCTGTTTCGTTTTGCTGCTAGAAGCCTGATCTTCTGCAGTTTCTCCTTGTCTTTGTCGAGCTGTTCGATAACCTGTTGCACCCTCTCTGATTCTTCGTCATTTCCCTCAAAAGCATCTGTTTTTATCTTCTCAATCTTCTCTTGCAGTTGCACCATCTCTTCTTTGCAATGAGCTCTGAACTCTTGCTCTTGCTTTTTTATTGTCTCATTCATTGCCACCAAAGCTCGAAGCTTTTCCAGCACGGATTTGCTCTGTCCTTGCTCCTGCTGGACAACCTCTTTGAGGGCATTTTCCAATTCCTCCTGTTTGGCAACCGACTTCTCGTGGTCCTTTTTCGCAGCTTCGAGCTTCGCCAAACATTCCTTCAGATCTTCTTTTGCGTCCTCCAGCTTTTTCTCCTCAGCTGTTACCCCTTTCTTCAGAGCTGCTACCTGCCTCGCGTGTGTCTGCTTCACGTCAATCTTACTCAAAGCACTTGACTCTTGCTGCAACTGGGCCTGTCGTGTTGCATATTCTTCAGCCATTTGAGCTATTTCTTCAGACTGCAGACCGACAAGGGAACCAACAGCATGTGAAGACAGAATCTCTTTCATGTCTGCCCCAGACATTCCAGCCATCAGCTCTTCCAACTTCTGTTGCTGTTGCAAATAGGCTTCCTCACTGTCATCTTCGGCAACAGAACTCTCAGCAGCAATCAATCCAGCTTTCATTGCTCTTTGCTGCATCGAGTCATCTTTTTCGGACTTTGGAGCCTGCTTGCTGAACCCATACTGTTTGCCATATTCAAGCAATGTGCTTTGCACTTGCGTTTCTTCATCTGCTGCTCTCAAAGACAGTGGCTTCTTGAACACTCTCTGCGGTTTATATGCTCCTTTCACTGTTTTCACAGCCTCAGTGGCGCTTTCAAGTCGTTTTCTGTACTCTTCATCTTGCGGCATGGAATGATTCTTGTGGAACTGCATCAGTGAATATTCTCGAATTTTATCACCCAACTCTTCCCTGGTCTCTATTGCACGTTTTACAAGCCACTGCACCACCGGATAAATGTGAATAAAATCCAATCCCTGAATCTGATGTGGCTCTATTCTGTGCGGACATTTCATTCTCGGCAAAACAGCTACGATTTTCTCAGTCAGTGCAATTTTTTGACCAATAGTAGAGTTTTCTTGGAACAGCAAATCGACATCAATGTCAAAATCACAAGTTGTTATGCACCACACCATTCCACCAACTATCTTATCGAACGGAGAAAGGCCCTTTATTCGTGCTCTGAAGTATCCTGCAGCTAAGAGGAGTTCAATAGTCTCGTCAAACTTGACACCCTGCTCCTCATCTTCCCTTGTTTCAAATTTAAGCTCGGAGGCAGACATTTTGACTTGATTTTGCAGAGGAAATGAAGTGTTGTTGCTGTTGTAATACATCTCGTGATTCTTCAATCTTTTTCCGCTCCTTCCCAGTAACTCCTGGCACTGAGGAGGAGTGTAATGTGCGGAGTATCTTATTTTTTGGTGAGTTGGGAGGAGCTTTGGCCTAGCCAACGGGTCACAGTGGTTGTTGAACAAAGCTGTGGGAATGAAAACACAAAGTTGACGACATTATCAGGTGTTGAGATTATTTGCTAATGATTGTCGGCCGGCTGCTTCATATCGAGCTTCTCCACCTGCAAACTGGTGCAAGATTTGTCTGCACTTTATCTTTAAAGGTTTCTGCAAGCCTCAAGTGAGTCTACAAAGACGATTGCAAGTGGAGTTCATCACAGCGTTCCTGATGCTGATAGCGATAAACCATAATATCTAGCGCTGTACAGAATAATGCAACAATATTGGGAGGTATAGTATGTGGCTGAATGGAAATTTTCTTGCACGTTTCCTGCTTAAAAACCAACTAGAGGAAGTCTAACGTGTGGCTAAAGGCTAAATGACTTAAGAAAAGAACAACACGGTGTTATTTTCAAGCAAATTTTGCAATTAAGCTACTAACTTTTTACGTCGTTTTAGTAATTGAAGTGAGGCATAAGCCACAAACTACAGAAATGTGGAAGGGAAAAGCCACTAAGCAACCCACCCAATCTCAAGAATCCGAGTCGTTGATAAGTCCTGTATCAGGCGACGGCTCGTCCTCTCTAACCAGTGAATTTGGAGAGTTGAGTTTAGGCCAGCATAGGGCTTCGGAGAGTGAAGATGTGTTCAGCATTTCGAGCCCGACGAAGGAGAAACCCGACCACTCCGCTGCGACAGGATCTTCGACTTCGTCAAGCAAGGAGACCAGCAAGAAAGGAGGTAACGGAGAGTCAAAACATGTCATGATTGAGGTTCAACCCGGTGGTGGGGAGTACAGAAAAACGAAGAAAGCAGTGAAGAAAAAACAAAAACACGGGCACGATAGAAGTGCAGTAAGTTGTTTTGCAAAATTTCTATTTTATTTGAATCCCTCTTTATACCGTGCACTTTGCATGCATTTCGAATTTTATCAGAAATTTGAATAGCCTGAATATAGCTCTCGTGTGCTTGGTTTGATAGCTTGAATAAAACGGTGCAAAAATTGCAGGTAGATTTTACGTGGCTCTCTAAATGCACAGCTGCAGTATGGTAATATTGAAGAGTATTGAAAAATATTTCTACATTCCTCTCAAAATATATAGATGACGTGATAATTTTTGGAGTTTTGTTCAATCGCACATGAATGATTAATGAGACCAGGAATTGTTGCACATTTCAATATTAGCTAATCATAAAAATTGATCTGATAATGCTTTATGTTCAATTTTTCAAATTGAAATGATATCGTGTTGTGTTTGTTTAATCAATCTTTGTATAGAGATGTTGTGCAGTATTCTTATCCAAAATCAGCAAATAATGGTGTTTAAATGCACGTGTATCTGACAGTTGTGTGAGGGATTGAGTTGCATAGCTCTTAAGGGTTCCAAAATTTTTTTCTAAAGTTAGCATTTAAATTCTTTTCCATGTAGGAAATTGTTAAACTTGTATCAAAGTGCAAAGAAGAAACATCACACAGATTGGACCTAAGCAACCTGGGAGTAAGTGCTTTGTTTGAGTACCTACATGCTTTTCACCAATTCGTAGCAGTCTTGGCTGAGTCTTGGCTCATCTAAGCAGAAGTTCTGGCTGACCAATGTAACACATACAATCCATTTATGCAATTTTTTGGTCACCCAAAGTTAGTGTTAAATTAGTGCTTATCACGGTTACTTTATCACACTTAGAATTAAAATATTAATTTTTTTTGTAGACCAATACGTTGCCAACCAAAGATTTGAAGGAGGTAAAGTTTTCATTCACCTGTTTCATACCTAATTTTAAGGGAAATGCATCATTGCACACTTTGGGTTAGGGCTTCCAAAATTTGTGTGGGACCACATCCTTTATATTGGCTATTAATGTGAGCAACATTAATTTTACCATGAAGGAAGTGCTTATGGAAACGCACACAAAATGCCAGCTATATTCTTATGTGCCTCATATTGTGTATGTGTGTGCTATGTAACATTGATTTATCTGTTGTGTTGCAGTTGACGCTGCTACGGGAGCTCTACCTGTATGGTAACAAACTGGTGAAGTTGCCAGTTGAGATCGGTTTGTTGAAGAATCTGGAATTTCTTGCATTGAATGAGAATATCCTGACAAGTCTCCCAGGTGACGTTTCATTCATCGTATTTGTTTCATATTTGAAGTTTGCGTTTATTTGAGTATTAGAACCTTGTTCTGATGTTGTCTCGATTTCAACAACGCTTGTTCATCACAGCTGAACGCTTTTGAATTTAAATGAGACGTCTGAAAATCCTGTTATGTACAGCTGAACTCGATATTTCAAACTTCCCTTGGTAAATTAAAAATTTTCTTCAGCCATACAAGCGAGGTTTCCAACGCTGTATGCGGAGGCTTCCAACACTGTATGCGGAGGCTTCCAACACTGTATGCAGAGGCTTCCAACGCTGTATACGGAGGCTTTCAACGCTGTACACGAAGTTATCAGGGTCCGAATCTCCGCTTTAGACCCTGTTATCTTCGTGCAATCACAACGCAAGTCAATATCGGAGTAGACAGATCAGATGAAATTTTCGACATATAATCAATCGAGTCTTCAACCGCATACAAATATAGCTATTTTGCCATTGCTAAATGCGACAAGAGAACCACGTGTGCTTTCTCGTATTGTTTGAAAAGTGTTCTTGCCGATATTAAAGTACAGCTGTTTGTGCTTTGTGCTCATCTTAAGACGGTTGTAGTTCGGCCGAGTGTCTGTGATCATTTCGTGTTATTGTGAATTGATGCGTGGCAGAAGCGATTGGATTCGCTTGCTCTCAGCTAAAACTGTTCACTCACGCTGGTGCTCAGAAGAAGGCGACCGAATTTTATTTTCCGGTCGAAGCCGCTTGCTATTGATGTTTCTCTTGATTGTGGCGCTCTTTGCTAATCATTTTTGATTTTTACAAATTTCCACGTTTTTCGATCCAACAACAACAACAACTCCAATTGACGTCATTTTTTGTTAGACTCACTACATTGCGTCCCTGTGCCTCACTCGTTTTGCTCCGTGTGTTGAGCGAGTTGCGAGCGAGGCACTGGGACGTAATGTAATGAGTCTAATTTTTTGTCCCCGCGTTTATTGCAATACAGTCAAATCTGCATAGTTCGAACTTGTGTAATTCGAACTCTATCTAATTCGAACGAAATTCTTTATCCCTTCAAAGATCACTAATGAAGCAACTCTTATAAAACAAACCTCTATAATTCTAACTTTTTGTAATCCGAACATTTTCACGCTTCCCCAGGATGCTCGAGTTAGACAGAGTTGACTGTAGTTCAGGTTGAAACAGGGCCTTTCCGAGAGGCAGGCATGCATGCGATGCATTGCGCTATTTACTGATACTCAGTATCAAGTTATATCTATCATACCATCATACTGTCATATAAGTGATGTGTGACTATGGAGAACACGAGGCCCGTTTTTGCCAGCTGACAATAATCTATAGGAAGTTGATTAGCTTTTTTCATTCTCATTTGCGTGGTCGTTTTCACACTGACGACATTTTGCCAGTTCAGATAATTTTCTTGAATCACGCTTGAAATGAGTTTGAGTCACCATATCGAAGCTCGCAAGTGACTGGCACCAGAAAGAGGCCGACAGTCTTCTTTCTGAACTGATATGAGCTCATGACCTACGTAGATACTTGCGATGGTACTCATATCAATTTCATCATCAATTAATGTTATTTCTTTTGTTTATTACAGAGGAATTGCAATCTCTGAAAAAGCTCAAGGTTCTTGATTTAAGACACAACAAGTTAACAACGGTAATATCTTCATTGATAGTATTCTAAACAAACTAACAATTAAAATAACTTGATTTTTGTTTGACTTTATCCATTGAAATTGAAGTGAACTGTTTCCTTTATTTATTGGTTTCAATTAACAATGGCGTGTAGTGTACGAGATTTTGAATTTCCCGCCAATTGCGCTGCATTCGCTAACGCCCATGCCCCTTTCAAGCCCACGTACAATGGGTTATGATATTGTCCGCCATTTGACTCACACATCCCAACTTGTGTCGTTTGCAGATCCCAGCAGTTGTATTCCAGTTAAAATCTCTTACAACTCTCTACCTGCGTTTCAATCGAATTACAAACGTCGAAAGCGAGATTGGCAATTTATCTGTACGTATCTTCAATACCTTGCCACCTTATTGTGCCGTATGTTATTTAATGTCACCCTCTTGCTTGTTGCATCTTGTTGCTTTGAGCTCAGCATTACTTGTTGCTCTTTCTCGTTCTCAATTCCACCATCTTTCTGCTATTCTTGTGTTAATAACTGCGATTTCTTACATTTTAATCCGCTTATTATTGCAGCAATTAACGATGCTGAGTTTGAGAGAAAACAAGATCAAAGAGCTACCATCCTCAATTGGTAAATTCAAATTTATCAATGTAAAACGTTTTTGTACATTGATGCACTATCATCTATTGAAGTCACTGCTCTATTTCATGGTTGTATTGTATTGTATTATATTGTATTGTGATGTATTGTATTGTATGCACACTTATTTTGTATTGTATTGTAATTCATTTAATACTCAAATGTGTTGATCTTTCATAGTTTATAACTGCTTTGTGATTTTTGTTTTCAGGTAAACTTGTCCACCTTGTCACATTTGATGTGGCTAATAACCATCTGGAACATCTTCCCATCGGTATGACAACAATGCTATATTTGATCTTCTACTTGGGACTATTACCGTAAATTCCCCCTCTCTATTAAGCCCCCTCTAATGAACCAACCTTTTGAAACTAGGGCTCATTAGATAATTAAATAATTAAACCCCCCTCTCTATTAAGCCCACTTTTTTGAAGTTGTGATTGACGAAAAGCTGATAAAAGGAGCAAGAGTAGGGAAATATATGCTTTATCTTTGTTAGAAATTGGCAACTGTACGCAAATCAACTCATTGGATCTGGTCTACAATGAACTAACCGATCTGCCAGATAGCATCGGCAACCTACGTGCAATTACAAGACTAGGTCTTAGGTATGTGTGCTCCGTACTAATAGGTTTGGAGTGCTGATAAAATGTTAAACGGCCATGCCTTTTTACAGGATTGTAGTGCTAATTGGTGATGTGTACTTTTTTGTACACTTTAGTTATTGTTGGCTAACGGAACAGTTTTGTTGGTGAAGGGTGCTCAGTTGATAGACCGTGTACTGGAAAGTGTTATTTTTGTTTCAGGTATAACCAGCTTACTTCCTTGCCCGATACCCTGTGTAATTGCAGTTTGCTAGAAGATTTCAATATTGAAAACAATCGAATTGCGACTCTGCCAGTAAGTCAATCCGTTTAATGTTTATTTATAGAAAAGATATGGGACAGATTCGATTTCATATACCATTAGCATACTTATAAGTGCAACAACTTTTAGATATGATGCGTGTATTGTTAGCTTTATGATGTTTTTATTTTCAGGATGGCTTGCTAATCGCATGTCAGAAGCTAGATTCATTAACCCTGTCAAGAAATCAGTTTGCTTCCTTTCCCAACGATGGACCAAAGCAGTTCGCATCGATCTGTGTAAGTTGATTTATTTCATTTTTTATTTCCTGATATTGTCCGCCATTTGCAATTTAAACTTGCTTGGTATGTCTTCGCGGAGTTCAGCATACCTGAAGCATAACGTTGCATGATGCATTTGCATAGATTGCAGCTTAGCTATTGCATTAGCATCTTATAAATGTCTCTATAGATTGCAGTATCTCTGAAGCATCAGATTGCAGCGCAGCTATAGCCTATGGCCTTACCCTAAGGTTGCACGATGCATTTTAGCTGCTTTAAATGTCTGTATTTATAGACTGCAGTGTGATAAATTTATTGAATACATTCATTTATGCTTCTATCTCTTTCTCTTCTAGTCGCTAAATATGGAGCATAATGAAGTTGGAAAGATACCTTTCAGTGCGTTTTCAAGAGCTAGATATTTGGTAAAATCTTTCGCATTTTTTATACTTTCTGTTCTGTTCATTATACTTTCCCTTATTATTCATACGATGTACATTGGAAGGTTTTATCTCGTTTCTTTCTGCTTCTAGACAAAAGTGAACCTTAAAGACAACAAGATAACATCTCTTCCTTTGGGTAGGAATATTTTCTCGCACCATCGTAATGTATCGATGAAGTTAAAGTCTTCAACAAGATTTTGCTAATCACTATTATCGCTATGAGCTCATTAAGAATCGAACATTTGATTTCTTGTTTACTCAGATTTTGGCAGTTGGATTAACATGGTGGAGCTGAATGTTGGTACAAATCAGCTACAGATCCTTCCAGGTTATTTATCCTTCATTTCTACCATATTTTTATTGGATTGTCACATAATTTTGGTTTGTCATGTTTAAATGCCAAACTTGAATCGATCTATGTGAGACCAGCTCACACGATGGATCGATCTATGTTTTACTCTGCAAGTGTTGTAAAAGCTAGTGTATAAGAAGCAATGGATCAAGAACCCTTAAAGGCTCTTGTATACAGGCTTCAGCTTTATTGTTCAATATAATCTATTCGTGCGTGCAATTATTTCTATGTCAGATGACGTACAATGGTTGGTGAATTTGGAGGTTTTAATCATGAGCAACAACCATCTCCGGGTAAGTAGTGTTGCTTCTTCCATGCTCATTAGATACAATAAGAGCTGTTATTAACCGACCTATGGTTCATTCAACCAAGGCGTACGAGACTGTAACAGTGACATTTCCTTATTCCTTACGTTCTCTATTCCATTTCCAGAGAGTGCCTCGAGTAATTGGCTATTTAAAAAAGCTGCGTGTTCTTGATTTGGAAGAAAACAAGATCGAGTTCTTGCCTCCGGAGATTGGTAAGTTAAACATCTCTACTGAACAATATGCTTCATTTATATAACAGTATAAATCTGTTGTGTCGTGTCTACTTTATGCTATGGCCCGGTATGCTGAATGTGGTGCTTATAATTGCCTTTATTTTTGTGTGAGCTGGTCTTTATTTCTTTTGCAGAGCATTTACGATCTTTGGAGAAGCTGATTCTGCAGTCGAACAAGCTGACAACGTTACCAAGATCGATCGGGTGTGTATCTTAGAATATATAGCAGCATGTATAGACGATGTTAGTTAGCAAGACTGTAGTAGGGATGCAATGCAACCTCCATATTACGGATGCCATTGGGCCAATGTTCTTGTCCGTTGTAGAGAGGTGTACGTTATGGAGATGTTTTCGTTGTATAGAGGTGTCCGTTGTATAGAGGTCCGTTGTTCCATTGTATGTTTTGTTCCCTGATATTATCTAACTTGTTGTCTGCGTAACATTGACCACTGTAAAACAAATGGCTAAACAGTAAATTTCATTTCCATTAGTAGTATAGGTGTACATATATTGTAAAAGCCCCCTTTCCGCCCCTTTGACACGAGATTTTGAATGAAGACCCCTATGTTACTGAAATTGTGAACGATGATGACATTATTCACCATTAAAGTTCATAACAATTAATCTGCACTTATTATGATTACGTCTCCTAATAAGCCTCATTTTTCAATAAGCCCCCTCTGGAAGATGGAAACCTAAATAAGCCTCCTTCCTCTCGGGGGCTTAATAGATCTTTTACGGTATATGACATAGAATACATAGTGATATATGATGATGTATTTCTTACTATATAAAGCAACAATAACCTATTTATTTTTAACCTTCAACGCTTTGTTCATTCACTTATATATGTTTTTCATTTTTTGCAGGCACCTTAATCAACTCACTTTTCTCAGTTGTGGTGAAAATGACATCCAGTGTGTGCCTACAGAAATCGGTAGGTTCAATCAATGAGTATAGTAACTCTCCACAGTACATGTAGCGTTGCCATTTCCCTGAAAAAACGGGGGTAATCGTAACTAAATAGTCTCAATGCTCTGTTTATCGTCAATGCATAGGCACTTTGGAATGTCTGGAGCAGCTATACCTGAATGACAACATCAACTTGCACTCTCTGCCGTATGAACTGGTCCTTTGTCAATCGTTGCAAATTATGAACATCGATGGATGTCCACTTACAAGCATTCCACAGGAGATTGTTGCTGGAGGTCCTTCTATTGTGATTCAGGTGATATTTCAAGTCAATATGCTCCATTTACCGCTATCACTCTATTTTCATTATCAGACCAGTATCTGTCTGTGTTAAGCCTGGTTTCCATATGGTCGTTGAGGGTCTTTGAGGGTCGCTCAAAGGATTAAAGTCAACTTTGGATAATGTCTCTATGTGATTTTTAATCCCTTCAGCGACCCTCAGCAACCCTCAGCGACTTTCAACGACTATATGGAAACCAGGCTTTATTATTTACATATGTCGGCTTAGTTGAACCTTTATTAATACTTTGTTGAACTTTCCAGTATCTACTTTACGCACTATATTCTCTGTATGTAAGAGTATTTGCTTTGCTTATGATAAGTGCTGCTTTTCGCTATGTGCTCTTTAAACAGCTTGGTCATTGGTAAAAATACGTGTTTGGGCAACAAGTTTGATTAAAAATAGAATAACCAGAAGCTTCATATTTTCTACATTTATAGCTACATCTTTTCTTTAAAATATGAAGCTTCTGGTTATTCTATTCTTAATCAAGCTTGGTAATTACTATTTGCAGTTTGCTCTGTGAAGGTCCAATCATTGTTCCAGACCTTTGTGCTAACTTTGAATATAGCTTAGTAATGCCTCTTATTATTTCTTAACACCTGCTTTAAGTCATGCAAAACTGATTAATGCCTTGTACACCAACCTTAAATTGTTTGCGACACTTTGTGCTAACAGTTTTTTTATGGTAGATTTTGCTTTTTATTTAATTTATTGATTTTATTATTTACAGTACCTGAAGATACAAGGTCCTTATGCTGGAGTTTTGAGCAGAAGCTGAGGTGGTGAAATTTTGTAATTACTGGCGTGAAGTTGTGTATTCATGGTATTCAATGTTCGTCTCAATCCGTTGAAATTTGGTCATTTGTGGTTCATTCTGATACAAAGTCCAGGTATGCATGTGATGAACTAATATGAATAAATCATCTTTGTTTGACCACCATTATTAATAACAATTTCTACTATTCATTTCATATTTCATACATTCGTACGATTAGTTCAAAGTTTTTCAATATTTTCTTTCGTTATCATGTTTCAGACAAATGCCGGGAGCTCGTATTAACTACTTAGTTAATCTACCCGGCGTTTAATTATTCTGTGAGGCCCATTTAAGATTCTTTCTGCAAAAATAGGGCGTTTATTGAGTCGCTTCACAAGCTCGTGTTCAAAATTGCAGAGTTGTGTTGTATTTAGCCCACAAGCTAAACGCATATCCAGGGAGGGATTTCTTTTCTATTATTTAATTTTTTGCTGGTCATTTGTATCTATTATTTTTTATTAGGTAAGTAGCATGTTAAGCACAATTGCATTTGCAATATAATTTTCAAGCAGTTTGTAGAATTTAATCCTGGTCTTATGTCATAATGCAGTTTTACGACGGCCCTTTTATATGATTTCTTTCTTGTTTTTTTATTTTCCTTTTATACAATAGTTTTCAGCATAATTATTAACTAAGGCAGAGAATTGAAGCAATGAAAAAGCAGTGAAATTTCAGTCCGTACATTTTATAATTCCAATCGCAAACTACAACTATTCGTTCTCCTCGCTACGCAATTTAGCGTTTCCATTAGTAACTTTGATAGAGAGCTGCTGAGCACGTTCAACAATGTCCTTTCTCTTTCTGCTGGATACATTATGTGCAATTTCAGCTGCATGGGTTCCCTTCAGCATGAGAAGCAATTCGAGTTCCTGGAATTATAATTTGTGCAACATGTTAATGGCAATCTAACCGGGCAGACAGGGTAGGTAAACAAGCAGTACTGCTCAGTACTGCTAAAAATATTCTGACCCTCTGAGGCAGCCACTCACGAGATGTGAGATTTCTCTCCAAGACCCAGATGCTAATGAATATTATAAATGTAAATTTCTGAATTGAAGATCATGGTTATTGACAATAATGTCATACCAGACTGTACGTGGGAAATTTTTAGTCTTTCTCTGTCCAGGTAAAACACCTTTCATCGCATGTTAAATGCTTTAAGAAGCATTTAAGCAGCTACAGGTATATCTACTGGAGAGATTATGCCGTCGGAGATAGCAAGAGAAAAGAAGACTGGATTGGAAATCTCTACCTTGACGTTGTGAACAACAAATTTCTTGAAACCATCAGGCATCAAATGTCTGGTATTTTTGTTGCTGCCATAGCCAATGTTGGGCATAAGATATTGTCCCTTGAATCTTCTACGAACTCTGTTGTCAATACCCTTGGGTTTTCTCCAACTTGGCTAGAGAAAGAAAAAAGATCTTAGGCCTATACTTTTACTTGTTACAGAAGTACGAGTTGGGCTTTGGAGATTTCCATTACAATACTTTTAAAATTACCACATACCTTCACTTTATCATATCTGTCGGACTGGTGACGGATAAACCTTTTAGTTCTCTTTTTAACGATTTTTGGTTTTACTGTAGGAACTACCATTTTGCTGCAAGATAATATCGCAATGCTTAGGCCAAAATTAGGCTGACAGTTACAATAACAACCAAAGTTATTGCCGAGCTCGCGTGAAGTAAAATTTAAGCAAAATATTTCCTACGATAATTTACGCTACTGAGGGATAAAATTGTCAATGGATTGCAGTAATAATACTTGATTACAAAACTCTCTTACCCTGCCTGTTTGCTTCGATTCCCTACAAGGTGAAAGGAAAGTTTATCGCGAGAGCTTCGAGGAGAATGGATCGAGGCAGCCTCGATTTCAAGTCGAATGTTTACATGCGCACGTGTGTAATGGCGGATGCTTCTTCTTCTTTTTGAAGTTGCTGCACACTTTGAGGTGATATAACTTTGAGATTTTCGTTGTTTAAGTAGCATATTTACTTGATTTTTTTGGCTCGATTTAAGCTCAAAGCAACCCTACGATGGCTACCCTTGAAGCAATCAAGTATGACGATGGAGAACTTTGCATTTTGAATCAACTACTTTTACCACAAGAGTCTGTTTTTGAAAAAATAACCGGTGTCCAGGACGGTTGGAATGCAATAAAGGAGATGAAGGTATTACAGCTGATATCCGCTATCTTGAGCATTCGCTTTCTCCAACTATTTTCCATTTCCCTTTGTTTTGGTATAGTATATTTGGGACATCCGTTATACAGCATTTGTCAACTTTAATTAGATGTCATTGTGTTCATTAGCACTACGTTCTATCCCTTTGTTTTTGTTAAGTATTTCATCTCATTCGCCAGATTTATTTTTACTTTGTTCTGAGGTCCGCGGTGCGCCAGCTATTGCAGTTCTTGGTTGTTTGAGCTTAGCTGTTGAGCTCAGAAAAGCAGAGTTCGATTCCACGGAGTCTCTGTGCATGTACGTGGATGATAAGCTTGATTATTTGACAACTGCCAGGCCAACTGCTGTAAACATTGGTAAAGCAGCAGTGTCCTTGAAGAACTTTGTACAAACACAGGCGGCCAAGAATCCATCTATTGCTGAGCTCAAGGCATCTATCATAAAGGAAATTGAGAACATGATTAAAAGTGACGTAGATGATAACATGAAGATCGGCGAATATGGTGCAGAGCATATTTTGCAAATGACCAATGATGCAAAAGTCAAAGTGATGACACATTGTAATACAGGATCATTGGCAACTGTGAAGTACGGGACTGCTCTTGGTGTGATCAGATCATTGCAGAGTAAAGGTAATGTGATGCCTTAGTTTGGTTTACAGTCAAATCTGCATAGTTCAAACTTGTGTAATTCGAACTTTATCTAATTCGAACGAAATTCTTTGTCCCTTCAAGGATCACTAATGAACCAACTCTTATCAAATAAGCCTCATGCTTCCCCAGGGTGTTCAAATTAGACAGAGTTGACTGTATTTACATTTTTAAGCTATTTACATACTGTGCAACGTAGCCATATTGTGTGTTAGAGAAATGATTGTCATTCTTTCTATAAGGTCGGCTTGATCATGCATATTGCACCGAAACAAGACCATACAACCAAGGAGCAAGACTAACAGCATATGAACTTGTTTATGAAAAAATCCCTTCCACATTAATTGTTGACTCAGCAGTCTCTTTGGTTCTGAAGAAGCACAAGTTTTCAGCAATCGTTGTCGGAGCTGACAGAGTGGTAGCAAATGGAGATACTGCCAATAAAATTGGCACATATCAATTGGCAATATCAGGTTAGCATAATAGACATAATAAGCATAATGAAATTTATTAAAATTTTTGACTTTATTATTATTATTATTATTATTATTATTACGAGATTTAAAGATATATTATCTTAAGGATGACACTTAGAGGTCTATCCCTTGAAAAATCATTATTTCAAGATCATTATTTTTGTCAGCAAAGTACCACGGTGTTCCGTTTTACGTGGCTGCCCCAACAACATCCGTTGATTTGAATTTGGAAACGGGAGAACAGATTGTTATTGAAGAAAGAAGCAAAGAAGAAATAACACATTTCAGGGGAGAAAAATGTGCAGCTGATGGGATTGAATGTTTTAATCCTGCATTTGATGTCACTCCAGCCGATCTCATTACTGGTGGCATTATTACAGAACTTGGAGTTTTTAAACCCAGTGAGCTCAAAGAAATTATAAGCAAACATTTGGTGAAGAATTAAAGGCAGTTTTCTTTAATATGTGAGTGCATGCGTTGTATCCTTTATAGAATTAATTAAATACAAGATAACTGAAATAAAGGATTTGGAAAGAAAGTAAGGTATCCAGGTATTGTATCTGATATCTTTGAAACAATAAAATATGTAACATATTGATAAAAATAATTGTTTTTGGTTTGTTTCTCAGTGAATCAGTCACTCATCAGTCAAAAAAATCAACAAGTATGCTCTCAAACTGATTTTGCAGTGCCACAGTTATATCCAACTTATCTTGGCAATTTCAACAAATAATGCAAATGACACAAAATCTGCAAAATAATCCTCTTTCTTGTCTAATCCACTGCAAACATAGCAGCTCATAAAGACTTCCAAAAGTTTGGATCTATTTGCAATTTTCTTTCAAAATTAAGGTACCATGTTTGTAAAGTACTGAGTGGTATGTACGTTTCGGTTGGATTTGGTGCCATTAGCTGCTGTGTGGTAGCAAATGAGGATGCAAAATTGAATAAACTTTGCAGCATTTTTTGAGTAAACTCTACAAATGCAACAGCTCCTGATGGGGTTGCACTTTGCTCTGGTACTTGCTGGGCAATTTCAGATAACGGCTCTAAAGAAATTCCGATTTGAGCCACGGTGTGATCATCAAGACTTGACATTGTTGCAAATGGATTGTGCCCACCTTCTAGCAGTTTGACCTGAAATTCAAAGGATGTATCATAGTTACATCATAGCTGAATTATATTGTACAGTTAAAGGTGCATAATACAGTTGCAAATGGCAGTTGGTGGGGCATATACTTATTACGAGAGCCATTTGAGAAAGCATTACCAAAGAAATAATTGAATTTAACACACCTTGGAAATCTTGAAGATTGCACTTGGCTTTTCGTTTGATATGAAACCAAGAAGATGCCAGCTAGTTTGCATTTTTGGCCAACAAAAATAAACAGATCCACCAAACCCTTCAGGAAATGGTTGAGCACCAGTTAAGAAAATAACCACATGATTAATGCTTTCACAGTCTGGAAGATTGAACACCACTTGCTTCTCACTGATTTGCAAGAAATCTGTAGTCACCTTGAAGAGAAATAAAACAACATTATGTTGTTGTTGTTTCGTTATTGGAAGCAGAAGGGGGCGGCCTGATTCAATTAACTTTTCTGCGCGTGGAAACGGATTGAAAGAGGTAAATGGGGATTTAAAACCATGCTCAAGCTATAAATGAATTAAATTATTTGCGAATAATAGATTGATTTCATCAGAAATATCCTTCAATTACTTACAAGGCGACCAGATACCAAACAACCGAACATTCCAGTCATCTTGATGGAGATGGAGTTCAAATCTTTTTAACTTGACGTCTTGGGTCCTTGTGCTTTATTGAAGCATTGCCTTGACTAGTGCCAGACTCCCAAAAACTACAGCAGAAGAACAGAGAAAATGGCGACGCTTGAAGATAAAGAAATTTGGAAAGATGCCGAGGTATGAAGACACTATTTGATTATTTCAATAATAAAACTTATTTACTGGTGCGTTTAGCATTAAATATTCAGTTAAAATTTATATTTAGACCTTACTATACCATTACTATGCCATTTAATTGCCTTTTTCTGGGATATTCATAGGAGGACTTGGGAACTGAGGTTCTCAAAATGTCCACAGAAGAAGTTACGAGTCGTATTCGACTGTTGGACAATGAAGTAAAAATCATGAAAAGTGAAATAATGAGAGTGAGCCATGAACAGCAAGCTATGAAAGATAAAATCAAAGTATGTTACTTTTGAAAAGAGTTTGCCACAATTCATTTGCCCATCATCAAATTGTTTATCATAAGCTTTTCATTCACCTCAACAATAAATGTCACTCTGTATTGTCTTTAGCACATGTTTCAGCAGTCTTTAACAAAAATTGTCAGACACTGTGTAATACTGTTAACTGCTTTCTTTAATATGTAGCTGTTTTTTATTCTTGTAGGAAAATACAGAGAAAATAAAAGTCAATAAAACGTTGCCATATCTTGTGTCAAATGTGGTTGAGGTGAGTTATATTCTGTCGTACATGTGCATGTATACGTTAATCTCTAACATAATGTTGGCAACAATATCTATAGCGTTTCCTGGACAATTTATCAGTTAGATCCAAGCAATGTATGCAGTAACATCTAGACAATACACAAGGTTATCTCCAGATGTACAGTCAAACCTCTCTATCTTGAACTCCGTTATCTCAAACAACTCGTTATCTCGAACATATTTACATTTCCTTTGTTCTCTATTTGGCTGAATTTAATTCGGACATGTCCAGCTCCCACTATGTTGAACAAATTTTCTCCTCCTCTTCGAGTTTGCGATAGCGGGACTCAACTGTAGGTGCAGTCATGTTTAGTTAATGTCTCTTGGCAATATAATTAACGTTTATGTTCAATATCTTGTAGCTTCTTGATGTTGATCCCGAGGACCAGGTTTGCAAGATGGTTTTTAAGAAATTTGCTTTAGCATTCGCATTCTTACATTAATTGATTGTTATATCTATTTACTTTTTATTTTACAGCCTGAAGAGGATGGAGCAAATGTTGATTTAGATTCGCAAAGAAAAGGAAAATGCGCTGTGATAAAAACTTCAACAAGACAGGTAAATATTGTTGATGTTCCATTCAAAATGTCTTGCTTTCAACCCAGATGCTTTTTCTGTCAAGTAGAGGAGCTCTGGTCTCCATATTTTACAGTTTATTTCTTTATTTTTGTTTTAATTTTCATGATGATCAAAGCCACTGCTGCTAACTTTAGATTATTTGTGTTTTTAGACATACTTCTTGCCAGTGATCGGACTTGTGGAGCCAGAGAACCTTAAACCTGGAGATTTAGTTGTATGTTTTACTTCTCAAATGCTTAAAACATTGTTTGAAAACTTTTGTTTTTGTCTAGCAGTTGTTTGAAACATTGTTTTCTTTCCTTTCAGGGCGTAAATAAAGATTCATATTTAATATTAGAGACATTACCTGCTGAGTAAGTTCAATTATGACCAACCTTTTTAACTGCAATCAATTTGACATTGGCCCACCTGAGTACAATCTGTAGGCACTGAAATTCATTACAGTTTGTTTGCTAAGTATCAAGGTTTTTGTTTGCCAACAAGCCTTAGTTTTCTTTTAGGTATGATGCTCGTGTGAAGGCCATGGAAGTTGATGAAAGACCTACAGAACAATACTCTGATATTGGAGGACTGGATCAGCAAATTCAAGAGGTTAGTAACTCACATTATGTGAGCTTCAATCTACAGCAGTACTTTAGGAATTTGTAAGCAACAGACTGTTTGCAATCTAAAGAAATCCATCTGTCCAGCTGAGGGTGTTGTTATGTTGCATCATTTGCATGCACTTCTTTGTTCTGGTCTGTCTCTGTCTGTTCATAACATATTCTAAACTCTTTTTCGTTAGTTAATTGAAGCAATAGTTTTACCAATGACCCACAGAGAGCGCTTTGAAAGACTAGGAATTCAACCTCCCAAAGGTACTATCTACTACTTATCTCATGCGCAGTGTATGGATTTATATGCTTATTAAATGTGCAATGATTTGATAAACATTATTCTATTTAGGTGTGCTATTGTATGGTCCCCCTGGCACGGGGAAAACACTTCTTGCAAGAGCCTGTGCTGCAGAAACAAAGGTATTCTGGTCTTAGATATAAGAGTACTATATATGCACCTTTATTCTTCAATGTGTTTACAAATTTTCTTTGCTTGTTATATGAAGTTCTCTGCTCAAATTGCTCTTTCTACTGAACTCTCAATCTGGCGAAATCTCATTCAATTTTAGGCTACGTTCCTGAAGCTAGCCGGACCACAACTTGTACAGGTATGAACTGTCTTGCAAAGTTGCAAACTCAACGCGTAATCTCAATCCTAATATATTAGCGTCACTAAAGATGATAATGAATTACTTTGATTTTCCTTGCAGATGTTCATCGGAGATGGTGCTAAGCTGGTAAGAGATGCATTTTTACTCGCGAAAGAGAAAGCACCAGCAATCATTTTCATAGACGAACTTGATGCTATTGGCACCAAGGTCAGTTGCTCCCTTATTATTCTGTTTCTTTGATATTTTCATTAGTATTTTTAGCCAGCAGAGCATATCAAATAAAAATATTTTTTTATCTGCAACATGAAAGTAGATGTGTCTTGTGTGGCTTAGATTATCTGTTTCGATTCACGTATTAATTGTTATCATCTATGTTTTTCATTGCAGAGATTTGATAGTGAAAAGGCTGGTGACAGAGAGGTGCAACGAACAATGTTAGAGCTACTAAATCAACTTGATGGTTTCAGTTCGCATGCAGATATAAAGGTTTGTAACTGGTTTGATCTAACGTGAACTTATCATAAAACATTGTCACTACTATCTAGAGATTTGAGTTGCATTCTGGCAAGCGTAATGTAATCAAATAGCTGATGACAACTTCTTATTTTGTCCAGGTTATTGCTGCTACAAATAGAGTGGATATTTTGGATCCTGCTTTACTTCGTTCAGGTATTATGCAATACATGACACAGTATAACAACAATAGTAGCTTTAAAACGTGGTATTTCTAGTGCTTACACAATCAAATCTCAATATAACAAATCTTGCATGAAAACAAGAAGTATTTTCTGATAACAGAAGTTTGTTAAACTTGTGCTAACTGTGCTATAGATCTGTTAATGTATTAAATATTTGTTTAGCCTTTTTTCGTACTTTTAGATTTCTTTCCAAACAATTTCTTTCTTTACTTTTAGATTTATTTTTGAACTTTTTACTGACCTCTCTAAATTTTTACAGGTCGATTGGATCGCAAAATAGAATTTCCAAACCCAACCGAAGAGGCCCGTGCTAGAATCCTCCAAATTCACTCAAGAAAAATGAACGTAGGGTATGTGATTTCTGCATGGTTAAAATGTTCTCTCTCTGTACAATCAGATTTCTTCTCCCTACATCATCTAGCCATTTTACTACTTAACTGACGCTAATGGCACTTTGGTATTTTTAGGGCAAAAGTAAATTTTGAAGAGCTGGCACGCTGTACAGATGATTTTAATGGTGCAATGCTGAAAGCAGTTTGTGTTGAAGCCGTAAGTTCCATAAATGTGATAATGTTTATTAGAAATTGTGTATGTATTTTCATCTTATTTAAATCGATTTCATCTCTTATAATTATACCAACATTTATTGCAAGTCTTTTTACACTCTTTTCAGGGTATGATTGCTTTGAGACGTGAGGCTACTGAGTTGGAGCATGAAGACTACATGGAAGGTATTGTTTTTTCTCATTTCATACCATCCTCTCATCTTCTTCTTTTTCGATATCAACCACTGAACTGATTCTGACAATCTTGTTGCCAATAGGTATTATGGAAGTGCAAGCGAAGAAGAAGACAAACCTAATGTACTATGCATAGTTCAGATGAGATGAATCCAAATGCTAATGGCTTGTTGTGGACCACAAATAAAACACAGTAAACTCTTGCATATTTAATTAGCAATTGCAAATGTTTTTGCCCTGATAAATTGTTGTATAAGAGGCTCTATTGTTACATGAAAGATACAATGGATTTGTAGATGAGAAATGTGAGGAAAACCTGGGTGAAATGCTAATGTAAGTTAATAATGATTTGATATTTTGCAGCGTTAGTAGATAATGTTTAGTTTTGAGGGTTAAGAACAATCTGTTTTTCAAGTTGGCATATCTGGATCATCTTCAAGGTTTGTTTTCCTTATGTTTCTTTTTATTTTTCTGTGTCCTTGAAACTTTGTTTGCTCTCCTACATGCTCTGCACTTTTACCCTCACCCTCTGTATTCATAATTTCTTCATCTTTCTCATCCAAATGACCTAATGCTAGTTCTTTTTCAGGCATTTCTTTTTTCTCTGTTGCATTATCTTTTGATTTCTTGTCTCCCTCTTTTCTCTCCTGCCCAAATTCATAAGTTTTCATTGTAAAAAACTTGCCAGCCTGTCCAACAATATTTTCATCATCATCATCATGACCCCTTTCTTCATCCATCTCAACCTTGTCCCTCTTGCGTTTCAAACTACTCGGTTTATGGAAGACAATTTTTTCCTCTTCCATATCCATTTTCTTTGAATCAACGTCACTTTTATCATTGACTTGAACGTTTAGTCTCTTTCTCTCGCTTAATTCCTGCAAAAAATCAGTGGCAATTTTCTCATTCAAACTGTCCCCACTCTTGTTTTCACGCCCCTGGTGATGATGGTGACTAGATCCTGTACCATCTTCCTCCAGACTATACTTTTTCCATTTGTCTGGCTTGAGGACATGCTCTGGTACACGGCTAGGCACTCGCTTCCCACGCCGTCCTCCTTCAAAATTCTCTGCAAATGGGTCCTCCACGGGAATTTCTTTTTCATGTTTCTTTTCCAGGTTTGCCAGATTTGAAAATATGGCATCGCTGCGTGACTGAAATTGACCATCAGCATTCAAATGCGTAAAAGAAGTATCATCTTTTTCCATGTTTACTAAGGGTAAACATATGATATTTATTTTTTATCTCATTTGACACTTACGTTCATTATTTCCCCTTTTCAATTTAAAAGTAAACATGTTAGGCCAATGATATAAAGCGCCGAAGGCGCTAGATACCTGACTCGCGTCGAATCAGTGAAGCCAATAAAAACTTGGCGGCCATCTTAAAAGGGGGCAAAAAGTTGATGTTGGTCATCAAGTCAATACAGAAACACTACAATTCAATGCTTGTTTTGGGGATAATAATGGTGAAATAAGTCGATATATACATATTTCTACAGAGCATACAATATGATGATACTATTGAAATTGCTAGAATGGCAAAAAACGCACCATGTATCAGTATTTTGTTTATTTATTGCGGAGCGACGGATCCGGCCTAAATTCATTGAATTACAAAAACGTTGTAAAAATTAATACTTTTGGATGTACTGGATAATATGTATGCTCAAATTAAAGGTAAGTGACATGGTCTTGACATCCCAGAAGCTTATTAAAATATTAGCTGATGCGACACGGGATTTTACTGGAGTATTTTAAAACTTTACCAAAATCTGAAATTCCAACTTAAGTAACACCACACGGTTTTGGTTGCTAAAGGTTCAACAACGAGGAAAATCAATTATCTTCAGCCTAAGTGACTTTAAATATGTAACAGAATATCAGACCGCTACGATTCTATGAATTAATTCACTTGTAAAAGGTATAATCTGCCACTGCGTTTCCTTTCCTTTCGAATTGGAGAAGTGTTGTATTTGCTAATATTTCAGTACCTAAGCTTTTGGGATATCAAAACCCTGTCACTTACCTTTAATTAGAGCTTACAAATTATATCCAGTAAATCCAAGACTTTTAATTCAACAACTGTTTTTGTTATTCGATTAATTTAGGCCTGTTCCATCGTTCCGCAAAAAATAAACAAAATACCGATATTTGAAACGTTTTTGTCATTATCTAAATTCTACTAGTATCCTCATATTATGTGCTCTGCAACAGTATGCATATGTCAAATATTTTTACAATTATTTTCCTCCAGAGAGAGCATTTAACTTTGGAATCGTTGATTTACAAAAGCTATTTGCCCCCTTATAAAATGGCCGCCAAATGGCATCACTCTTGTCTGCACGAATCGTGCGGAGTCAGGTATCTAGCGCCTTCGGCGCTTTATATCATTGTGTTAGGCCAATGCAAATTTAGGCCAAGGCCAAATCAAGAAATAGGCCTTGCCAAAACGAGGCAAGGATAACAATGATATAAAGCGCCGAAGGCGCTAGATACCTGACTCCGCAAGATTAGTGCAGACAAGAGTGATGCCATTTGGCGGCCATTTTAAAAGGTGGCAAATAGCTTTTGTAAATCAACGATTCCAAAGTTAAATGCTTGCTCTGGAGGAAAATAATTGTAAAAAAGTTTCACATATGCATACTGCTGCAGAGCACATAATATGAGGATACTATTAAAATTTAGATAATGACAAAAAACGTTTCAAATATCGGTATTTTGTTTATTTTTCGCGGAACGATGGAGCAGGCCTAAATTAATCGAAGAACAAAAACAGCTGTTGAATTAAAAGTCTTGGATTTACTGGATGTAATTTGTAAACTCAAACTCAAAAAACTCTAATTAAAGGTGAGTGACAGGGTTTTGATATCCCAGAAGCTTACTGAAATATTAGCAAATACAACACTTCTCCTATTCGAATCGAAAGGAAACGCAGTGGCAGATTCAGATTATACCTTTTATACAAGTGAATTAATTCAAAGAATTGTAGCGGTCTGATATTCTGTTACATATTTAAAGTCATTCTGTTACTACTAGGCTGAAGATAATTGATTTTCCTCGTTGTGGAACCTTTAGTAGGCAAAACCGTGTGGTGTTACTTAAGTTGGAATTTCATGTTTTGGATGAACTACTTTTTGGCCGGGGATTCAGCCGTGGATTGGGCCTAAGGAAACTACTATTTGGCCGTGGATTCGAAGTGATGTTATTTGTGATTGTTATTGTGGGCTTACTACTTGGAATTTTACGATGAAAATTCATTCGCATCTGTAGCACATAGAATACATCCTTGTCTAAAAGTTTCAACTCTCTAGCCGTTACCGTTTTCCAGGGAAAACTTTGTTTGTCCGAAAGTCGTGAGTATGTGACTCTGAGGTGCGTGACCAAAATGACCCCCGGAAATCGAAATTACTTGGAATTTCGCGATAAAAATTCATTCGCATCTGCAGCACAAAGAGTGCATCCTTGTCTGAAAATTTCATTTCTCTAGCTGTTACCGTTTTCCAGGGAAAACTTTGTTTGTCCGAAAGTCGTGAGTATGTGACTCTGAGGTGCGTGACCAAAATGACCCCCGGAAATCGAAATTACCTGGAATTTCGCGATAAAAATTCATTCGCATCTGCAGAACAAAGAGTGCATCCTTGTCTCAAAATTTCATTTCTCTAGCTGTTACCGTTTTCCAGGGAAAACTTTGTTTGTCCGAAAGTCGTGAGTATGTGACTCTGAGGTGGGTGACCAAAATGACCCCCGGAAATCGAAATTACTTAGAATTTTACAATGAAAATTCATTGCATCTGTAGCACATAGAATACATCCTTGTCTGAAAATTTCATTTCTCTAGCTTTTACCGTTTTCCAGGGAAAACTTTGTCCGAAAGTCAGGAGTATGTGACTCTGAGGTGCGTGACCAAAATGACCCCCGGAAATCGAAATTACTTGGAATTTTGCGATGAAAATTCATTCGCATCTGCAGCACAAAGAGTGCATCCTTGTCTAAAAATTTCATTCCTCTAGCTTATACCGTTTTCCAGGGAAAACTTTGTTTATCCGAAAGTTGTGAGTATGCGACTCTGGGATGCGTGACCAAAATGACCCCCGGAAATCATTCACCTAAAGAGCTGCGAACCTAGCGTATGTTAATTACAAATGATATCGTTGGTTCAGGCTACAATAGTTCAGTGTTCATCACAATAGTTGAATTGAGAGGCATATTGTAAAAATTTTTGACCTTCCAGTACAGACACTCAATATGACATTTGAGGCAGTTTCTGCATCTTCAATGCATGTCTAGTTTATGCCGGTGTACACGCTTTTTTTTATAAGGAACCGTTTATAAGGAACCAACATGTAGAAGGTCGAAAAACTTAAGGAACCTTTACTACTAAAGGCGAAATCACTAAGGAATTTTTTAATTTTGAATATATTTATATTTCCGCACAATTTACAATTAGGAAGCCGGTTCCAATGATTTTCAGTACTTTTACATTATATGAAGCTTCTTCATGTTTTAACCTGCTATCTTTTCACAAGTGTATAGCAAAACGTTGAATTTGAATGCTTTTCTTGCGTCTGTACTAATTATCTCCACTAAATGTGAACTTAAAATTAAGGAACTATTAAGGAACTTTTAGAACTGCAAAGTGGTCAAAAGAGGTCTCAAAATAAGGAATTTAAAGAACTAGGCCCGAGCTAGGTTCCTTATAAAAAAAAGCGTGTAGTAGTTCTTGACTCAACTCAATTAAAACCACGAAAAAAATTCCCCTGGAAAACAAAAGTACACTTTTTTTATTTACATGAAACCTAGCTAAAGTTGTTGCTATCTTCCGTATTCCAAATCAGTTATTATCCGTATTTCCGTATTTCATAGAAGTTGTTATCTTCCGTATTTCAAACAAGAATAAAAAGTTGTTAAGTTTCACATACTCCTGACTTTCGGACAAACAAAGTTTTCCCTGGAAAACGGTAAAAGGTAGAGAAATGAAATTTTGAGACAAGGATGCACTCTTTGTTCTGCAGATGCGAATGAATTTTTATCGCGAAATTCCAAGTAATTTCGATTTCCGGGGGTCATTTTGGTCACGCACCTCAGAGTCACATACTCACGACTTTCGGACAAACAAAGTTTTCCCTGGAAAACGGTAACAGCTAGAGAGTTGAAACTTTTAGACAAGGATGTATTCTATGTGCTACAGATGCGAATGAATTTTTATCGTAAAATTCCAAGTAGTAAGCCCACAATAACAATCACAAATAACATCACTTCGAATCCACGGCCAAATAGTAGTTTCCTTAGGCCCAATCCACGGCTGAATCCCCGGCCAAAAAGTAGTTCATTTAACCAAAATCAACTTTTTGCCCCCTTCTAAGATGGCCGCCAAATTTTTATCGGCGTCACTCGTTCGACGCGAGTCAGGTATCTAGCGCCTTCGGCGCTTTATATCATTGAAGGATAAGGAATCATGATCAGTACGAGGTCCGATGTTCGTGTTGCATTTTGGTCCAAGAATTCCGATCCTCGCGGACCAAGGAATTGACTTGGAATACCAAATTTATTTCAATTTAATAGAATTACCATGGGTGTTTTTATAGATTGAACTATCGTTTATATTTCTATTACTTTTAGGAATTAACCTGGATATGGTGTTGTCATCTCTGTTAATTTGGTTGCAGACAACAAAGTTTGTGGCATCAAGAACCAGTTGCTCTGTTCTTTTAACGCATGCGCTCTCATAAGTTCCCACGTCTAATATACAACCAAGTCATGCAGAAGAAGGATGGTATGAAAACTACATCTTTGGTGATCAATGCCTGTATCATATGCCACTGGGATATTTCGGCACTTTCGTTCGGAGATCCGATATTTCCATCGGCGAAATGAGAAAAGAGGTTGAGCTATGGTGGCTGCTCGGTACATGGCATTGGTTCCCCCGGGGAAGATGGGGTTTCGCCGTTTTTTGGCGAAATTTTATTGGAACCGGTTGATTTCAAAATCTATTCCAATAGAATTTCAACTTAATTATTTTCTTTATTGACTAATTGTAATATTTGTTGTTGTAGGCAAACAACAAAAACATCTGAAAAAAGTCTCGACCTTTGGCAATTAAGCTCAAAGGTTTTGACAACTCGCACAGAAGTTTATGTGCCCTCAACAAACCTGCACAAAAACTGTAAGCTGATTAATGCTGTTAGTTTCTTAGCCGAGTGATGGATGCCGATTTGACCTGCAGTCATGCTATTTCGTGATGCATGTGGGGGTTTTGAGAGTAAGCATGCGCAAATATGGATTTGATTTCTTCGTGAACAACTCGTTTTGAAGCATTTCCGGTTCTTTTGTCTCCATGTCCAAATATGGTCCTCTTAGGCTAAACATGTGGTGCCCAGTCTACGCAGAGATGCAGGCACGAGTATAAAAAGACTTGCACATGGAATTTGGGTTTTGGTCTTCAATTTTCATTTGGTAAGAGGTGAACAGCAAAGATGGGAATGAACGAAGGAGAAGCACAGCAAATCCATACAAAACACCAATCATTCTGTCATGAAACCAACATGTCTGCACGAAAGAACGTTAAACAGTGAGGTGTTTCAGCCTTTCGTTGACCAAAAGGAAGCAAGTAAGCCCATGTTGTTGATATAAATTGTTTTCTTTCCATGTATTAGCTTTTAAATATGAAACAGAAAAAGTATGACCGAAGCAGCAAAGATGGCCGAATCGAAGGCTCATCGAAGTATCAGGTATCCAGGTATATTAAAAAGATATCCAGGGTTCGTTTTATATCGAAGTATCTTTTTAATGCGAATAGTTTATAGTGTCGTATTTATTTATTTATTTATGCTTTCCATCTCATTATTACATTGATCTATTTCAATTTTTAGCTGTCACACATGGAGGAATGTTGAAGCATCGCTGTAAATTTTCAGGTAATGTCGATTAATTTTGATTTATGTCTCTCTTCACTCCCATCTGAACTATGCAGTACATCCATAACACACATTTGCAACAAGATTGTCAGAATTTTGTTATTTGAAACACCCAATTTTTATATGAAGAAATGGACGGTAATTTTCATTGAATTCTATTACCATATATTAGCAAGCCTTTTTACTACTAAAAAGTTTCTTACTTTGTATTGATTCATTCTAGCTTTAAAAGTCTTATCTTATTTCTAGAAATCAAATCTGAAGATGCTCAATTTGTATATGAAGAAAGAAGATCTTGTGATGAAAAACGCCGTGACTGGAGAAAAACGAAGAAAAAGAACAAAAATCACGTTAACTTATCACAAGGATTGATATCTGAATTTAAATATGATTGACAATTATATCTATGAAAAATAAATGTGTACAAGTTATTATATCATTATTGTCTGACTTTCTGAAAAGCACACTTCACCGTCGTACGCCACTTCCCCCCACCTTTTGAAACTTATCTTTTTGAAGATATAACAACAATATTAAAATGCCGGATGAACTACAGCAAACGATGAATAAATGCTTGTAAATGGCTTTATATTGGATCGCCTCCTCTACTTGCATATCAGCGAGTTCTACGTTAGCTTAATCTTCGCCAGTGCTTGTGCCCTACGATTGGTGTTCTGAAATAGAGCCTTGATCAGACATTTCACCTCCCATGCATCGAAACATTGCGCCAGTGGACCCTTGGGAAAAAAATAACAACAATACATACACAGATACACTAACAAGGCACACCAGTTAAATGAGAAATCACTGTAACAATTACAACATACCTTTCCGTCTGCCCATCTATCCACAATTCCCTGCAATGATGAGTCCATCATACTCACAATCTCGTTAAACTTCTGCCATGAATGCAGGTGCACTATGAAGCCCTGAAATTCAAAACCATACACAACATCAACTAATGTAAAAAAACATCCACACCAATCTATGCTGACTACAGTAAGTACCCGCAAATAAGAAACAGGTCTCATTTTCTTCAGCAAGGGTTAACTTTATAAGAAACAATTAGGGTGTAAAATTAAAATGTTTCTTGTCATGTTGTGTTCGTAAATGCAACCAAGTATTCCCATAACACTGTTATGTAATGTAGAAAAGTAAATACCTACTCAATTCAAAAAGTAGTTTCTCAATCGCGGATACTTACTCTGCCTACACATGAATCACTACCAATAAAGGCATTCACTAAACTGCAAGATAATATCTATTGCCTTAACAAACAGCAAATCCACCTTAGACTTCTCATTAACAATAGAAGAGCATAAAGTAAGACAATACATAGAGAGAACAATAACTTGCCATGTCTTGAGGTGTATTTTCATCATTTGATTTTAGGTTGAAAATCTCCCCAGCTCTGTTTATGAGTATCTTCAGAACCCAATGGAACTGAGTGGCTTCCTCGGCAGAAATATCCTGAATTACAGAAAGCATTTATGATTACCAGTAACACATGCCATATATCCTAGTAATCACTTGCAAGGTAATCGAGCCAAGTACCAAGTTGTGTAGTAAATGTATTGCAAGTACAGTCAACTCTGTCTAATTCGAACACCCTGGGGAAGCATGAAACTGTTCGAATTATAAAGGTTTGTTTTGCAAGAGTTAGTTAATAAGTGATCGTTGAAGGGACAGAGAATTTCGTTCGAACTATGCAGATTTGACTGTAGCAGAAAGTTTACACCAAGAATTTTATTAATAACTGCACACTATAGCCTTCATAGCCCAATATTAAATGAAAACCTAGCTAGAATTTCATGCTTGCAAGTAAGGGGGCTTATTCAAGGATGTATGGTAAGTCAAATAGAGTTATTATTTAAGGATTTATGGTAAGTCAATATGCCACGTCTAATGTCTCAAGGCTGTTGAGCATGAAATAAATTCTCCACACAATTAGTATGCTTTTCACTGTCATCAAGAATTATCAACTCAAATGAGGCATTTATACAATACAAGTTGCATAGTAAGCATTGAAAATCGGGTCTCGAGTTACCTCTAGCTTGATTATCATTGCTGCAATGTCGTCTAAAACAGTGTTGAAAAGAGAACCGAGCGATTTGTCATATATGTTTTTCGGTAAAACACCTCTCCACACTCTGCTTAATTTCACCAACAGATCAAGTATCTGAAAAGAAATCAACCAAGTTCAACTGTTGTTGCTAAGTTGTTCGCAATTAAATTGGATTGCTGAACGTTCAGTTAGTGTCTGAAAAGGTAAATGTTCATAGTAAATGTGCAGTTGGTTAATTCAGTATCCACGTGGAAGCTTGGAATTATACGTGTCTACTGAATACTACCTCACCAAAGAGCTATCCAACATGGAGTAGTGGATGTAATTAGAAACAAATATCACTGCATAAAGCATAAGCGTAGGTGCCAAAAATGTGCAGATATTTTGCACTTAATACCTGTTCGAATGCCTTTTGTGCTGCAAATACGTTCTCTTCGTTGTCAAATTCTGTAAAATCGTTGCAATATTGAAGTATCTCTTGCAACTGCAATTTCTGCTTTCTCTACAAATAGAATTTACAAACTTGAAATGAAGATGTAATAGCAAGGATAGCAGTACACAGGGGAATGGTAGTAATAAGAACTCTAAAAATAGATCGAAACTAGTGATGTGGTGAGTATGATCAGCGTCATACTGTGAGAATTAAAATTAAGTCTGAAAAAACCTTAACCTAAGTGTTTACAGAACTCAAACGTGGATCTTAAAAGTGTTTAAACATGTGCTTTTGCAGAGCTCAAGCGTAGACCTCAAAAGAGTTCAAGCATGAGCCTTTAAAAAGCTCAAGCATAGGTCTTAAATAGCTTAATACGCTCCTCAATGCTTACTAGCTGTTCGAGAAAACACTTCTCCCCGCTTTTTCTCAGCACTGGAACGAGATCAACAAACGTGACGATGCCTTGAGTGAGAGGCAGCGAATGCTTGAACTGATGCCCAAGTGTCAAGCAATGATGAGCCAAATACATGCTGTTGTTGTAATGAAGAGCAGCCATTTGTGGTAGCCCAAGGTTGTCCTTGTGATACGTCGGTACAACGTCACAGAATAACTCAAACATGTTTCTCGCACTATAGAACAGCTGAATTGCCCTAAAATCAAAATCAAAATGTGTCAATTGCCAAACACTTCTGATTAATATAAAGGATTGCTAATTGAGTGTCTGCAAACTTCGTAAAGATGCCAATTAAATCACAACTCTAACTAATAAAGCTACCACTTAAATCACCTCTCAGACCGATGGCTTAAGCATGTGATAAAGCACGCAGAATAAAAAGACGCAGTTCCTAAACAAAATCAAATGCCTGAAAAGTATACTTATCAGCAGGCCATGCTATGCTAGGCTTGACAGTGCTTTGAATTTTGCATTAACTTACACTTCTGGTGTCGACGAGGCAGCCTCCAGTAGTGTCTCATAAGCCAGGTTCATCAATTTTTGTGTGCTCTCACTGATTCGACATTCGGGGAACAGAAACATCTTCGTACTCAAAAAACTGCCTGGGATTTGCTTCAATCCAGAGAGCTGTACAAAGATAACATACTGATAAGTGCTATGAATGCAATTACATCTATATCTACCGATTACTGTCTTCCTTCCAAAAAGAAGATTCTGACAGGTTACAGCCAGAATGGATAGTAAACAGATACTAACTGAAATTTAGAAGTTTGATTTGGGTAAATCAGTCCAGTACATTAGTGGAAGTACCCATAAACTTCAAAAGGTGCATAATTAGTTGGAGCATATTAATAATAGATTAAACTACAGCATAGCGCACAGAACAGTATGAAATGTGTATTACAGCACCTTTACAGCCATTCACCCAGAAGCCCAAGCAGTATTTAGCTATACTTAGAAAGAATTTCAGGAAGAAAGAAATTGCGAAACTCAATAAATATTTACCATCAATTTCGTTTCTTTACTAAAGTTCTTATCGTCTTGTAACTCTATGATAAGCCGAGCCCTGTCGTTATCTGGTTCCACCTTAACCATGCCATGAATCACTGACGTCATTAGGTCACGTGCCTCAACCAAGAGGTCTTGACACTGGAACAAAAAGAGGTACAGATGATGAAAAAGTGACTCTGACATCCAAGACAAATTATGATCACAGCATCTGCCATTGCTTACTTTCTTGTTTGCGAAATGCACATTAATATCCTTCGCGTACGTCGAAAGGGTATTCGCATCGGCGTCAAGAAACCCTGCATAAGCACAAGAAAAATACGATAATTAAACGTCGAAACTCAGCACGTAATTCAATTTGCACACATAATCTTCAAGAGCTTGGTTATAAAAGTTGCAAGCATTTAAAAAAGTAAAGCAATGTACCAAGTTTGTGCAATTCTTCTTCGAAATCGTATGTAATCTTGATTATCATGTCATATTTCTTGAGCTAAATAGAAAGAAACATAGATTGAAAATTGTTGTTATTGACAAAATTCCACGTGTGAGAGATCTGAGCAGAGAGAGGTTATAGTTTAAGTTGATAACCGATTTTGATACGCTTAGAAAGGCCTTTACCTGGCTGTGGTTAGTGGGGACAGAGCTGGATAAACATTCATTGATGATCAATTCAGATAGCTCTGGCCAAATCAGCGATTCTAGAATAGAACAGTCTTTGATCGGTACAGAACTTCGAAATTGCTTTGAAAATCGGAAACATAGCGAAACACAATTGTTCGTTAGGTTTTCATTTTCGTTCTCTTTCTGACGTACTACTCTGATGAGTGTCAGACGAAAAGCTTTAGTATTTATTATGTTTCGCTATGTTTCCGATTTTCAAAGCAATTTTGAGATTCTAGAATAAGAGAATTATATGGTGTTGTCATAGAGAAGATGAGAAAAGAAGAAAATGAAAGAAGATGATGGGAAATAAAAAAAGATGATGGGAGATGAAAGAAGATGATGGGAGATGAAAGAAGATGATGGGAGATGAAAGAAAATGATGGGAGATAAAAGAAATGATGGGAGATGAAAGAAGATGATGGAAGATGAAAGAAGGTGATGGGAGATAAAAGAAATGATGGGAGATGAAAGAAGATGATGGGAGATGAAAGACCATGATGGGAGAAGAAAGAAGATGATGGAAGATGAAAGAAAAAGATGGGAGATGAAAGATGAAAGAAGATGATGGGAGATGAAAGAAGATGATGGGAGATGAAAGAAGATGATGGAAGATGAAAGAAAAAGATGGGAGATGAAAGATGAAAGAAGATGATGGGAGATGAAAGAAGATGATGGGAGATGAAAGAAGATGATGGAAGATGAAAGAAGATGATGGGAGATGAAAGAAGATGATGGGAGATAAAATAAGATGGTGGAAGGAAAGGATTGGGGGAAAGAAGAGGAAGACAAAGGCAAGAAATACTCACGCAATTTAGCACAAGGCCCATTCCGTAAAACATTGTCTGCTTTGCTATCATCTTCAGCCGTCTCTTTCGATTTGTCACCAGGCGTGCTTGGGAATACATGGCATGCCACAAAGCGTATTACATCAGCTACTTTTTGGTAGACAGTGCCTAATAAGAAAATTGCAAAGTCAACATTAATCAACATCTTCTAGTAAGGTGATTTAGATAGTACAAATAACTCAACAGGGTAGTTCTATTAATAAACAATTATAGATTAACCATGCAAAATAAACAATCATTTATTGATTATATACAATAAACAATAAAGTTTGTGTGTATTAATTGAATGAATTGTATATAAAGAAAGACCTGCTAATAGTTTTCGGGAGAATTACAGGAAAAAATGTTTTGTTTTGTTTTGTTTTTTGGCTGAAATAGCTGTAGGTTTTATAATAGGCGACCACCATTTTTGCTTCCTCCACTTAAGCCCGCCCTCAAGGAAGGGAACGTAGCGAGCGCTCCCGGTTAGTATATAAAAAAAGAATTAAATTATAACTACCAGGGTCAGGCCTCCTTGACTTGGCCTTTTTATCTTCCTTTGCAAATCTTAGATGGAATACCTGCAATGAAAAGGAAGACATAGTTTACGCTGACACTGATGAGAACAAAATTTCAGTGATAGTATAATTGTTGATAAATTACCTTATCTCTTTCAATCACTGGCTTTATTCTACGATAGAAGCAAATTAGGTGGAGTAAAAAAAAGTGGAGTAAAAAAACGTATAAAGTGAAAAAAAAGTTATTCAAGTTAGATAACGGCTGTAGATGCAGGAAACGTTGACAACCATCATTGAGAACACAGATGCATACCCAGGAAAAATGACCAGTGGCTTTAGTAGAAAATTCATCATCTTCTTTGCTGGAAAAAGCAAACAAATAAACTCGATAATAAGGCTATTTATCAGACCCAATAATGTTGATACAACATCCATTGCATAGTACCATGAACATACAACAGTTATGCTCAAAAAACTAACGATAACGGGTATAAGCCTGAAACATTGTTAAAATTTATTCAATATTCAATGGTACTTTTTTCTTACATTTGAACACTTTTATTTAACAGTTATGCTCCAATAGGCAACAACGATAGTTAAAGAGAGAATAAAGCAATAATCTGCAGAACGAGAGATTGTAGCTTCATACCAGATTTGCTACGTTTACATCTACATAACAATAAGAGTGTTCATTAATCTTACCGAAAACGTTTAATCTTGCATCGAATATTTCCAGACAATCCATAGCTTTGTAAAGACTTGTAAGAGAAGTGACTCCATGAGCAGAAGACTTCAAGTCAACTAGAAAAAGACAGAGTCTTCAACTACAACATATTTCATTCTACGACCTCTGTAATTCATGTAATTTCATCCTGTAATCTCCATTTACACTGTTAGCATGTCCTCTGTATTTTTGCATCTATTTACCTTTGCATCTCTTTACACAATGTTTACGTAATTTATCAGAGCATGGGCGCGGTAGCTGGGCCGCAGGGGGGCCTAAGGACAGCATCATTTTGAGGGTGGCATACACTATAGCATGTCCTTTTACTAACTTATTATGAGAAACCAGCAAATTCTATTGGAGGACGAGGTTGGATACAGTGAACAGACTTTTTAATATACTGTAATTAGGTATGGCCCCCTAATATTGTTCAATATACATTAAATGTTCAATACCGAAATATTGTTCACAATATACAGCGAATATTGTTCAATATACATTAAGCAATATTCGGGGTTTATTATTGATAGGGTTGGGGTTAATTTCGGGGTTATTGTACTCCTTCTACAACACCTGTATTCAGCCCCACTCCAGCCCAACCCTATCAAAATTAGCGGAAGGCAACAATCCAATTCAATCTGCATAACATCAAATGCTCACCAGTGAGATTGTAGACTTTTAGTGAGGTTTTAAGATGACCTTCGACGCTATCCCATGATGCCGTTGTTGCAGTGTTCCATTCAAGCAGCTCAGACCAACTGGCTTCAAGCTTCGACCTCAACAGGGCTTTCTTCGTCCTGTACTCATCCTGTCAAAACAATAGTAGGACCGTAAGAGCGGGCTACTGAGATGAGGATAAAAGCTAGACCTTAATAATATTGTCACTGGAACAATTCCAATTCTGGAGGGGGCCAAAGGTAGAACGGGGTCTTTCAAAAAGAAAAAAGCATGGTTTGTATAAAGAAATGGAGATATTGCTCGTTTGAAGAAAAATGCATCGCAATGTGTATAAGCATAAATAAAGCAATGTGTTTTGAAAAAATAAGAACATTTTAGTTATACTATTGAAGGAGAACATGTCTGTATTGCCATCCTCTCAGTTACGACAGATATCCGTTAAGCCGTGCATGTTATCTCGAAGTCTCATGATTGAATACCATGACACTCCTTGTAATTGAGGGTCAAATACATAGAAAATTTAAGCTTGTGGAATTTCTGATTTCCATGGAATGAAAGTAATACTTTGTAGGAGAGGTAGAAAGTTACGCTTACCCTGACAGCCTTGAATATCTGTGCCTCGCAAGTGCCTGATGACAAGTTGTTCAAATATCCCCGCTGTAATAGGAACAGACACAACGGTGCAAAGAATACAGAAGAAAGAAATATCTTCATTCACATCTCAACAATTTTTGCTTTCATGTGCCTCGTTTTGATGCAAAGTATTCTTTGGGCACTTCATAAACACGAGACTCCTTGCGGGAGCTCTTGACGGCAAGGAAACTGCAGTGAAGAACTACTTTTTTAGCGTGGCTAGCTTAAAAACATGCGAGATTGCTAACTGGAAATGCCAACAACGGATAGACAGATAGGCAGACAAATTAACCACGTGGCTACAGGGCAACGTAGATACAGTTGACACCCGCTTACTCGACCTCTGAAGGGAAATCGAAATTTGTTCGAGCAAGCAAATGTTCGAGTTAGCGAGCAGTGAGTTCTATACGTAACCCTATAGCAAAACCAAGGGAAATGAAAATTTGTTCAAGCAAGCGAATGTTCGAGTTAGCGGGTATTCGAGTTAGCGAGCAGTGAGTTCTATACGTAACCCTATAGCAAAACCAAGGGAAATGAAAATTTGTCCGAGAAAGCAAATGTTCGAGCTGAAAATCTGCGCATTTTCAAGAGATTGCCATGCGCATATTATTTAAGGGGTAACAGAGCTTGACAACATGCAGACAATTATTACCATATCTTTAACAGCTTTTGCGGCTTTCAAGTAATCTTTATAATAAAGACCATTTGCACAGGCTTGAATACTCTCATGTATCTGATGGAAAAGTAATCAAATTGATTTGAAATACAATACATTGGGAATGTGTTTAATGCAATCAGGAAACGGAGGCATGTTTTGTGAATATAATACAGGCATACCATGGAGTAAGCCATCCACAAAAACACAAAAAACATGTTATCATAGAAGGAAGGAACCTCAAATGGACAAGACAAATGGCTCATAATGGAATTCTTACAATGTCAAACAACAGTCTATTCAATAACATACCTTGCACAGTTTTCGAAGGGCCTCTATAATTCCTTGGTTTTTATTATACTCTTTAGTCAGCTCTATAAGATCATCTTCAGCTGTTTCCATTCTACTCAATGTGTTATCCTAAACCAGCAAAGCAAATCAATTTGATCAAAAGCCACTCATTTATAACCTTAGGAAGAGATGTTGCCTGTTCAAGATGTAGTTAATTATAACTTTGTATCTAAAAGAGCTAAGTATCTAATCCTATCCAATCTATCTAATTTGTATCTAATCCTAAGCTGTACCGGATGTTTAAGGCACAATTCCAGATATAAACAATAAAAGCAACATATTCTTTGAGTCATCAAAAAATTGTTTACAATGATCTGAACTTCCTCTACTGCATAAACTACACAGAATTGCACAGAGGTAACTTAAACATTACTTGCTTCCTTGATGAGAAAAATGATAGAATTATACCTGAATATCATCACCAAGTTTATTCATTTCTTTGACCAGTTTTCCAAGCTTTTTGTTCAACTCTTCACCAAAGTTAAATGCATGATAAAATTCTGTGTATTGTTTAAAGATCTCACCATAGATTTGGCTCTAGAATAGAAAAATGTACATGTATATTACTTTACTTTACTTTAGCGCCATTACTGGGCATCGCTTAAAGCATTTTGTTCAATATTACTATCTTATTTCACAACCAAATGATAAAGCCAGGGCAATGAATTTACTAACACTTTCCTTCCTTCCTCCCATATTTCTGTCCCAAATGTGCAAGTGCCGTGCACTACACATCTTTGAATTCTTTATCAAACTGCCCATATATTATAGCAGTTTGGGCCCTGTTCTTTTCATACCAACTTTTTATTGCTTTATCTTCAATTGGGATTAAAATTTTACCACTTACCTCCAGAAGATAAAAAAAACTCCCAGGCAAGCCAGCATATTCTAGTCAATAAAGCAGTAATTTTCAAGGGCAAGTAGGCATTTTTAAGTACCCAAGATGGTTTTTCAATATCTTATCATCATATCGCCAATTATTTTAAAGTCTGATGTTTTGGCTGTGGTCAAGCCATTTAACTTATACCTTTATGGCAATTGGCATGTGCATGAAATACAAATTTAGCAGAAATTAACTCGTTTTTACAATTTAGAAAGCTGAAATAAACTTTTAGCAGTGAATATCTGTTAATACTTCATGTCTATGTTCTATAAAGACTTAACCAGAAGAGGGCTATGCGCGTCACTATAAAAACTAAATAGTGTGAATAGGCCTAAATTTGCTATTACCTTCAATACATCAGTTTTTTGGGACAGGCCCTTCATTGCTTTGTTGAGAGAATCAGATTTAGTGAGCTCTTTTCTGCTTAAGACGTCTGCAACGATGCTTGGAGAGCTTTTTGGCTGAGCCATTTGCTCTCGGGTGCTATTTACTTCATTCTTTAATGAAGAGTCTTCAGTGTTTAGGGGAGATGTGGGTGACGCCATTGCTTCTTGCTGTGATATGGCCAGTCAGTAAAAGTCTCGTGTCGTGTCTCGGCTCGAAAAGCTGGCGCGAAATACCGTATTTCCTCTATTAAGCGCCCATCCTCTATTAACCGCCCCCCTTCAATAAGCGCCCACCCTAAAATCAAAAAGTGTGAAATAAGCGCCCCCCTCTATTAACCGCCCAGGGCGGCTAATAGAATTCTTACATTTTCACTGTTTGGTTCAAATAATAGCGTAGAAACATGTGAATAGACAGCAATTCCTTTCTTTTATCAATGGCAACATAAGCAAGCAGTTTAAGACCAAAGTTAGTTATTATATCTTAAAGAAAATATCCATTTTAATGTTTATTGTTTTGTTTTTGAAGATGCTCGATGTTAAAATTTTAGGACTATGAAATAACCGCCCCCCTCTAATAAGCGCCCCCCTCTAGTAAGCGCCCACCCAATTTTGCGAAATATTTAATAAGCGCCCGGGCGCTTAATAGAGGAAATACGGTATTTCAATCAAAACAAAACGAGGTTGGAAAAAGATAAAAATTCAAAGAATTCTGGTACATTTCAATGGTAGAAATAACAAAAGATAATAAAAAAAATGAAGAACGATAAAAATACAAACATTAAAACCATATAATTTATTCCAGCTTGTGTATTATTTTATATATTATTCTGCAGTGTATGACAAATACAAGGAAACATTATTAAAGCTTATTCTTTGGTACTTCAATTATATTACTTTTCAAAAAACTTAACATACTCCTCCAGGAATGCTCTTGCGCTGCGGCATGCTGCACAACATTTCCACCCCAAGCCATTAGACAATCATAAAATTTATGGAACGAAACAGAGCAGAAAGGCATATAAGGAGGCTCAATCAAGTGTCCTGTTCCAGGATATGCTACATGTGTGACTTTATTTGGAATAGCTTCTCTCATTTCCTCAGCAAATCGACTGGCATTTAAACTTTGGTCATCCTCCCCTGTTACACACAACACTTGGCCAGAAATATTTTCAACACTAATCATACTATCACGGATAGCTTCTGGATAATTGTCAGAAGCATTTCTTGAAATTACTACCTCATTGCAGACTTCTACATCATCAATTGTATAATCTATAGACATTCCAATGAGCTCATTCTTGTACTTAATTCTGGTTCCAAGAAATGTAGGAGAGGATATTGCTACAACGGCCTTCACCAAACTGCTCAGAGAAGCAACATGCAGAGCAACTTGCCCTCCATATGATACACCAACATACCCAACTCCATTTTTATATACCTTCTCATGTTTTGAGAACCATTCGACAGCCTCAAGAAAGTATTCAATATCAAGATCAGATAATTGTTCGGGCAAGTCTTTGTATTTCATAAATGCAAGTGCAAATGTTGCAAAACCATGTGATGCCATAAGAGCAGCCCGATGTTCCAAAAGTCCACCAATAGACCCAAACATTTCGACAACTCCTGCAAAAAACAATGAATCTCAGACATCTCACAAGACCATTGTTATGACATAATAAGATTAAATATAGTTTCATGTCTTCGACATGGTTGAAAAAGCAAATTCCAAGGGAATTTAATTACCTGGGAATCTCCCTTCGCCTTTTGGAAGAAAAAGATTGCCCCTTAATCTTCCCACATTTATTTCTTTCTTTTCCACCCATGGTGCAAGATATGTCCTCAGAACGGTAGTAGATGCCAGTAAAGTTTTCTCAGAGCAGCTTTCAATGTGTCCATCAAACAACTCTACTTCAAACTTCATCGGCTTATCGATATTTTTTGGAATATACCTCAAGCCCCTTCTTTGTCCAGGAGCTGGTCGAAGACTCCAAAACAACCCCATCTCATCAATTCCTGTGTAAGTACCACCAAATGATGGATCTTTGTTCAGGCTAACAGCTCCATTCGAGTCTGCAATAAAATGGCCTAATGCTTCGTACACTTCATTCTTCTCCGACCTCAACTCAACCCTCGACGTAACCTGTTGAAATTGCTGTAAATTTTGCACAACTATTGCAAATCTTTCGTCGACTAGAACGGGCCTACTTGGAGCAATGATTATCGGCCGCATCGTGATATCTTTTATCACAATGTCTCTTCCCAAACTCAAAATTTTGATGCATTGGGAAGAAAGAAAATCTTGAAGATCGAAGTCCGCGTGAAAGCATGACATGTGACAAAAAAATGCACAAGATGGGACAAATGACAGAACAAACAGGTATTTCTTAAATAAATTAGACGCCTGGGGCGGTTATTTATTCAAGCACCTTCACGGAAGAGACTGCAAGCCCCTACTCTTAATGAGGAAAAGCTAACATAAACAAACGAAAAAGGGTACTCAGCGAAATTGAGTTGGGACAAAGAACCAGCACATAAACACAATTCTCGGATAATTATTTCTAATGACCACACCTACATGCCACACCCTCTTTTCGGCGAACTTGAGACATTACACCTCTAGTAAAACCGCACCCCTGACGGCCCTGTACCAGTTGCAATGCAACTTATACCCTGTAGGCAAAAAATTCAGTAATAGTAAATAGTAATCATACATATGATATATAAAAAAGCATAGTTACAATGTATTAAATTTCTTCGAGGCTTTGAGCGACACAAAAAAAGTTACATTAAAACTCACTAAAACTTACTTTTTGGTACTTCCAGTAAATTATTTTTCAAAAAACTTAACATACTCTTCCAGGAATGCTCTTGGGCTGAAGCATGCTGTACAACATTTCCACCCCACCCCGTTAGACGATGGTATACTTTGTGGAATGAAACAGAGCAGAAAGGCATATAAGGAGGCTCAATTAAGTGTCCTGTTCTAGGATATGCTACATGTGTGACTTTATTTGGAATAGCTTCTCTCATTTCTTCAGCCATTTGGCTGGAATTTAAACATTGGTCATCCTCCCCTGTTACACACAACACTTGGCCAGAAATATTTTCAACTTTAATTCTACAATTACGGATTGCTTCTGGATATTTGTCAGGAATATTTTTTGTGACTACCACCTCATTGCAAATATCTGCATTATCAACCTTATAAAATGCAGACATTCCCAAGAGCTTATTCTTATATTTAATAGTGGGAAAAAATGTAGGAGAGGATATTGCTACAACAGCCTTCACTAAACTGCTCAGAGAAGCAACATGCAGAGCAACTTGTCCTCCATATGATACACCAACATAACCAACTCCATTTTTATATACCTTCTCGTGTTTTGAGAACCATTCGACAGCCTCAAGAAAGTATTCAAGTTCAACATCAGCTAATTTGTTAGGTAAGTCCTTGTATCTCATAAATGCAAGTGCAAATGTTGCAAAACCATGTGATGCCATAAGAGCAGCCCGATGTTCCAAAAGTCCACCAACAGTCCCAAACATTTCAACAACTCCTGCAAAAAACAACGAGCCCTGAATCTCAGACATGTCACAAGACCATTGTGATGAAATGATAAAATTAAATACCGCAATACTTCGATTAAACGCCCTAGGCGTTTGTTAAATTTTTTAATATTTTAGGAGAGTGTCTTTTTGAAGGGGGCATTTAAGAGGGAGGGTTTATTAATAAATATCTAATGATGATTGCACTGAATGTGAAACTCTGAGTGACAACTAAAAAGTCTGGTTCCAGAGGTATTATTTTAAAAAACATTTAAATATTTAGTTGAAATCAACATCATCTTTCTCGATGATGTTAAAAGAAGGGCGAGCTTCGGTTGTATTTCGAATACACGCCCCTCTAAAATGGGGCGTCTATTCGAGGGGGCGTTTAATAGAGAAGGTCGTTTATTGACGAAGTTTTCAAATAGGGGGCGTTTAAAAGAATGGGGCGTTTAATCGAAGCATTACGGCAATATTTTTGTGTCTTCGACATGGTTGATAAAGCAAATTCCAAGACAATTTAATTACCTGGGAATCTCCCTTCGCCTTTCGGAAAAAAAAGACTGCCCCTTAATCTTCCCACATTTATTTCTTTCTTCTCCACCCATGGTGCAAGATATGTCCTCAGAACGGTAGTAGATGCCAGTAAAGTTTTCTCCTCGGGATAACTATCGATATGTCCATCAAACAACTCTACTTTAAACTTCATCGGCTTATCGATGTTTTTTGGAATATACCTCAAGCCCCTTCTTTGTCCAGGAGCTGGTCGAAGACTCCAAAACAACCCCATCTCATCAATACCTGTGTAAGTACCACCAAATGATGGATCTTTGTTCAGACTAACAGCTCCATGCGAGTCTGCAATAAAATGGCCTAATGCTTCGTACACTTCATTCTTCTCCGACCTCAACTCAACCCTCAAAGTAACATGTTGAAATTGCTGCAAGTTTTGCACAACTATTGCAAATCGTTCGTCGACTAGAACGGGCCTACTTGAAGCAATGATTATCGGCTGCATGGTGATATATTTTATCACAGTTGCCTAAAAACATTGCAGAAGAGAGACAAATAACAGAACAAATACAGTCAACTCTACTCTATGGGGGAATCCAAATTTGTTCGAATTACAGAAAGTTCGAATTATACGAGTTTTCATGTAAGTGCCATATTTTACCCCTAGTTACCCCCATATCTCCGTTTTATGGCCATAAACTATATTTTTATGACCATTGTTATGAACTAAAGGCATTTTAAAGAAGCAAAACAGTTTATTAATTATTATAATAGAAAACAAAAATATATGGATTACGTCACAGCATGGAAAATTGTTTTGCAAAGCGTCCATTACTGCCTTTGTCTAAGTGCCACAAATTTTGTCATCTTTGAGCACACCCACGGCATATTTATCCGTTGGGTTCTCTGGTTGTCTTTTAGCTTCTAAAGCTTCATTAATTAGAGGTCTTCATACACTTTGGTACACGTGATAACCTTTTTCATGAGATAAGCAGTTCAGCATCGAAGGGAATTGAAATTTCGTTTATGTTGGCCTTAATACCTCCTCTGCATCTTCAATGAGCTTGACAGGTTTGGGTACTTTAATTAGTGCAAAGTTCAACTGATCAAATCTAACTTCTAGAAAGTGCCACGCTTAAACTGGGTCGTAAAAATCACTGTCTGGCATCCCGTACTAAGTCCCAGTAAGTCAATTTGCGTCAATTTACCCAATGACGCAAGCTTCAGTGGGCTTCCAGGGGCAAGAGCAAAAAAAAGAAGTTCTGTCATTAGGTAATTAACTGAGATTAACCCAAAGTTCGAATTACAGAGGTTTTTTCTTTGAAGGGACAAAAATAAATGGTCGAATTACAGAAAGTTCGAATTACAGAGGTTCGAATTATAGAGGTTTTTTTATAAGGGTTTGTTAAGGCGGATTTACACGGTACAAGTTGGCTACAAGTTTTTTCGATATTGGACTGCAAACTTGAACTTGTATTGTGTAAAGGCGGGTTTACACGATCGTTTTTTGCCAACATTTTTTTTGATATTGGACTGCGAAGCTGAAGAAGGATCGTGTAAATGGCCAAAATTGTTGGCTGGGCATGCTGTTTTTAATCCGCTTATCTGTTGTTAATCACCCATCGTTGTAAATTTTATTTTGATTCAAGGTCAAAATAAAATCGCTCCATCATTTTTTTTCAAAGACGCCGACAATGCCTGACGTCATGCTTGACTCGAAGGGATTCGAAATCACAAAGTTGGGGTGAAATAAGAAACACTAGACCTTTAATTTGCTTTTTCATCAACAGAACAAACGGGAATACTATATTTTTAGGTAAAATATAACAGTTTATACGCAAAAGGTTTTTAAACGAGAAAATAACAAGTGAATATAGCAACACAAGAACAACAATTGAAGAACATATCTACGAGAAATTTATACTATAAACACTTCCATTGCCATGGAACCTGTCCAGGCCCAAAAAATGGTCTGCAAATGTCTGTCGAACACTTTTTACAGAGGCCTTGGTATTGTTGCCTTTGGATCTGGGAGGTAAAGGCTGAAGGCATGTATTCGATTTCGCTTGTCTCCATCGTCGTTCGATAACAACGTTGCAGAACAGTTTTTGGGCCTGGACAGGTTCCATGGCAATGGAAGTGTTTATAGTATAAACTTCTCGTAGATATGTTCTTCAGTTTGAATTGTGTTGCTATATGTATATATTCACTTGTTGATTTTTCGTTTAAAAACCTTTTGCGTATAAACTGTTATATTTTACCTATAAATATAGTATTCCTGTTTGTTCTGTTGATGAAAAAGCAAATTAAAGGTCTAGTGTTTCTTATTTCACCCCAACTTTGTGATTCTCGAAACCCTCCGAGTCAAACATGACGTCAGGCATTGTCGGCGTCTTTGAAAAAAAATGATGGAGCGATTTTATTTTGACCTTGAATCAAAATAAAATTTACGACGATGGGTGATTAACAACAGATAAGCGGATTAAAAACAGCATGCCCAGCCAACAATTTTGGCCATTTACACGATCCTTCTTCAGCTTCGCAGTCCAATATCAAAAAAAATGTTGGCAAAAAACGATCGTGTAAACCCGCCTTTACATGAAGTAGCGATTTGCTGCGTCTTTGAAAAAATGGTGTGAACTGAAAACTTTTTGACATCGAGTCAGAAATTTTTCGACTGTGATGGAGGATTAACGTCAATCAAAACAACAGGCGTGAACAGAATTTTAGGGCATTTAAGGCGGGTTTACACGATCGTTTTTTGCCAACATTTTTTTTGATATTGGACTGCGAAGCTGAAGAAGGATCGTGTAAATGGCCAAAATTGTTGGCTGGGCATGCTGTTTTTAATCCGCTTATCTGTTGTTAATCACCCATCGTCGTAAATTTTATTTTGATTCAAGGTCAAAATAAAATCGCTCCATCATTTTTTTTCAAAGACGCCGACAATGCCTGACGTCATGTTTGACTCGGAGGGTTTCGAGAATCACAAAGTTGGGGTGAAATAAGAAACACTAGACCTTTAATTTGCTTTTTCATCAACAGAACAAACAGGAATACTATATTTATAGGTAAAATATAACAGTTTATACGCAAAAGGTTTTTAAACGAAAAATCAACAAGTGAATATATACATATAGCAACACAATTCAAACTGAAGAACATATCTACGAGAAGTTTATACTATAAACACTTCCATTGCCATGGAACCTGTCCAGGCCCAAAAACTGTTCTGCAACGTTGTTATCGAACGACGATGGAGACAAGCGAAATCGAATACATGCCTTCAGCCTTTACCTCCCAGATCCAAAGGCAACAATACCAAGGCCTCTGTAAAAAGTGTTCGACAGACATTTGCAGACCATTTTTTGGGCCTGGACAGGTTCCATGGCAATGGAAGTGTTTATAGTATAAATTTCTCGTAGATATGTTCTTCAATTGTTGTTCTTGTGTTGCTATATTCACTTGTTATTTTCTCGTTTAAAAACCTTTTGCGTATAAACTGTTATATTTTACCTAAAAATATAGTATTCCCGTTTGTTCTGTTGATGAAAAAGCAAATTAAAGGTCTAGTGTTTCTTATTTCACCCCAACTTTGTGATTTCGAATCCCTTCGAGTCAAGCATGACGTCAGGCATTGTCGGCGTCTTTGAAAAAAAATGATGGAGCGATTTTATTTTGACCTTGAATCAAAATAAAATTTACAACGATGGGTGATTAACAACAGATAAGCGGATTAAAAACAGCATGCCCAGCCAACAATTTTGGCCATTTACACGATCCTTCTTCAGCTTCGCAGTCCAATATCAAAAAAAATGTTGGCAAAAAACGATCGTGTAAACCCGCCTTTACACGATACAAGTTCAAGTTTGCAGTCCAATATCGAAAAAACTTGTAGCCAACTTGTACCGTGTAAATCCGCCTTTAGGAATTTTTCAAGGGACCACAGAATTTGGTTCGAATTAGTAAAAGTTCGAATTACACGAGTTCGAATTAGACAGAGTTGACTGTTGTCATTTCTTAAATTAGACGCCCGGAGGCCCTTATTTATTCCAGCAGCTTCTCCGAAGAAACTGCAAGCCTGAATATATATTCTTAAATAGTAAAAGCTAATATAAACGAAACGAGAAAGGGTCCTCAGCAAAATCAAGTTGAGACAGAGAACCGGAATAAACACAATACGTATTTTTAGATTTCTTTCGTTTTGCTTTGCCCTCTTCTCGATCATTTCCTCTACATATTTCATCATCTCGCGCCATTCAAGTTACATCATTCTATTTTTATTTATGCATCGTCACTCTTATCCTTCTAGAAACACTTTTGCTTTGTCATCATGATTTTTAGAGTAATATAATACGTGTAAATTATTGTAATTAGTCAGTCAGAACCAGTCATTCAAAATCAACACACTGAATCGTTTCTCTCTGGCTCCGTGCTCCTTGCACGTAAAAGACATAAGCTGGAAAGCAGCGTTCGTTGGATTGTCTCTGTACATAGAGGAGAAGACACACACGCAGGCCTCTTCATATTAGGAACACAATTCCTAAAATACATATGGTTTATAAAATGCTGGAGTTAAAATGTATTTAATAAATTCAAGCCTTTAAGCGACACAGGAAAAGTTACATTAAAACTCACTAAAACTAACTTTTTGGTCCTTCAGTTATATTATTTTTCAAAAAATTTAACATACTCTTCCAGGAATGCTCTTGGGCTGCAGTGTGCTGTACAATACTTCCACCCCAGCCCGTTAGACAATCATACGTTTTATGAAATGAAAAAGGGCAGAAAGGCATATAAGGAGGCTCAATTAAATGTCCTGTTCCAGGATATGCTACATGTGTGACTTTATTTGGAATAGCTTCTCTCATTTCTTCAGCCATTTGGCTGGATTTTAAACATTGGTCATCCTCCCCTGTTACACACAACACTTGGCCAGAAATATTTTCAACTTTAATCCTACAATTACGGACCGCTTGTGGATATTTGTCAGGAATATTTTTTGTGACTACCACCTCATTGCAAATATCTGCATTATCAACATCATAAAATAATGACGACATTCCCAAAGACTTATTATCATGCTTAATATTAGCAACAAAAAATGATGGGGTATTTATTGCTACAACAGCCTTTACCAAGCTGCTCAGAGAAGCGACATGCAGAGCAACCTGTCCTCCATATGATACCCCTACAAACCCAACTCCATTCGCATATACCTTCTCGTGTTTTGAGAACCATTCGACAGCCTCAAGAAAGTATTCAATATCAAGATCAGATAATTGTTCAGGTAAGTCCTTGTATCCCATAAATGCAAGTGCAAATGTTGCAAAACCATGCGATGCCATAAGAGCAGCTCGATGTTCCAAAAGTCCACCAACAGACCCAAAAACATCCAACACTCCTACAATAATTTAAATGTTATATAAAAAAGGCAACCGCACCTATTGTTTTGCCGTGTCGTAGACATCGGCGCTAACTGACAGGATTTTTTTTGGACAGGGTGGCGAAAGTGCTAGAAATATAAATGCCAGAAATATATGTAATATACAACATCATGAACAACATGTGCATCGCCCTTGACCTGCCTGTTCGCGCCTTCGGTAGCAAAAACAAGAATTTAAAGAAGAATATTCGTTACGCACGTTACCTGGGAATCTCCCTTCGCCTTTCGGAAGAAAAAGACTGCCCCTTAATCTTCCCACATTTATTTCTTTCCTTTCCACCCATGGTGCAAGATATGTCCTCAGAACGGTAGAAGATGCCAGCGAAGTCTTTTCAGAGCAGCTGTCAATATGTCCATCAAACAACTCTACTTTAAACTTCATCGGCTTATCGATAATTTTTGGAATATACCTCAAGCCCCTTCTTTGTCCAGGAGCTTGTCGAAGACTCCAAAACAACCCCATCTCATCAATTCCTATGTAAGTACCACCAAATGATGAATCTTTGTTCAGACTAACAGCTCCATTCGAGTCTGCAATAAAATGGCCTAATGCTTCGTACACTTCATCCTTCTCCGACCTCAATTCACCTCTCAACGTAACACGTTGAAATTGCTGCAAATTTTTCACAACTACCGAAAATCTTTCGTTGAATAAAACGGGCCTTTTTGGAACAAGAATTTTGGGCCACATCGTGGTATTTTGCCTTTTGCTGGAATGAATTGTCTCTCGAAGCTTGAACCTCAAAGAACTCAACTCCCAAACCCCCGAGGAAGGTACAGGTAACCGCAGACTAAGGAATACAATTTCCTACAGTTTAAAGAACTTGCCAGGCATTACGCTCTTCCTTCTATGCTCAAATTCAATCCTTTTGTTGCAATGCAACCACTATGAACGCAAAATCTACGCGTTTTTCGTTTTCCAGATATTCCAGACTGTCTGGAAAATTTTGTTCATTGCTTCGAACAGAATGCGAAATCGGGGACTCCTCCTGGATTTTTTTCCCTAGCTTTGCGCAAAACGCACCGATCTGTTTTAAATATTTTCGTGTAGTAAAATCAGATTTACTTTTGGTGAATTTCTCTTTTGCCTTCGAAATATTGAGCCTTTTCTAAATCGAAAAACTTTGTGAGGAAATCTTTTGTTTTTTATGTAACTTTAAGCAACCGGATTCCTGCCGCTGAGTCAGGGTATACGTTACTATTTGTCATTTGAGATGTTGGTTATTCAGCGTGTTTCCTTAAGCCTGGTACTCACTTGAGGTTTATCACGATAGCGATAACGATTACGATAACGAATAAATTCCTTGCCTGCGGGGTATCATGTACTCACTGTCATTCGCATTTGTCGTTATCGTGAAGTAAAAATGGCGGTTGAAGGAAGCAAACTCCTTAAAATCAACCAGAGCGTTTGATTTCATTTCGCAAACGCTCAGAAAATAATCAGAGAGTTAAAGAGCGAAGAAAAGAAAGGTTCTGGGTTAGAGAAACAGTTTTAAAAACAAATCTTTCAAAAAAGTCACGGGTTGGACCAATAATTGAAAGATAACGATCCCGAATTTTGTTAAAGATATTTGCAAATGCGAAAAGAAAACTTGGGCCAACAATTTACTGTTGGGGAAGCAAAAACAACAGCAAAAGATACATTTTACATGAAATTTTCTGTGCCCCAGACACTGTTTCCCCATCATAAATTTTTCGCATTCCTTAGAACAAAAGACGGATCACGATTACCACGAAAAAATATCAAAACTTTTCCTTTTCTATTCGTGGTAATCCTGCCGGTTTTATCACGAAAATCGGACATAACACGATTACAAATTATGTACTCACTTGGTTTTATCACGAATACAACCTAATCGTTATCGCTATCGTTATCGTTATCGTGATAAACCTCAAGTGAGTACCAGGCTTTAGAATGGGCTAAAGCTTGCGCAACCGCAATCTGATACTTGGTTGCCAAGATTACTTTCTGACACTTCCATGGAAGCAGAATTTGTATCACATTCCGCTAGATTTCGAATAACAACGCACGTGCTATCTGAGAGAGAAAATCTTGCAATTCTCGAAATTGAGATAAGGCTGCGTTTACACGGGATGGGTTCCATTTGGAACCGTACCATAATGAGTACGATTAGGCCTTCCATTTACACGGGACCTGTCGGAACCGTTCCAAATAGAACTGCTAGCCGTACCGAAATGGGATGGCTCAGAAAAAGTCCCATTTGGAACCACTTCACTGAACCGTTCCAAAATGCTCGTGTAAACGCAGCCTAAAATGGTTGTTCGAGCTACAGTACATGGACGCTGGATGCAAGTAGAGTAAAGGATTCGCTACTCTCAATTGTGACGAAGAACGTTTTGGTAACAAAGAATATTTTTGTCTTAAATTTTCTTCATGCAGGCGGCTCATTATAATTCGGGTTGAGATATAAATGCACTTGAACAGATATGTTATTGAAATAATATACCAATTTTAAACTTAAATCGCGCTGTGTGCGAACTTTGACAACAACTATCTGATAAGTTGTCCAATTATAGAAGCAAATTGAGCCACGTGACATCCTATCTGTTGCAAGTCTCTCTTCACAAGAAATAGCCTTTCGCATATGGGTGTTTTGCTTGGTAATCTTGGGTTTGATTTTATCACATATCTCCTGGAAGACAGCTTCGTTCACTCAGAAGTACCGCTTATACATGGGCCTATCTTCAGCTGCTAGTTCTTGGACCAAGTGGTTGAAAATTCCTTGTTCTCTTCTACGGAAACTCCACCCACGCACCCAAACAGACCTACATCGTTGACGACATCTCCTTCTTCTTAAAATAATTAAAACCAAAAGGGCTTTCGACTTTAATTTTCCTAAACCCGCCATTTAAATTTTCCCGCCAATTTTACTAGATACCATTGAGAATGTGCGCATGCACGAATCGCTGTTCCTCTCAAATCGGAGGCCAACAACAGGGAGGTGGCGCGCCAGGCGCGCTAGCCTTTCTAAGGGACTTCACGTAAGAGACTGCTTAATTTCAAGCCTGAATATATTCTTAAATACTTAAAGCTAACATAAACAAACGAGAAAGAATCCTCATCAGAATCATGTTGAGACAGAGAACAGGAAAATAAAAACAATTCTCAGATAATTAACTATAATGACCACGCCTACTGACCACGCCCTCTTGTCGGCAAACTTAATACATTACAACCCCAACAAAACCGCACCCCTGACGGCCCTGTATCTGTTGCAATGCAACAAAACCTTGTAGGCAAGAAATTCAATAATAGTAAATGACAACAAATGGTATCCAGTAACAGCTTAATCATGAACGTGGTATATAAAATGCTACAGCAAAAATGTATTTAATTTCTTCAAACCTTTGAGTGACACAAGAAAAGTTACATTAAAACTCACTAAAACTTACTTTTTGGTCCTTCAATTATATTATTCTTCAAAAAACTCAACATACTCTTCCAGGAATGCTCTTGGGCTGCGGCATGCTGCACAACATTTCCACCCCAGCCCGTTAGACAATCATACAATTTATGAAATGAAAAAGGGCAGAAAGGCATATAAGGAGGCTCAATTAGGTGTCCTGTTCTAGGATATGCTAAATGTGTGACTTTATTTGGAATAGCTTCTCTCATTTCTTCAGCCATTTGGCTGGCATTTAAACATTGGTCATCCTCCCCTGTTACACACAACACTTGGCCAGAAATATTTTCAACTTTAATCCTACAATTACGGACCGCTTCTGGATACCTGTCAGGAATATGTTTTCCAACTACTACCCCATCGCAAATCTCCGCATCTTCAACCTTATAAAATGTAGACATACCCATGAGCTTATTCTTATACTTGATACTAGTGGCAAGAAATGTTGGGGTATTTATTGCTACAACAGCCTTCACCAAACTGCTCAGAGAAGCGACATGCAGACCAACTTGCCCTCCATATGATACACCAACATAACCAACTCCATTTTTATATACCTTCTCGTGTTTTGAGAACCATTCAACAGCCTCAAGAAAGTATTCAAGATCAACATCAGTAAATTGTTCAGGTAAGTCCTTGTATCTCGCAAATGCAAGTGCAAATGTTGCAAAACCATGCGATGCCATAAGAGCAGCTCGATGTTCCAAAAGTCCACCAAACCCAAACACATCCAACACTCCTACAATAATCAAAGCGTTATATAAAAAAAAGCAACCGCCGCTATTGTCTTGCCAGCCATGGGTGTGCTTCCTGACAGTAGTAAAATAGACGCTTAAAAAAACCTCGACAATGTTACGTTGGACATCAAGGGTGTGACTTAGAAAGACGTGTCGTGGACATGGGCGCTAACCGGCAGGATTTATTTTTGGATAGGGTGGCAAAAGTGCTAGAAATATAAATGCTAGAAATGTAAGTAATATATAAGATCATGAATAACATGTGCATCGCCCTTGACCTCCCTGTTCGCGCCTTCGGTAGTAAAAACAAGAATTTAAATAAGAATATTCGTTATGCACGTTACCTGGGAACCTCCCTTCGCCTTTTGGAAGAAAAAGACTGCCCCTTAATCTTCCCACATTTATTTCTTTCTTTTCCACCCATGGTGCAGAATATGTCCTCAGAACGGTAGTAGATGCCAGCAAAGTCTTCTCGGGGCAGCTTTCAATATGCCCATCAAACAACTCAAGTTTAAACTTCATCGGCTTATCGATATTTTTTGGAATATACCTCAAGCCCCTTCTTTGTCCAGGAGCTGGTCGAAGACTCCAAAACAACCCCATCTCATCAATTCCTGTGTAAGTACCACCAAATGATGGATCTTTGCTCAGACTAACAGCTCCATGCGAGTCTGCAATAAAATGGCCTGATGCTTCGTACACTTCATTCTTCTCCGACCTCAATTCACCCCTCAACGTAACACGTTGAAATTGCTGTAAATTTTTCACAACTACCGAAAATCTTTCGTTGACTAAAACGGGTCTTTTTGGAACAAGAATTTTCGGCCACATCGTGATATTTTGCCTTTTGCTGGAATGAATTGTCTCTCGAAGCTTAAACCTCAAAGAACTCAACTCCCAGCCTCACTGACATTTCTAGTTAACCGCAGACGAAGCATTAACTTCTTGCCGTGTTAAGAACTTGTGTTAAGAACTTGCGAAGCATTACGGTCATACAATCTTGTTTCTATACTCTAGTTCAATCCTTTTGTTGCAATGCAAAGACTATGAACGCAAGATTCTAATATTGCAAAGGAAACAAAAACTACCTTCTCGCGTGGGTAGCCAAGCATTTTATTCCATTCTGAAAAAGTTCAAAAAACATGTTTAGTTTCTAATACCGAAAAGTTCCTCGCATTTTCAGTGTTCGTTACATCAAAATGCAATTGTATACCACCTTATAAAAATCGCTTCCAGGCACACAATACTAGCTTGCAAGCACATTACGGATATTTGCTGTTCATCATTTGCCTTTACACCAAGATGACATGCGCATGCAAAACAATACAAGGATAAGATCAAGTGTGTGGCATCTTTTCTGACTTAAAAGCGAACTGCAATGCCAATAAACCAGATGCTCGTATACTTGGACAAAATGCAGCAGTTTCCATATGGCTTCAATTCAACGAGGTAACCAATGCCCTTAAAACACAATTGCCTACTTTTGCAACTTAAGAGCCACAATAATCACCGATATGATGCAAGCAATAGCTCCATGTGATTATAGTGTTATCCCATGCATACGGAATCAAGCAATAAGAAACTGCAGCACATGTGCAATGCCTCAAGTTATCAACCAAATATCAAGACACAAGTACATATGTCCTTTTAATCTTTAATATAATACAAAACAAGTGACAAATGAAAGTGTTATAGCTAAAAAATCGCTCTACCTTAGCAAGTGCTTGCCAATACATCACATTCTTCACAATGCAGATATCAGCTTCACTGCTGCATTATCTCTCTTTTATCTTTTCACAGATTAAAAACTGACAGCTTTTTTACAGCAGATAGAACCTGCGGAATACAATGGATACAAGAGTTTCACTGCTGTGTTATTATGATACACTTCCTGAGCAAAAGTTAAACACCACCTAATGCAAAATGCCATCTAGAAGTGGCCCAAGGCCTGAGCAAGAAAATTTACATGACAATATATAAACACAAAACGGGCTTCAATGGCAAATTTCTTTAGCAAAAATATGCTCAAAAAGTCATAAATTCTGTGACTGTTGTGATGAACTTGAAATGGCTCAAATACAAAAAACCTTATTGTATTTTATTTACATTAACCTGCTTTAAAAGTTGTTGGTGTAAAATAGGAGGATTTCCAGAGGAGGGGAACTTTAATACAAACAATGCCAGGCAAAAAGGGGATGGTACCTTAAAATTAATCATTTTCCAAGATATCCTTTGTAAACGACCCAGGGAGATAAGTACCAACTATCTTATTATATATGTGCTCCATTAATCATTTTTATTACTCAGAGACTAACTTATATGTAAACAACTCTTTGCATGAAAGAGGAAAGTGGTCTTTGTAAAGTGGTTTAGTGTTATTGTTATGTGTATGCAGAGTTGATCTTTTGTTTTGTTGTCATTTGTGAGTTTGTCATTTGTTTGGTGTTTTGGTTTGTTGTCCTTGTCAGATTGTCAAGTTTTTGCTGTGTGTTCCTTATTGTAAGTTGCATATAAATGTTGATGTTGACGTTTAGGGTGTGGCATAGTAAGATTTTCTTGGATATGAAATTTTTGGGTTGCATCTGTAAAGTTTGTTTACGATTCAATAACAATTGTATTAATGTGGGAAGATTATTGTTGAGTTGATTTAAAAGAACAAGCACTTTTTATCTTGAGTCCCTTCTCAAGTAGCACAACATTCACCTCCAAGAAACTGACACGAACATTCTGAGAACATTAGCCAACTACCAAGGAATAGATAATATTAACCTCTACATATCAAGTACAAGCTTATCTCACCTATAACCTCACTTCTTGGCAAATGATATAAGCATGGGATTATTTGGTGTGATCTTAAAGCCTTGCAATGTGTCCTTTGCTTGTCCTGCAACATTCACACTGTCAAATTCAACAAATGCAATGTCACTACGCCCTGGAACCAATCTCACCTCCTTGAAACCAACGAATCTAAAAAACAAATACAAATCAATAAACAATGAGCATAAAGGCAAAACAGTGCACAAAATACAAACCCCAATAACAAACTAAATGGCAGGAAATAATGTTATGGGGGTTTTTGCCCTTTTATCCTGTCCTTATAGTAAATGATTATTTGACTTACCATCTGTTTAATAAATTCCTAATATAATAATTGGTTGATTTCTTTTGCTACTACTTTGTTGAATAATATTTGCTACTAGCAGCAAGAGTCTACTGTACCATGACTTCTTTACAACAACCAGCAATAATTTGTAACAGTTGAAATAAAAAACTACATACTGTTGGAATAACATTGACAGCATCATCTCTGTGGTCTCCTCCGGAAGATTTTGTATAAACAGAATCTGATTAGGCACTTCTGGCATTTGCTGTACGGGAGCTACAACAGGTTGGACAACTGGTGCTGCAAAAGATTTCACAATGGTTTTAAAGCCACATTTTATACTCTATGATCCTACAAGATTACTGGGTGAGGGCTGAAATCAATGGATGATTTTTAAAATAATATGGTCAATAAGGCTTCTTGTTGGTGGATTGTCATGGTCAAATGCCACATTAAAATGTTCGTTGTAATTAGTAGACAAATTTTACAGGCTCTTTTATTTTCTTGATGGTTCTTGAGTCTTCAAAAATCAAGTCTAAAGTACCTGTCCAACGATTGGAAAGGTGTGTGGAGATTTGACAAAAACAGTGCCAAATTATTAGGGTACACTGGCAAAATCTTTAAATAATAAAAGAATTAGTGGCTAGTTTACAAACAGGTGCATATCATACCAACTACTGCCGTTGGTGCAGCTGTCTGGGTGTTAGAGGCAGTAGCAGATTTCTTTGCTGACTTTGCAGATTTATCTTCAAAAATAAAATACGTAATAAACTGAATTCACATGTAGCATTGTTGGAATTGTGACTTCAATCAAATCCTTGCACTCCTGGTCAATTATTGTTGGCAGAGACTCGATTGTCAGAGCATTCCTGTATTTTTAAGATCTGAACTTCGAGAGAGGCTCTGGGCCAAGCTATAAAGAAACCTCACACAAAACAACCTTGTGCCAAGCTTATAAAAAAAACCTCGTACCTTCATCCGCCTTCCTCTTCTCTCTAGGTTTCTTCTCTTTAGGAACATAGTTTCCTTCTTGCTTAAGAAGAGCTTCCGAGCGAGTTTTTGAATAGGCAATTCTCTAAAAAAAACAAATTAAACAAAAAAAATTCATTATGACTTTTTTAATAACACAAATATATGCAGAATATGAAATCAGCCATTTTCCTACCATGGGTTTTTCATAAAAAGGAAATCCCTGCATCGACCGTAATGCATTTGTTGCACTGGCTACATCTTTGAAAACAACAAAGGCTTGACCTCTCATCTTCAATGTTTTCATTGCAATAATTTCGAGAATTTGTCCGAACTGAGAGAAAATCGCATATAGTGACTTCTTCAGTTCTGAAAAAGCAAAAGAATAAGTTGTTCTGGATCTCGATAGAAATATAATACTCAATAGAAAAATTAAAATAAAGAACAATGTATTCAGTTGACATTTGAACATCAACATTAATGGCCTAATTACCTTCTTTCTTAACTTTCTCGTTGAGATTGTTGATATAAATAGTTTCTTTTGGTGCAACATCCATGATTTAACGAAAAATATCCAAAAACTTTTAACAATTAATAGCTTTCCATTAACAGAAAAAATTCATCTTCAATATATTGGATCGGATGATAGTGATAGCGAATGATATGTTTCGTGAACTTTCAAGCTTCCACATGCACAACGAGATAGAACGACACATGCACGTCAGAGACAGACAGTCCCTCTTGTCGGCTCCTTTGTTATTTTTGAAGCATGCAATGCAATTTTGTTTTGATGTGACTGGAAAGAGAATAGAGAGGTTACTCTGTGTCTAAACTCCCCCTACCGGTGTTTTTTATTAATAAAAACTTAAGTTTCGAATGCGTTGATTCTGAATTTAGTTTAATTTAAACCCACTTTTTTTTTTAAATACTATGCAAAGTCCCCGTACCAGAGTTTCTTTAGCTTTCACCCTATTTATGTTACGAGATGTTTCTTACACCAAAACCTAATTTTCCTTCAAAGTTCTTCTCTCTTTTGTCACTGCCAAGCATAAATTAGATTACAGAAGCAAAAAAATACAAAATTCCATCGCTAACAACTAAAATATATTTTAAAATGCAACTGGAAACATAAAAAACAAAGCAAAATAAGCTAGACAACATAGGTTTCTTAACTTCTTCGATTCACACGAAATCTCCAACTAAATTTTCTTAAGTTTGGAAGATCTGGGGTATGAAGGCTGGCTGCAACAAGTGAATTACTTTATGCACACTCCATGAACGATCAAATTCCCAAATTAACAATTTAAAATAGGCTGAAATTTGGCTAACAAATAGTCGAAACATACTAACTATGGCTTTCTGATCATTTTGAGACAGGTTTCAGCTCTGTAATTCAATTTCAATTTCAATAATAATGACATGCTACATATATACAGAGCGTCGTCATGAATAAATACAAACTACCAAGCAAAACGAACTAAAACAACTAATAAACATAGCATCGATGTAAACTAAGAAAACAACATAACATCGATAAAAACTAAAACTAAAGATTAGGAGATGCTAGAAAAGGGAAATTACCAACTATAGGACAGTTGGTTCAAAAGTTGGTCTCGAGGAGGGCCGCAACAAGTGAATTACTTTATCTATACACCATGAACGTTAAAACTGCCATATTTACTTTTCGAAATAGACCGAAAGTTGGTAATTAAATAGTCGAAACCTACTAATTAGGGCCTTCTGATCATTTTGAGACAAGTTAGTCCCGTGGGCTGCCTGCTACAATTGAATTACTTTATGTATATACTCCATGAACGTTCAAATTCCAAAATTGACTTTTGGAAATAGACCGAAATTTGGCTAACAAATAGTCGACACTTCCTAATTAAAGTCTTCTGATCGTTTTGAGACAAGTTTCAGCTCTCTGGGACAGTTGGTTCAAAATGTTTATGTCCCAGAAATCGTTTAGCAAGTGACTTATTACGTTATGTAAGTCCATCAATGGTGGCTTGAAAATCTAACTTTGGAAATAGATGCAAAGTTGATTTACAATTTCTCCTCAGAATCAACCACTTTCTAATTTCTGCCTTCTGATCCTGTTGATCCCGTTCACATCTTTATGGAACAAATATTTGGAAAGTGAAGTATGAAAGATTTTTGCAAGTAATTTTCAGTTTGATGCGTCCATATTCATCTATTAACACAATGGTTTGGAGATTTAAATTCACGAAAATTTCCTCACAAATAGTCAAAGCCTACTATTTCGTTTATTTTGGTCCTTTGGGACCATTTTCAGCTTGGAATATATTTTGTTTTTTGACCAATTCTTTTACTTATTTGTTTGACATTCTAAATTCTGAAATAGAGCGAGTTTTCAAACCGTCACACATATTATGAAATCTCGTATAGAAAATAAGATTTTTTATGTGCCATGTTTCAGAGATTTATACTACGGCATAACACGTTGTCTTATGAAAGACTTTTGTTTAGGAATTGCATGGTTTTGTTTTGTTGAAAAGAAAAAGGTTCAACAATCACTTAGTCTTTTCTTGTTTCTTTTTTAATTTTTCATCCGAGGCTGAGCATGTTTTAAACTTGTTCTTATTTTTATGGGAAATCGAGCCTCAGTGTTCTTATAAAGTGTGTTCTTATAAAAAAAGAGTGAATCAGCTTTTCTTGTGACATCGAGCCCCATACTGTAATGATTGAATTGAATTGCATTATGAAACAACGGTTCATTAATTCAGCTCAGCAGCGAACAACAGTCTCTTCTCTTGATTGAGGCTCTCGTCGAGCAATTCAATCAACAATGGAACATCATAATGGCCTATGCATCTTATAGATAACACCAATATTGAAGTTGGCTGGCATGCGAAGAAGACGAAGAGCGAAAAGTTCGTCCTTACACATCATATGACAATGGATGTTAAAGAAATCAGGAATACATCTACTGATGATACACTTATTGCAAGCCCTCGAACTAGCAACAACGCAGGGTCGAGGGAGATTGTTGTTATTACGGATGACAACTGCGAAAGAGCAAGAGGAAGAACTCCATCCTGTGCTACACCCTCATCGCCGTCGATATCAGGTGGTGGAAATATAGTATTGGTAAGCATTCCAGTTAGACTGCATGCTATCACATTGGCAGAAGAGCAGGATAGCCATGACGATGATAATAATGATGATTTTGAAGCTCTCAGTGTTGCTGAAACTGATGATCGTGATTGCCACGACAGTGAAGTACATAATTCGGATTCAGAAATTAGGAATTCCAATGATGTTATTGTCACCATTGATCACGCTTCTCATCTGCAACACGGTTGCATTGTTCAGTGTTCTGATGATGTCTTTGAAGAAATTTCACTGGATGAATTCCCTCCCCCACCCTCTTATGATTCGCTTTGGTTAAAAAAACTCCAAAAGTCAACAACAAGCAATTGTTCAGGGAGTGCACCGAGGACCCCAGAAGAAGCTCAGCCCCCATCATACAATGAATTAGCAAGGAACCGAGATATTTTGGAAGGTATTTTTTTTGCTGAGTCAACTTTCAAGCATTCACATTTTCACATTTTTAATTTTGTTATCAAATTACAGTATTGATGTACCAGGGTACTTTTCATGATTGCAAGTGTCTCTTCCATTTAGATGCGCCTCCAGATTATCACACGTTATTCACTGAATCAATCAATAGAATGATGGATCTTGTGAATGACGATCCTAATGATTCTCCTCGTAATACATACTGGGAATGTTTTCGCATGCTTTTTATTTATTTGGCTGTAACTGGTGAGTGTAATTATGTTGCCAAACATGCTGCACAAGATCTATTAAGCTCCCTTCTCTAATTAAACCCCAGCTCAAACAATATATTTAATTTACCTTCTTTATTACACCCCTCCGCCCTTGTTTTTAAAGTTGTGAACAATGATGAAGCCATTGAATAACCATAAAATCTTATAGAACTTATATTGCAGTTATTTTACATCAACATTTTTCTGAAGTTATTTGATAATTTTATTAAGCCCATCTTTATTAATCCCTCTCTCTAATCAGACCTCTGGAATGGGACCTTGAAAATTGAATAATATCTTTTAGGATTCAATAGAGCTTTCATGTTACTACTAAGTTGTTATAGTTGATAATTCTGATCTATTGCAGGGCTGATTATCATTGTGCTTGGGTTGCTGATCTTCCTTCCTATGATGATGGTTATTTTTGGTAAGTTTTGAATGATCTAGCTTTGTCTATTTTATTTCAACTCCTTATACAGCTAACCTTGTTCATGCAGTTGCTGATGTGTTCAAATTAAACATAGAATTGGTAAGTTATATCAGAAATAAGAAAATTATGTTATTATGAATACATAATTGGTCAGAAATTGGTTAGATAACCATTTGTCATATCATAAGGTTGTGGGTTTTTATAGGAGAGTGTGGTTGTTTGACTGGGATAATGACTGTAATAGTGAGTTGATTGTAATGTTAATGAACAGGGCTTTTTCTAATGATCAATGAAAGGAGCTTGTTTTTGAAAGATTCCCCCAGGGGCATGCCCCAGGACCCCAGATATGCTTGCAGTGCCCAATATCAAATTCCTACACCGACAGCCATGACCTGTAAGGCAGGGTTCCACTGTCATTTGATGCTTCTTATAGTTTCAATTTGTAACTAATATCTAATACTGTATCTGATTGATGAGATCTTGTTTTTTAGGCATCTCAAACATTCACAACTGCCCAATACAGCCCCGAATTCCCATGTTTTTGATTTCGGTTGGGGTTTTTCAACTGCTGGAGTGCTGTGTGCGATTTTTGTATCAGATGTTGAAGAAACGAAGGAGCCAGAATCAGAATCATAATCAGAATCGGCACAGTGGATACAGTGCCAAAGACCCGTTCATGTATTTTATTGTGGTCTGGTTTGTTGTTGGCAGCATGTGGGTCTATCAAAACTACCCAAGTTGCTATTCCATTGAAGGCATTCCTGTGAGTGAATGGAAATACCTGAGATATGGCGTACGTGGAGGAAGAAATTCAATGTCTGGTAATAATCGTGGAAAGAGCAATGTCAAAGGCATTTCTCATCTGCCTCCAACTATTACAGCTGTTTCAACCACGAAAAGACTAAATACTTCATTTCCCAATGTTAGAAATCTGTCAATAGCTAACTCTGGTTTCAATGGGAATAGAACTGCCTGGCAAAATTATCAACAAGAAAATTTGAATCACAACGTCAGCATAATGACAACAGCGATACCCAACACTCCTACCTCGACAACTTTTCGTCCTCGCAAAGAGGAGAACAAGTCTTTATGCTGCGGTAAAACTGTTTACTTCTTAACTTTTGGCGTCGTGAGCTTATATTATGCTATTTTTGCTGTCATTTTAATCTTGCACTTTTGCTCGGGCATTGTGAAATACTGCAAAAGGCACCAGCGTGCTACAAGCTAAAATAATGCAACATATGTCATGCATTTAACTTGATATAGCTGAGTCAAGTCAGAAATTATTAGAAACCGAACTATGGCACATAAATACATGTAAGCTGACGCGATAACCATATAAAAAACTTCAAAGCAGAGCAGGGTTTTTGATACAGGGTATACTGTTATTTTAAGCCGATGCTTCGGTCTGTCACTGTGTTAATAAAATTTCAATGTTTGCATTTAAAATAAGCTGTATTATATATGATAATAGTTTCCCAATACAATACACCTCACCTCATTTATATAACAATCCATTGAATCTCGTGACATCGTATTTCCATTAACATCATTCGATATTTATGTTGTTGATTATATTATTCAAGATATTGTTAATGAATTTAATTATTTGGCATTTAAATGTCTGTTTTATTGCTTCTGCTGGTGTGGTGTGCTGTGATGACGAAATTAAGTTTTGTAGCACGAGGTTTGTTGCGCGCGGGCTGCACACCTGTGTCTGGCTAGATGATTATGATTTGTAATGAAAAGTTTGCGCAAAAAGTTTTTTCCTACCAAACAAGTGCCTCTTCATGAAGATAAATGGGCATTTATAAAAACTAAAAGTTTGAATGTAATAATAATGATAGAAGATCATAAGAGTTTCTTCCTCCAAAGAATAAAGACACAAACGGCGCTCCATACAACTCTTCTTGAATCTTACAATTGATTTCTCATACATACATTCTCATCATTCTCATCATTAATATTACATCTAGAAATTTAGTCGCTGCCAAAAAGTTCCGAAACCTTTTGCAAAGCTCTAAAAAAACTATGGCTGAGATACATGCTACGTCATAGTTACGTCACAGAATGACTCGTTCACCCGTCCCTGCAAAGCGCACAAGGGATCAAGAAGTCTAAAGCCATTTCCTCTGCATGAGCGACAAAATGGTTGACAAACTAGGTGAGGCAATTTACAACGCATTTTTTTTACCATACTTAATTTTGCAATTCAAAATAAAACCTGCTGTTGCAAGACGAAGTTGTACTATTTGTCCTGGGTAAACTTAAACGATGAATTTCAGAGCATGTTAGATTTAATCGAAAATTGCAAGCAATACACAGGCGGCTATTTATTTTTTGTTTTCAAATCTCCTGATCGATAAAATGCAACAGAAAACGGGCGTGATTTTGTGTACAATTTCTCCACACTAGAAGCAGCTTAAAGATTGCAGTTTAGGCACCTTGCTAATATGCATCTGTTATAAGTATTGTGAATGCAATAATTGGGAACTCTAATCGGATTCCAATTATTGGAATGCCCCCAACAAACGGAAGTAAGCTAGACCCCCGGACCCCCCTTGCATTGCAGCAGCATCGCATCAGTCGTTTTATCAATATTTTTGCACCTCATCTGGTTTCTAACGCTGAGTTTTATTTTCAGTGAATAGCAAAGCAAACATCAGGAGAATAAAAAATGTGGAAGACTGCTTTGGAAGCTCTGGTTTGGTATGAACCCAATTCCATATTTATCATATACAATGCAGAAATTGAAAAAGTAGCCTTTTAATTGATTGAATCTTGTTTTAATGTAGCCTCTATGCCAACCTGGTCGAGTGCTTGTAGGTGAAGGAGTTTTAACAAAAATATGTAGAAAGAAACCAAAGCCTAGAAAGGTACATGTATATAGTTACTAACAATACCATTATTTGACTTTAGATTTCAAAATTGTAGCGAAATTGTGACTTAAGATTTCAAAATTTCAAGATTGAAAAATATTTTTCTACAGTTCTTTCTCTTCAATGATGCTATTTGCTATGGAAACATTATCATAAACGAGAAAAAAGTGAGTTTTTGCTTCAGAAATCTACCTTTGGCTAACTTAAGAAGGAGTCACTTATCATTGTATATCTTGCATTTCCAAGATCCATTCAGTAATTAGGTAAAAATCCACTTTTTCAGTATAACAAACAGCACATTTTGCCATTAGAAGAAGTGAAGATTATCGGATTAGAAGATGATGAAGGTATCGTTTTATCATAAATTGCAAAAAGTTCTCAGAATATGATGCTGATCTTCACCATCTGTGTTCCTTTGCGATCTGTACCTTTGTTTTGCAACCTATGCCTTGTAGGTTTGCGAAATGGCTGGCAGATCATCAACCCTACCAAATCATTTGCAGTCTATGCTGCCACTTCCACCGAGAAAGCAGAGTGGATGGCACACATACAGAAATGCATTGATGATCTTCTTGCAAAAAGTAGGCTAGTTTTCAACCAATTTTCCCCCGTAAAGATGCATTTAGAATGCCAATGCAAACTAACACAGTCCTTATTTTTAGTACAATATTAATGATTAATGTTTTGATGACTTTTCAGCTGGTAAGAAGCCATCAAAGGAGCATGCGGCTGTTTGGGTACCTGATTCTGATGCTAACTGTTGTATGCATTGCAAGAAATCCAAATTCACAGCCATCAATCGAAGGGTAAGTTGTGCATGACCATTTTTAGCACCACCATCATCATAACCATCTTTGTCTCCATTCTTTCATGGGTTGAACAGGTTTTATCTGATGGCTATTTTCCAGGCCTGCCAGTCTCTTGCAAGTTTTGGTTGCAATTCTAGCATCTTAAGGTCAAATTTGATTAACAGGCTCCATGTCAAGGCCTACCTCTCCCTCTAGTTCATCATACATCCTCCTTCCTAATTCTTTCAGTATCAGGTTGTTCCATCCCACTGGCGATCTGCCCACTCTCCAATCCATCCCACTCAAGTCAATCTGCCCACCTTTCCATTGTAGATTCATGGATTCGTTTTTTCACACTTTGTTATTATCACTACAGCACCATTGTCGTCGATGTGGTCTGGTTGTCTGTGGAAATTGCTCCTCAAGAAAGTTTCTTCTCACCCACATCTCTTCTAAGCCAATCCGTGTTTGCGATACTTGTTATGAGAAGTTGTCATCGGGCATGGCAAAGCCCAACGGTGATCTTACACCAGATGAAAAAGCCACAGTTGAAAAGATGAATTCAGGTGCACTGTCTTCCTAACTATCCTCTCCCATTTTGCATGCTAACAAGCAATGCCTTTAGTGGATCTTATATTCATGCAATGTTCATTTGAGCAAAGTGCTTTAAAGTGATGCTTAGTATTGGCAGTAAATGTTTCTGTTAACATATAGATAAAGTTGCATCTTTGTCAAGAAAGCAATCAGAAACAATGGCTGAGAGTGGTTCATCTGGTGAAGAAAGAAGTGATGATGAAGAGTCAGAAAGTAAAATTCAAACTCAGGTACAACTATTGATATAAAGTCATCATCCTCCATGCTTAATTTAAAACTCTTTAAGTGCTCTTAAATTTGTCTTCTGTTCAAAGTTCAGATTTCAATGGCCCTATTCCAAGTGCAATTCCTTAATGTTTGGTCCAGACTCTTTGGTGCCTAATTGCTTTTTGTCCCGTGCTAATTAGTTTTAAAAATATTTCCAATCCCTGTAATTACACTCAATCAATCAATTTCGGTTTGTCATTTCATTGTGAACAGAAAATGCACTGATTGCCCAAACTGTTTGACCTACTTAAGTGCAGGGATGTAGGAAGCATCTAAAAAGTGGAGGGGGTCAGGTCAAATAAAGGGCACATGACCACTCCCAGCCACTCACTTTTGTATTCTGAAAGGGTACTTTTGCATAGATTTTTTGCAAAAGTGGGGGGGGGGGCACAACCCCTCTGGCCCCCTTGGTTCACATGCCCCTGCTTCAGTGATCATGGCACACCCTTCTAATGCATAAATCCGACCCACCGCTAACTTGATAATTGAATATTCCCGAAAATTTCAACCCTCTTTAATTCCGACCCAAGAATTAGGCACCCAAGAATAGTAGATCTGTCCATATTATAGTGATCTGTTATAGATCTGATCTTTCTCATATTTCATCTCTCTTTCTTCAGCCAACGTTTTACGAGAAGGTGAAAGGACCAGATGAGCCGATGGAAGAGTAAGAGCATTGATCACTTTGTACTTCAACGTTTTGTTTTTAATTAGTCCTCTGATATCATTCGTATATGATCGATTTTCCAGTTAATTTAAACATTTTTATATCTCAATTTATCATGAAGTCGAAATTTAACGAATAACAGGGATGGATATCGTGCAGTATTATAACGCTGATCAGAATTATTTTCTAGGTTCTTTTCCTTGGCTCGAATCTTTCTTCTCTTATTTCTCAGCAATTTTCAATAACAACTAATTTCTCATTCAGCAGCATTATCAATCAATTCAACCAATAATATTAGCAATTCAAGCCAAAACATTCAATCAGAGTAGTCTCTTTGTATGTTATAAATAGGATAAATATAGCCTTTAAATAACTTGATTATATCAACCCTCCACCCCTGCACACTACAAAATAACTTTTATGAGCTTGGGCATGGTTTCAGCAAGTTTCATCATTGTTCACGATTGCAAAAAAAACAGGGGTGCTTCATTCAAAATCTCGCTTCGATAGGGGAGTTCATTAGAGAGGGGGCTTAATAGAGCTTTCACGGTGAGTTATATACTAAAACCCTACTTCAATACTTATATAGTTAAATAGCAAGCCAGCATCGTGAATTGCTGCATATTGGCACGTCATACTTCGTTTTATATTTGAATCGATGTTGTGCCAAGCAAATGACGTTGGAGGTATTCGTTCAAGAAGACTCCGTTCGGATCAAGTTGCTTTCTTATCTCCAGAAATGCGTCGAACTTCGGGTAGAGCGTTCGGAATTCGTCGGGACTGACTCTATGCGCCTGTGTAAAAGAGCTCACACGTGTCAGAATAACAACCCATTATTTTGCTGAGGCTTTGGGCCACTTCTAGTGACAATTTTGTATCAAGTGGTGCGTTTGACTTTTGCTCACTAGCAGTGCATAGTTGTATGGGTATAGTGAAAAAAGACCTACCTTGGCCCAGTGAGGCCTGCCTCCAACTGACTTGACAATTTGCTCGTAGATGGACCAATACTTTTCCTTTCCAGGCACGTCCTTGTAATACGGTCTGAAAGGAAAGCGAGAATATTATTCGCAAACGTCAATTAAATCGTAATGGCATGTCCATCGTCATCGTATATGTCCATCGTATCCATGAAGAAAATGATTTTATTATAGAATACAGATATGGGTATTTCGATGCCAAGCATTACCTGTACATCAATATGTTCATGAAGGTCGAGTCTTGCTTGTAGCAGGGACTGAGCAAGATGTCATCTGCTTTGCCAAAGCGAATCTCGACTGAAACAATAGGTATTCAAGATTAAAATAGCACTGAAACACCATCAGGCGTGCACACAATGCATACCATAAACACCATTATTCATATGCTATACTCCTGATGGGTGGACTTACCAGGCAAATGCACATATAGATTGGATTTCTTGGTCAGGTCGCGCAAACTACGCAACACATACGCAGTTTTATCTCTGAAATTTATTCATAATGCAATGATCAATTATTATCTGAAGAAGCTATGCAGGATTTACTTGGTTGGCTTATTCTTTTGAGAAGCTAAAGAGTCACAATTGACAACTGAATGCAGAGAATGGATAATTGAAAGGTGGTGGGAAAAACACAATCAAACTGATACCAACCTTGGAAAGCACCACTCACTTACATACTGCGGAAACAAGCAATTGAAATGCAAAACCTATGAAAAGAAAATGATACCTCTTAATACCTTTAACATCTTTGCTATTATACCATAATGTGGTTTTATTTTCGCTTTGGAAGAAGGAATGACAACAACTTTGATAGGTAATACAGTAAGTTCAATACACTGAATAATATACTATTCATCAAGCAACATGAACAGTGAATACCTTGGGTCCAGTGTTGCACTTTTCTTGCACATTTCTGTTAAATAACCAGTGGAACACTTTGTTGACCACAACAATCAAAGGAGGAAGGAAAGATCTATAATACAACGAAAGACATATAAATGCTATTACTTGTGTTGTCATGTGTTGCAAGTACAGTTGAACGGTGGAACTCCCAAGGGCAAGAAAAATTTGTTCGACTTATTGAGGTTTTGACTTATCGAGGCTCACATATAAAGCATACAGAATTGAGGGAAATACAAAAATAATCGAGATCGGGGGAGTTCGACTTAAGCGGTAGTCTACTTATCAAAGTTCAACTGTATTTGTAAAAAATCAAAGGCAAGCAAAGTAAAAATTTGATCAATATATACTCACCCTAGATACAGGAAAAATTGGAAGACATGAAATCCAATTAAGATATCCCAGAACCAGCTCTCCCCTGGGTCATTAATGGGCTGAAAGACAAAAACTTGCTATAAACAACAAGAGACCTAACATTGTGAACATTATAAACTTGACAGCTTTGTATATTCCTACCAGCTTGCTTCTTTTGATATGATACTTCACACATCTGTCGGTATGGGGATGGTACATGATCTTGAAGTGCTCACTCTTCTTCAGGTCCTGCTCGAGATCCTTCAAAGTCTGAAAGAAACAAATAAAGCTGGTCTATGAAGACTGGAGTCAAAACCATTAAATACTTCAATGTCTCTGTTGGATAACTTACTCGTGTATACCATCCATTTATCAACAAATCCAAGCAATGATTGAATGTCATGTATCATAAATGAACATTACCTGATCTAAACTTTCTGATTCCACAACTTGATGCAAAACAAAAGCAGGCTCACATTGTAATGTAATATTCAGAATTATTCCCAATGCACCAAGACTCAGCAATGCTGCTTTGAATATCTCAGGGTTTGATTCATTGCTGCAAATTATGACATTACCATCTGCTGTCATCATTTCTAGCTCTAACACCTGCAGAAATGCACAATGCAGAAGAACAAAGATGAAATCAAATACCTCTAGACCTGACTGCAAAAAAAATCGATAAATGTTAAGCAGATTCCAACTGCAGATTACCAATGTTGCAAGAATTCCATAATTGACACCAGATCCATGGGTCCCAGTGGCAACAAGGCCAGCTATTGTCAAATCATCTATTGCTGGCAAGCTGGAAATAGACAAGATGTTCAAGGATACAAAATGTAAAGCAAGAATAATTATTCAAAATGTTCAGGAATTCTCCTGAACATTTTGGATAATTATCAGTGAATCATTAAGCAAGTGGACAATAACATTTTATGCTCACTTTTGCATGGCCAAGCCATTCTTTTCAAGAATCTCATTCAAGTCTCTCAGCATCATTCCACCTTCGACTTTAACCGTGTTTTTTTTGTTGTCAATCTAAAACACACAAGTCACATATGGTAACTAAAAAACTTTTCATAGTACAAAAGATTGCAAACAGATGTTTGAAGCTGACTCGCCCAAGGGGGAGAAGGGGATCAAGTTTTAAAAAAACTTACACAACCTTATACCAAAGTGTATGCCCAAACTCAAGCCAATTTTTCAAAACGTAAGTGCTGTAGTAATACCTGGGTTTAAATGCAACTATGACTCCCCCAAATCATGGAAATCAACACTCTTCCTTAAGTCAACAAAATCATGAAAATCAATACCGTTATGTTAGTGGCATGTTCTCAATACCCAAAATATACACAGTGTCCCCCACGCTGTCCTGGCTCACCAATGCACTGGCCACTCCATGTTGTTTTAGCAGGTCACACAATCTTTACAACTCACCTGGAGTAAATTGTTGAACTTTGTCAGACATATCATGTAGTCATTAGTGCAAGAAATATCTGAGGGAGAATGCCCAAAACCAACAACTTTTACTTTCTTCTTGTTTGCAGTTGCATTTTGTAAAATCTGCAAGAAAAAATTATGAATGCTTTCTACTTTGATAAAAACACCTAAAAGTTGGCCCACATATAAACTTGTGACATGCCAACGCAAATGTGTTTAGAAACTGGCAATCCATAACTTACCTTTCCTATTTCACCCACAGTGGTGGGTTCAAAATAAAGTTCAGGCTGACATGCAAATGTTTTGGCCCAATTTGTAAAAAGATAACCAGATTTTCCGCTAGCCATGTTAGAAGAACTTTTCCAGCTTCTTGCATAAATGTGTGCTACATGCGGTGGGAAAGAAAGACTCAGACACAGAGCATAAACTTTGCATATTTGATTAATACACACACACTATTCATTATTCATGATTAATCGTGCGTGGTCGTCCTGAGTTTAACTTTGAATCAATAACATTTTATCGGCACACCAATAGCGTGACATGGTCAAGGTTATGTAACTTAGCATTGTTGTTAAACAAAGGATGTTATTTGGAATAGATTGAACGTTATTAAACTTAAATGATAGTATAACTTGAAATTTGTCTTAAAAAAATGCTTAGCTAAGGTTGAATTACCGGAAGATGGTTGGTGGATCGTCTTTCCATCGCTGTGCTGCAATGGAAAGACATCCCCAGGTTTTTGCAAATTGCCAAGCCACGTGCGTGTTTTGCACGTGGTCCTCTGATAAAAAAATTGAACTGAATAGGCACTCCTCCACAGCTTCCAATATCCGCATGAGCATTTATCGCCCACCTTTTCCACGCCGCAGATATATTTATTATTTTCCACTTGTTTTATTAATTTTCACTTATTTTATTTTAGATATACTTATTAACTTTCACTTTTCGTGAATTAGACGCATTTTTTTATAAGAAGCTAAGCTCCGTAGTGGTGCTCAGTATCAGTTTCTTAAACTTTATGGCCATTTTAGTACATTTTAGTCAATCTTCGTATATAAAATAATCGAATAATCATCAGTGCCGTCCACAAACATGCAAATGGGGCAGTTCTGATTGTATTTTGAATACAATCAAAACTACTCCATTTGCATGTTTTACCGCGTGACACGGTTTCTTAAGCATGACGGAAAGTAGTACTAAAGTTTCTTAATTTTTTTGGTATCTTAGGGGTCGGTTTCTTATAAAACAAAATGCGTGTATGGGCAATCCACGAAAAGCAGGAGCTCTATTTTATAATCTTCAAAGCTTTTAAAAGTCGATGTGTTCAACCGAATAACTGCGGTGATGATATGAAAAGCAGTTTTCTCACATCATACGGATGGTTAGCACAATAAAGCGTTTCCGCGATGCCTCAAAGTCATTTGTGATGCAAATCAATGCGCAAAGAAAGCAAGAGGAAAGATAATGACTTAAATTGAATTAGTACCTCTAATTAAATAACGCTTTCATTGACAATTTAATAACACAATACTAAATGCGATACTTTGCTGTTCAAAGTATGTACGTATGAAACTACGTCAATTATAAACTACACTATAACAAGCACACATATTTTACAAAGCAACATGCTGTACAAAACATTCAATTAATTTCTTAAAAATCTGACAGCCATTCTCAAGAGGCTAAAAAATGTTGGATGTTAATAACGATAATGATAATTGGGGCCTTCACTGTCAGTCAACGGCTGCATTATATCTTATTTACAAAATTCTAACTCCACTCTGCATACGTCAGTTGTTATGCAATGCAGGTGAATATTGAGAAAGGAAACTAAATGAACAACGAAGGCTGACTTTCTTTGATCCTTAAAAACCTTCCTTCAAGCATTTCTGAGTCCTATGTCCTGGTCTCTACACAAATTCAGAAATATCTATGAGAAGTAAAAAATATCAACAGATGGGAGAGCTAAATGAATGGAATGGACCCTTGCAACAAACAAGAAACTTGCTTTCTACATGTGACATAGAACAAAGTCCAACAAAACCTGCATAAATGAATGTTTCTATGATTATAATCCCAAGCATTCGTGAAGAAACGCAGCTTAGCACATTGATATAGTTACGTTAATGCCTAGATTACCATTATCAGCAAACAACTGAGCTATACTTGTATCAAATACAAGACAATCACTGTTCAATATGGCCGATTGAATGCCATCATGGATACTGCGTGGTGTTGCTTCCCATGCAAGTCTCCGTCTATGTCCATTCAACTCTAGTCTATACGCAAAGTTCTCTGCCTGTTTCCTTGAGCCAATTAGCTGAACAACTGCAAAAAACTGTTGATGTCCCTCGTACTTTTCTTGCTTCTCAAGCACAAGCATGAAATTATGACCAAAACACGATTGCATCATTACCCAGTCAACTGCACCAGGCAGATTGATGTCAGTAGCTAAAAACACAATGTCTTCGCCTTGTAGTGTTGTTATTGACTTGTGTGCATGCATAAGATGTGGCATGACTGAATCCAAAGAGCCTTGCCATTTGCAAGAAGCACCGGGACATGGGCATGTGTATGGTCTGAACTCACACGACTCCTCGTGGTCGGTTTTCTGTGTGTGTTGTAGCGTAACGGAACAGCCAGAGGAATTGTATTTGCACGGAAACATAACAGAGTTTGCTACTTTCTCCATTGCAAGGTTCCTGATACTGCCAAGCGGTCCACGACATGTCGGACATATCGACAACTTGGGCCTACAGTTCGAACAAACTAAATGTCCACTACTGCATTGAAAAATAGGTGGAAGAACGTAATCGAAGCATACAGGGCATTCAAACAAACTTGCTAAATCGTTATTACTCGGTGACGATGAACCCAAACCACTTGAGGCATTAACTAAAGGAGATACAAGATTCCTTGTGTTGTTTGTCATGATGGTTGCGTTGCCACTCTTCTGAGAGTTTGTTATCACGGACGGAGGACGGCTCATTTTCATTGGATTTCAAGACATTAGGTGATAAGGCAACTTAATCAAAACACCAGCACTCTCGTAGACATTTCACTTGTCAAATCTCATCGTTCCAAGCAAATGAAAACAGCAAATAAAGTATGAAAAATAAAAGTTACAAATCCTCATTTCTGAACTTGTTTTCTGTTTTCAATAGAAACCCAATATTTCTCCTCTCTGAATGACTAATGAAATGATGCGCGCTCATACGCTGCTTAAGTTACCGCAGACCACAAAATGAGTTTAGCAAAAGGTTGATATGAGTTGAATGAACTCTCGAAGAGGGGCTTGTTGAAAAAAGTGTGCGAAAAAACATTGTCATATAGTTTTCTTTTTCTTATGACGGGGAAAATACCCGGGGTCAGCGAAAATAATTGAAGGATAATAATCTTTATTGCATGTACATCATCTTAAGATTACAACAAGATCCAAGAAAAACTCATATACTTTTTTATACTTCATTTTTAATGCGTTATGAAGGGTTTAATCGGATTGATTACACAAGATTCCGACGTTTTTATTCCATCATTTTACTCCGCTGAGCAATAGTCAAAGAAGAAAACTCTTTTGAAGAAGAGTTTTCTCTTTTAACTGTGGCTGAACTGTTAAAGCAAAACTCAGTCTCATGTTAAAGCAAAACCATTAAATACGTGTCCGTTGTCCGTGTTCAAGCATCCTTTTATCTCGCAATAATTTTGCATTAAAAAATGAGCAGTTTGGTGCAATGCAATATCTTACTTTGTACGCGTTGGTGTTTTCCCATGTACAAAAAATCATTCATCCGAAAAAGAACGAGCTGATGAACTTGACGTTTGAAAAGGTGGGAGGGCATAAATATTGTGGAATGGAAGTGGGATGTGTTCTGAGTGACACAGCTGTTATGTTGTTGTTTTAGATTTTTATAAAAAGCATAAATTTGACCTTATTTGAAGCCAACTATGAGCTTAAAGGCTTTCGAAGTCGTTCAAGTCATAGACAAAGTCAATTTTGGAAATGAGAAAAGTAAAATTATTGTAAGTATTAAACATTTTCAGGGAAGTTAGTTCCTACATTTAGTGGTATGATGTCAATAGGAATGACAGATGGACAAGAGTAGGGATCGTAACGGCGATCCTACGACCTGGGTCGTTTCTAAACTAGGGTACAAACTCTTCTGTGGTATTTTGCATTAATTTATCGATGATTTTTTGTATTTATTTCTTCAAGATAACATGCATCGACTGCTCCTCAAAGCACATGTACATTGGTACATCTGAATGGTATGCATTTTCTATGAATTTCTTCCATCAATATTCATCATTTTTTACAAATATATAAGTCAGTAAGCTACAAGTCAATACATATGCTTGATTTTCTAGCTTTGTGCTTCATTATGTTGTTGAAAAGAGTTTTTCCCCAAATGGGAAGTTAATATTCCAGAGCAGCTTGCAGCGTCACAAACACCTTGGTCTGGTAAGAAATACTGTCATTATTAAGTAGACTGATTAAGAATTTGTAGAAAACGTGGATTCTTCACACTATAACTCTGCAAGATTCCTAGAAAACTAACCCTCCCATCCATTATATGTATATCATCCAATGGCAATGACATTTGGTTCTATTTTATTTTTTAGAAAAAACCAATACAGCAACTTCTGGCATGCCCTGCTTCCTCCAAGTTACTTGTTCTATGTGATGGTAATTTCAACAATGAAGCTTTTGAAAAAACTTTTTTATTGTCACAACACATCTATTTGCCTTATGAAATCTATTTAAAGAAGCTATAAAGTAAATATTAACCTGTTCTTTTTTTTCAGGAAATGTGTACATGTTATCAATGTTAGGACTTGAAGTAAGTTGCAGTTTGAATCTGTTTTATATCCTCCCCAATAATTCTGCTCTGTTGGGTTTTTCGTAAATAGTTACACTATCTTTCTTTTTGACAGATGAAAATTGGAAACACCAGAGAAGTAATGAGAGGGGTACATACTTGCAATTTAGAGCATTTTCTTTTTTTCATAATGTTATTGGTCACTGCAGTTAAGAAATTGATAGAAACTGTCAGTTGAGTTGCTTTTTAATTTCAGGCAACAGTGATGGCGAGAAATGATCGACCATTGAGGTTCAATCCATCATCAGTGGAAGTAAGTACAGCACTGTTGATTTAAATATCCAACAGAATGGTATCTTTGTTATGTTATGCTGCACAAGACTTTTCAGATACATCTTCCCTGAAATTGATAGCAGAGCCTGTAGTTAAATATCAATGTCTTGCAGTCAGATAACTGGTCCTATTTTAATGATTAAATATTTTAATATTTTAATGATTCTATCCATAAATATCAATCTAACAGTTGTGTATTGGAACAAAAAAGAAAGCTGTTCAAATTTGGACCGTCGATAATGAAAAAATAACTGTTCAAAAGGAGATAAATCTTCCTGATTCTCCTTCTGCATTGGTAAGCTCACTGTACCCAATTTATCCATGTAAAATGTTTTGTCACCATATAAAATTGTACTATTACATCTGCTGTCTTGAACCAAAGTCAATAGAAGGGAGGGCATTGCTCCCTTCTATTGTTTTTGCTCGACCTTCAAGGGAAATGGAAATTTGTTTAGGATAGTGAATGTTTGAAATAACGGATGTCCTAACTATACCATACCAAAAATGAGGGGAATTGGGAAATCATTTGAGAAAGTAAATGTTTGAGATAACAGGCAGTCAAGATAGTGGAAGTGATGTTAGCAGAAAGTTAAGCAACTTCTCTGTGCAATATTTTTCTGCAGGCCATTGATGGTATAACAGTGTGTGCAACTCTCGGAAATCAATACTTTCTTATCAACTATTCATCAGGAAAGGTGAGCCATTCTATTATCACAAAATATTCTTCACTACTGAAATTCTATCCTGTTGAAATTTTTCATTAATTTTTTGCTGTACAAAAGCTGCAATGTTTGCAGGAAAGGTGTTGTTGCAGGTTTTGAGTTTTCCAAGCTTTTAACATAAATTAAGCGTTCTAATTACGCTATAAAAACAGATTTGACTCTTCATTTAAGATTCAAGAGTTGTTCATGTATGAATCGCACAACACTCGCCAACTTGTGAAAAGAGTCGGTCAGGTATTTAAACTTGCTATTTCGTTAATTTGCACTGCATTCTTTCTTTTGAATTATGTTTGATTAATAGCTGATAATACTTTGTCAATGTTCTGATTGGTGAACCAATGCAACACATGATCCGCTTAGTATTTGCTGCCACAAAGGACCTAACGTCCCGTCTCAGAGAGGCACTGGATTAAGCTGCTTCATTGCATGTTTCACTTTTTGTTTAACGAGTGCTTATATAACAGAGTATTTATTCTTCAAGCTATATCATACCAGGATCCCATTGTATGTAAATGTATGTGTATACACTCCATAAATGCCATTGTAATGGACAGGGTACGATGGTGAAGTTTGTTATAATATATCGTATTCTGTATAAAACGGAGGAAACGAAATATAAAACATACATTAATCAATACCGTCAAATCTGCATGGCTCGAACTTGTGTAATTCGAACTCTATCTAATTCGAACGAAATTCTCCGTCCCTTCAAGGATCACTAATGAACAAATCCTTGTAAAAAAGCCTCTATAATTAGAACTTTGTGTAATTCGAACATTTTCACGCTTCCTAGGGTGTTCGAATTAGACAGAGTTGACTGCATTATTGTTTGGCCGTAATACCTGACGTAATATTTTCCAGCATTACTCTTAGCAAGACCCGCATATAAGAACCAATGGACTGAGAACTTCCAGAATGATATTTCTACTCCAACAATGGAAGAAGCACTAGCGCACGAGGCTTGATGCAAAATGTGCAGATTTTCATATGGGGCTTTTTACTCTATCATTTATTTTTACAGGAGGAATTTCTATTAAGCGGACCAACTAACACGATGGGAATGGTAGTCACTTCAGAAGGCCTGTCACAGCACCAACCGCTTAACTGGGCCGATGGATTAACTGCTATTGGCTATTCGTATCCTTACGTTCTGGTTCTGGGAAATACGACTGTCACTGTGCACAGGTGAACCAAAGAAATAGTTCTCAGATTATATAAAAATTCATCCTCATCTTTGCTATACTATTCTACAACAGGAATCGCGACAAACTAACAGGGAGAAGATCGACTGGGCTTAGCATTGCGCTTAGTCTAGCCCCAGAGGGAGTAGAGGGCTGTTAATTAGCTCCTTCTTTGTGTATAGCTTTGAGAAGCCAACTAACATATTGAGAAAATATAAGAGAATGAGGCTGAGTGAGTCAATCAATTGATTAATGTACACATTCTCTTTTTGACGTATGATTTAGATGTAGATGATTGCAGACATCCAGGCTTGTCACCTGGAAATGGATTCTTCTGTATACCTCACAGAAGGGCGGACACGAGTGGAAGGGAGGGCTATTCTAATAATTTCAGAGTAAAATTTCAAAGTGCAGTCGAAGAATGTACTGAAACCTGGATAATTTCACGAATCATCATATTTTGTTTTCCACAAGGTTACTGTAATCTTTGAAGCAACCGAGTTATGAATTTTACTCAAACATATCCAGAGATTATCTGTCTCCTACGGTGCTCAATTTCACCCCAAGTGACGTTTTGCCTCTCCCCTCCAGTAATTAGCAAAGTGTCCGCCACTGATGTACTTTTAAAATTGAATATTGTGTAATCCAGTTAACTCCATCTTCTTTGTTTTGCAGCATGCTTGATCAGCGGCAGAAGCAAGCAATCGCATTTCAGGTAGGTAATGACGTCACGCAATCGCTCTCTCTTTCTGGTATGGACGTTCTCTTATCAGCGTCATCGATTTACTTCTTTTCATAGGGGGGCATCTGCCTCGGCGACTTTGACAGTGGCGTGTTTGTGACGTCACAGAGAGCTGTGTACTGCCTCGTACCAATACCACTAGACAAGCAGGTATGTGACCTTAGAACGAGGCTATTGGTATCGATCTATCTATGTGTTGTATGGTTCCTTTTGTTTTCACCACTACCCATCAATACTATCTTTGCACTAACTGCCTATGCTTATCTTTTCTTTGACTGTATGCGATTATTCTGTTTAAACTGTCTATGACTATCTTTTATTGAACTGTCCATGAATATCTTTTATTGAACTGTCTATGACTATCTTTTCTTGAGCTGTCTATGATTATTTTTTCTTGAACTGTCTATGACTATCTTTTCTTGAAGTCTTCATGATTATCTTTTCTTGAACTGTCTACGACTCTCTTTTCTTGAACTGTTTATGATTATTTTTGCTTTACCTGCCTACGAGTGTGACTATTGTCATGTTGACTATCTGTGGCCATGTCGATTACAATTTCTTCTGTCTCGGTGTACCCCAAACGTTTACACTGTATTCCTCCTTATAGATTCAAATGCTGCTGATTGACAAGAGAGTGGAAGAAGCCATCGAATTAAGCATTGTTGCTAATACGTTGCATCCTTCTGATTATGATGATAAGGTATGCATTTATGTATGTGTATTAGAGACAATGCTTTGCTATCAGATTAGTCTATTCTTATCTGCATGTCATTTTTTTATCCTTTTTAGTTTCTCGTCAGCATACAAACACAGGCTGGATTCGTTTACTTTGCACAAGGACATTTCTACCAGGCTGCGGAACTGTTCTACGAAAGTAGGGTTGACGTCAGAGAGGTACGTTCTATCGGAGATGTCATGTATTACTCTTATAGCTATTTCAGAACCATTATGAAGTTGAACAGACATGACCCAACCCTTTGCTCTTAAACTTAATAGTTGCGGAGGAAAATGTTAGCGAGTGCTTCGCTAAGTAGTGTAAAACGTGACAATAATATATTTGTTGTGTGCTAAATTTTTATCGCCTCTATTTTATTCCGTTTCGTTTTTTTTTGTTTGTTTATAGATAGTGGCTCTGTTTCCTTCCCTAATGCCTTCCAATGTCATCTTCCAACCATCCAGACCAACACTTCACAACATCAAGGACTTGAATCAAGTAGGTCAGTATATCACCGTGCATTAAATTCTTGCATTTGTTTCCATTTGCCTTCCGCAAGAGTGTCGTTCATTTTCAATGCTACGTTCTTCGATCTATTTCTTGTTTGATGATTATAATGATAAGAATAGCACACAAAGAATGGTTGTTCTTAATCAGAGTTTCACGCTATTGCGATCATCAGGCAACACAATTCAACTGCACATGCTCGAAATTTATACTCCACAAAGATGTTTACGTTTTAATAAAGATGCTTGCAAAGCTGGACCTCCTTAAAGGCTTCTATTCGCCAAGGATCCGTCGGGAAAATCTTGTTTTTGTCGGAAAATTGTCAACTCTGCCCCACTGCAAAACAGCTCTCACTGCGACCCTGCTTACAACCATTTAATTATCTTGCTCTTTGCACGTTATTCTTATCATCATAAATTCGCTTCATCTCTGATGGTAAAGAGACAGCACTATTTTTACCGATTTTGCTGTGTTTTTATTTCATGATCATAAATTTGATGGTGCCTTTTCGACTCTCTTTCAGTGAAAGGGAGCAAATCTCTTCTGGCTGATGCGAAAAAATTCATTCTTGATTTTCTTGTAAGCTCAGTATCATGCAAAATCTGATTTGATTCTATGCTCCACAGTTATACAGTTGCATGTCATATCATCTCTTTGAAAGCAATGTTGCTTTAAATATTCGCTTTGAATCTCTTTCCAGGAGACCTGCAGAGGTTTACCATTGATTTACAGTGGGCAAATGACGGTACGTTATCAAATTCATATCGAATTTGCTTCTTTCTCTACTACACCTATTTTTCATAAGAAACCCTTTGTAAGAAATCATCTATTTTCAAAACTTAAGAAACTTTGGTAGGAGATTTTGTGTGACTGAAAAAGTTAAGAAACTTTCTATGTTGTTTTAACGAGAAAAAATGTTCAAAACAACTTGTGCACTTCATTCCCACAGATTTGTAACAAATCTCAACTCAACCACATTTTGAAACTTGCTAAGAAACTTTTCCTACCATAATTAGTACGAAACCCTAAGAAACTAAGAAACCCTGGGACGAAAATTTGGCATAATTTCTTATAAAAAATGGGTGTATTTCTACAGTTCATCAACCAATTAACTTATCGAGTCTTTGCAAATGCTCTTAACATTATTTGATTACTCGTCTTTATAGGAAATCGACACTGCTTTACTCAAGCTTTATGCTGAATGCAATCACAATAGACTAATACACATTGTATCGAAAGACAATAGCTGCTACTATGAAGACAGTCTTCTATGCTTGAGACAGTACAAGGTGCACATAATTTTAACTTTGAAGATCAGCAATAAACAAAGCATTGGGTTTGGGCGGCTATTTAATCTTATTTTAACACTTTCATTGTAACTTCAACGCTATCATTGGCTTTTGCTGTAGAGGTTCCATGCCCTGGCATTGTTCCATTGCAATAGAAATGAACAAGACAAAGCTATGGAGATATGGAAAAGGTAGCCAATTCTTTTCTTTGTGATTTTTCATTCATTTTGTCAAATCAACAAAGGTCTGAGTTTCTTCTGTGTTTAATTTTTCAGACTCGCAGACGGACAAGATCTGGATCTTTCCTTTCTTGGTTTTGACTTTCTTGTGGAATTTTTATCGAGGTAATCAACATATTCATATGTATATGCCATTTTACTTGTCACTATTTCTCTTCTCGAATTCCTCTCTGCCAAACATATGAAAAACAAAAACAACGCATATGGCTGAAAAGGTCGCTACCCAGCAGTATCGCAGTTGTGGCCGAGTGGTTAAGGCGACTGACTAGAAATCAGTTGGGGTCTCCCCGCGTAGGTTCGAATCCTATCAACTGCGGAAAATTTTTATTTTCCGCAGTTGATAGGATTCGATATTGTTCAATATCAGTACTTTTTAAATTTTATTTCTTTCTGTTTCCTGTCTATTGTTTAGTAAATGTAAGTTAATGGCCCAACGGAGGGAAATACCACACTTCTATGAAATTCTGCAGTCATAAAAATGCTATTATTGTGAAATGCCCTGGTGAAAAAGTCGGGAGTGTTGTTATTTATGTTATTTATTCATGACGACGCTCTGTATATATGTAGCATGTCATTATTATGAAATTGAAAATTGAATTGTTGTATTGCACCCTTGGTAAAATACCACGCGTCATTTCACGAGCACATTATTGCTTCTTTGTGTGATTTTACGCTGCATTTTACGAGCCATTTCCTGTAGTATTTCTCAGGGTTTTTACCTTTGTAACCAAGCAACCAAACCAGCAACGAGCGGGATGAATATTGAGCATCACACTCCACAGGAGATTCGGAGCCATCAATTGATTATGAACATCAATTATTTTTTCTATCTATTTGTGAATTACTACAGTACCCAACCCATCAATCCAATACTGAGCTTTCCTATCTCTTTGAAGAGTCAAGTGCTTCTTTTTTATAAGGCACTACTTTGTTATAAAAAATGCATTTTTTAGAAACTTAAAAACTATAGATTTTACATCCAGCTTATTACGATAGTCTGAGAAGAAATTTTAGAATAACGGGTATGCCTCTTAATAAAAGTAGGTTCATATGCGAGTTTTTCCCTCTATAATCGTCCTTTCCTATCCTTATTTTCGAGCAGTGTGGAGAACCACGACCTGGTTTGGAATTATGCAACCTGGCTCCTTGGCAAAGAGGAGTCCGCAGGGGTAAAGGTGAGTTTGCGTGCAGCCCTGATCTTTAAGCATATATACCACAACCACAAGTGTCCATCATAAATTCATTTATCTAGATTTGCATTTGGTGTCACACAAAAGCCACAGCACTTGGATCTCTTTTCTGTCCACTTAGGCCCCGTTTACACGAGAGAAAAAGATACGGACCCAAAAGGTCCGTGCCTTTTGGGTACGATATGGGAACGATTGTATAGCGTTTACACGGGAACGGACTCAAAAAGCTGTTGAGTTTACACGAGAACGGATCCAATTGTTGAGCATGCGCAGTTGTTCAAGTTAAGGCGTGTTTTGTTGTTGTTAGTTACTTGTAATTGCGCCAAAACACTCTCAGAAAATGGCGAACACGAATTTCCTTCCTTCACCTGCCCCAGTTGTTTGGTTCAACATGAACTTCAATCGCTGTCGATGTTGTTCGCAAACTAAACTTACCACACACAACAAAGAAGCTATATTGGAAAACATCAGAGACAAAATTGATATTACTTGCTTTTCAATAGGCCCAGACATTTGTACTGCTTATATTTTGGACTTCCCGCGATAACACAACCTCAGTTGCAACAGCCTCAGTTCAGTGCCGTGCCTGTTCTGGTTCCGTTCCAAGCGTTTACACGACACCGATACGGGAACGGACCCAAATGGATCCGCTTTTCTAGCGTGCCCAAAAAGATACGATCCCGTTCCCAAAGAGGAACGGATCCATGCGTACCCGTGTAAACGAAACACCTATCGTAACCTTTTTTGGAACGGATCCACTCGGATCCGTTCCCGTGTAAACGGGGCCTTAATAACATCAACAGGGCCTGCTTTCTAAAGAATCAGACCCAGTTACTTCAGTTCAAAAAATATCATGAACACAACTAAAAACTTGGAAACTGCTAGACCTAGTAGGTCTACACGTGAATGACTATGAAGCATAGTCGACGAAACAATTATTATTATTATATAAGTATTTATTTGATAACAATACGTTATTTTATTCAAACAACCAAAGTGTGACTTGTCTGTCAAAATTTAGAACTCATTGGTGAATATAGGAGATATGCACTGCACAGTGTTTTTTTATAAGAATGATTTATATAAGAATACCGTGGCCCAAAATTGCCAAAAAGCAACTGAAGTTTAAGAATAACAATGGCAAATCTTTAGACTAGGCTCTTTAGACTTTGGTTTCGTCTTTGTTAAATCATGTTGTGTCCCCAGTGGGTAAACAATAACAAATATCAAAGAAACCCACTAAGTATATTGGTATGTATCCCCGGGGTTGAATTTGCACCCCAATAACACGGTACCGGACCCGGAAAGGTTTTGTCCACTCAAGTTTTTTTCAAATCCGTGAGGAGGTCTATAAGTATTGCAACCGAGGCAGTTTGAAAATGCTAGAAGTATTTTGGGGCTCAAAAGCAATTGTTTTTTCTTTCCGGCGACCGAATTCACGCATGAAATAGATCAATAATAAAAAATCATCATCGAATTCAACGAGCAAAGAAAAGAAATCCTGCTAGCCAAAACCATTGTGCAAACACGAGGCCTATCCGTACAAATATTTGTCCGGAACATCTGTTCCATGCGAAAAAAGTGCGTCCGGTACCGTGTAAGTGGAGTCTCCTCGACGAAAAGAAATTTGTTAGAGGGGTCACACGTAAAGTAGTAAACTGGGGGGTTTTACCTCGAAACATCACGGCATGTGATACCAAGGCCCCATTAAGGAGACTGCTAGCATTACGGCATCGTTTGAATCGATGCCATTCGCTCTACTCCACAATGTATCCTTGTCTACCAATTTCTGTGTCTTTGAAACTCGCTAATTGGTTAAGTGTGGGAGGCTTAATTGACCGAATAACAAATAATTAATTATGCGCCAATATATCTGCAGGTATTCATTGATCGACCCTGGAAGGCTATAACCAATGATGGTAGTAAACTGCACCCTGAATCAGTTGTTGAATATCTGTCAAAATTTCCAATCGCCTTGAGAATCTACTTGGAACATTTGGTGCTCCACAGGAATATCGAGGTAAGGTATAGCTAAATGTCTTACCTATGAACAACATTATTGCTTCTAGCTGTTTGCTACAATGTTACCCATACACAGGGGCGTCGTGGGACCTGAATTTTAGGGTGGGCAAAACACAAACAATTTCCGAAAAGTGGGCTAAAGGGTGAAAAATTTCCGAAAAGTCCAGCGATTTTGCTTTCAAAGGGTAGGCAATTGCCCCCCCCCGGCCACCACGCCCCTGGCATACCAACGGTATGATGCACATTGCTTTGAACCTACATTGCCAAAGCGCGGATCGAAGATAGGCGATTCTCTTTTCCTTGTCGATCGAAACAAAAATTAAACCGAAATTCTGAATCTAACAGGAAAGCAATGAAGATAAGATACTTGAATATATTTCCTCTTTCTTTTGCAAATATTAACATCACTTAATATATATTACAAGACATTTTTTGTGAATTACCTACTGTATTAAATTCTGGCGAGTATATGTATTGAAATTGTTCAGCAAGACATTCTTACTTACATTAATAAAATAAAGCAACAGCAACATTTAAGGTCCTCCACATACATATATTACATATGCTCTACGTACACGGTGAGTAAAATGCGTGTATTGTATTGTGTGCACAGCAGAGCATTGTCTGTCCTGATTGTTTTCAATCTTTCGGTTCGAGTTTGATCTTTTTTCCGTTCATGAACATACGTGCAGACCTGGGCATTGCTGACGATTCAGCCACATGTTTATCGTCATCAACATCATTACCATGTATATCTTCAAGACTGGCATCGCTGACGGTGTGTTTGTTGGGCACTTCTTTGTACCATATCGTCAATGCGAATCTTTGGAAATAGCAGGGCGTAACTTCGTGTATGATCTTGTCGGAGCGGAATATGACAAGTGTGCCGAGTTCGGGTTTGATGTCCATGCTCTGTCCATTGAGTTTGTGTATCCTCAAGCAACCCCCCTGTTCGGACTTCACGTCTTTGTTTAGGTAGATCACGAATGTTAACTTGTAGGTTCCCTCGCAGGGGCTGTCTATGTGTCGCTTGTACGCAGTTCCACAGCCGTTGTAACACGATGCCATGACCTTGGAATGGCTTACCTTGTGAATCGGCACGGAATGGAGGGAGTAGAGCGAGGCTGCGAGTCTGTTCAGCTTTTTCTTCACCATCCAGAGGCAGGGAGTTTGCTCGGGCGATCCGTCCAACCACTTCACTTCGTCGCCCCTGATAGTGCTGGCGCTTATAGTATTTTGGCACAGCTTGCCAGGCGTGAAATTGCCCGTGACATTGTACATGGACTGTAGCTCCCTGTGTACTGCATCTGCTTTGTCGGGCTGAACGAGATTGTGCACAACACACACACCGTCCGAGCGTAGTTTGCTGGCAATCTCAAGCGATAGTTTCACTTGTGAGTAAGCAAAAACATTGTGATTTCCACCATGGACAACGACCTGATGTCTTCTGGTAGAATCGGAGACGGTCCTCGCACGACCAGCTTTGCTGCCACGCATTGTGATAACAGGACTCTCGGCTGTTACATTAGTTTTGGTACAGTTCACATAGTGACTTGTCCACGGCTGTCTACGGCTGTTTTCTCCGAAATAAAATACGTCTTTGCAGTTTGGACACTGGAAAATTGGCCGCGATGTGTTCAAAGGGCGGTGGTGTACCTTGTTGAAACATTGTTGTTGATGCTTTGCGTTGCTCTGCTCAAGTTTCTTCCTCAACCTGTCCGTATCTTCAACGAATATCGGCATTGCTGGAGCTCTCGTGTAAACGGCAATTTCGTAAATAATATTGTGTCGATATAACACTTGCAAGCCTATTTATCCCTCACGCACTGTCCTTCAATCGAACCCTTGATGTTTGATCAATAAATGAAAGATCGTTGTGTTATAAATGTTTTGATAAAAATTACATCATACAGTAAACTTCTCTCGATATGCCTGAATATGCTGTGATAATGTAAACAGTTTTTTCATGTGTGAGTATTTTCTCTCCACTATACACCGAACTATACGATACTTTAATGTGCTCCACGAAAGACAATTTTGGATATGCGTGTTCTCATCTCCTTTGGCCTCTGTTTTGTTTTGTCTGGCATAATCGCCCCCGTGTTTTTTTAAACTTCAATGAGCAGTGAAACGTGCCGATGAGCCCGTCTTACGCGCTCCCCCCAACCGCACGTCGGACCACGGACGTGACTCGCAGCACATACCACTTGGTTTGTTGTTTTGTGATTTGACCTTTACGCCTTCTCACCGTGCTGTCTTATCAGTGCTCAGTCTCTTATCATACATATGGAATTTTTTCCTGTAGCCAATAATTTCTCCTTTCCAATACGCTATTTCCATACGCTATTTTCATTCGGTATTTTTCGGCATATACCGGTGCGTTAAACGCCCTGTGCGTTTATTAAATTGTTTATATTTTTGGGGGCTACTATTCGAGGGGGCGTTTAAAAGAGGGGGCGTTTATTAATAAGTATCTAATGATGATCGCACTTAGCGTGAAACTCTGAGTAACGACTAAACAAGTCTGGTTCCAGAAGTAGAATCATCAACATCGTTTTCTCGATAAGCACCAGCTTCGGTTCTTTTTTTTTTCATATACACGCCCCTCTACAAGGGGGCGTCTATTCGAGGGGGCGTTTAATAGAGGGGGCTTTTATTGAAAAAATGTTTAAAACAGGTGGCCTTTATTCGAGGGGAGCGCTTAAAAGAAGGGGGCGTTTAATCGAAGCATTACGGTGCAGTCCACAGAATATCCACCAAATATCACGTGGACAAGCATTCCGCAGTGCGATTAGCAACTAATCTACCAATCAAATTATCGCATGGACTTATAATCTACCAATCAAATTATCGCATAGATTTTTTAAAATGCCGTGCTGTTCCGCAACATTTTATGTGGAACTACCAATGGGAACTACACTACATGTATTGTTGAAGACTCAACAAACTGTCCTGTCTACCATGAATAATTAGTGTCACTGCGGGGCATCCTGCCTCGTATCCGTGCAGCTTTGCAATGCGTTTTGTTATCCCAATTTCTGTCCATTCCTGGAATGCCATTCGTGTAATGTAATTAATAGTCTCTTCTCGGACACAACTTCTTCTCTTATTATGCCAGGCAGACATCGTGCTGCCTGGCATGTATGTTTGCATTGGTTTGTTTGCCTGGCAAGGCAAATCTTGTTTTCTTTAGCAGATATTTTGAATGCAGTGCATGCACTGCACGATAGTTGTTTTGAATATCTTTTCAGGGTGCAGCACAGAGCATTCAGCTTGTGCAACCAAATAGAACAAAATATTTAACCTGCTCTGTTTTATTTATTAATTAGCAGCTTTAAACATAATTTAGGTGGGTGGTGCTTTGATGCGTGTTATGACATTGTTTGGTAATGTAGCATTGAAGACGAAATATGTATAGCATGTTTTGTGGTCAGTTCTAGCTTGGCTGGCATATTGATGGAAGGTATTGCCACAGCAGCCCAGCCCAGGACAGCTTTGCGTGTAATTTCCTAAATTCAGCAGAGCTATTTATCAATTTGTTTTAGACTTTTCCTGACACAACTTTGGTTTCGAGCTTATCCAGCCTTTCATTTCCCTATTAATCAGCTTTAAAATCTCCGTCGTGACTTGTGAACCTGTCTGCTTTCTTTGACCTGCCCAAATTGGGGATCTATTTATTAGCCTGTTTGACTCCTGTATTGAATTTTGAAATCAAGGGACTTTCCCCTATATTCAATCCCATTGGTCTCCCATTCCAGCCAACCTTGTTTTCCATCTTTGTCAACGTTTTGCTTGGCTGAAATTAGGCGAATCAATCGGCAGATGGCTATTTCATTACAGCTGCAACAATGCATGCGCATATAAATTGCAGCTGTAATGGATTTTGACTTTCTCACTTGTCTAGGATATGAATCCAAAAACACTAATTCACATTTACCAAGAACAATAGCAACGCTTCAATATGTATTGCGAGCTGATAGGAACCCGTAATTCCCGACTCAATAACAAAGATGTGTGCTTGTGCACGTCAGCTCTCTTCGTGAAACAAAGCACGCAACAGGGTATACAGTAGTAACGATGCTGAACTAGGCATAACGTTCATGTCAATTCTCACCGTATTTCCTCGATTAAACGCCCCGGCACGTTTTATTAATCTCAGCAAAGCAAAGTACAAGATCACAAGCTCTGTCATTGGGTCCAGAGAAAGATAAAATGGTTTAGTTGAGCCTTGCTTTATCGAGCAACAACGTAAAAAATGAAAGTCGCCATGGTTTAAACAAAGAGGGGGCGTTTAATCCAGGGGGCGTTTATTGCAAAAGTTGGTAGCATAAGGGGGCGTTTATTCGAGGGGGGCTTTTAATCGAGGGGGGCGTTTAATCGAAGAAATATGGTAAAACGACGGAAAGCGGTGCAGTTGAAGAGATTTACGCTAATTACGCCGTTGCCTTACAATTCTGGCCTCACGAGATGTACTCAAATTAAATAGAATTAACTCTGTTCCACAAATTTTTCAATATGCTATTATTCACTTTGACGTAATTTCAAACTATTCACAATACAACTGATGTTCCCGATTACGTAATTTCGATACACAATTTTGCATATTGCTATTATCCCACATCGTAAGGGGAAAAACGAAAACAAACGCATCTATGAACAATGATGAATGGTCAATAGTAAAGAATAATAATGTTCAGAGTCCAGAAAAAGGTCAAACCTTCCTCTGGCTGCCAATTCTGTAAATTGGACCTTCCTCATTTTATAGAAGTAAAATAGTGGGGTTTTTTAATCTCCATTGCAAAATTCAAGATTTTCTATTGCTATGAGAGTCAAATGTAATTGATAATTTTTTGAGGAAATTATATAATCCATATGTCTACATAGTTGAGTGACATATAACACAAAGTTTGCTGTTTAGCTTTTTACAGAATGATAATTGATTTTATAAAGAATATTTACTGAAATTTTTCCTCAAACCAAAATTTTTACAAAATTAGTAAACCTTCCTCAAAAATGACCATAAAAACCAAAGCCTTCCTCCGGCTCAGAGCCGTGGAGCCGTGACTTTTTCTGGACTCTGCTTTGAACTATCATGAATAATAAATGATAATGAATAATGCAGTCATATTGTCTCGTGTGCTCAAACTCGGTATATTTTAATTTCAGGTCATTATTTTGTGCACGTATGCAGCACCTATTTTTGTTTGAATCCAACACAGGCCCATTTTTTATAAGAATCCGTCTAAAGAATCCAATGCTAAGAAAATTTACCTTGAACATTAAGATTACATAGTCAAAGTATTGTACAATGAGTTGCGTGTGGGACGGACCTCTTGTTTTGACAAACTCCTTAAACAGTTATATTAGCTATTTAGGATGATATGAATAGGATCGATGAAAATATTCTTGTTAAACTAAAGCAAGCAGAAAATTAAGAAACTTGGTTCTGATTCCGAGCTTAGTTTGTTACGCAAATCTGCGTGTATAGTTGAGACGTGTGCACGCTCACATAAAGATGTCTTGTCATGTCACCGATGTTTACGATCGCATTGCGTGCGATACAAGCTTACTAGCTGCATCTGCACCTTTCTAATCTTTTACGATCTTCCCTGCACGCACGCATGCACATGTAGTAGAGTAGAGTGATCTGCGAGTATATATTGAATGGCCGGCCATGATAAGTCATAAACCTGACTCATTGCATTTTTTCCTCTTATATTCACTGCATTGCCATTGCCTCTACCGACCCACCTGATATTCATACAATGCTTGAAGCGGGTCGTGAGAATTCTCACGCATCTCATCTGCAGTATGACCTGACTTAATGCCTAATTTCAATTCGAGATTAAGAAATACGAATGAGATAAATCGACCTGCGCTAAAAATATATTGCAATTCAACTAAACGGAAACACGGGCATTTTAACACTCCTGAAAATGATCACATGCAAAGTTTCCTGGCCTAGCCATCGCACAAACGCATTTGATTGGATGAAATCAAGCATCTATTTATAGATCTCCCAGACCCCTTGGCAATAATAGCCATATTTCTTTAATTCAACAAATGAATGGTAAATAGTAAATTCAATTGCTTTACATTGTCAGAGAGAAATAATTTGAGACTTCAGTGTTTCATCCTGGGGATCCAAAAATTTAGTAATTATGTAGTGAGAGATGTTATGCCTTGGCCAAGAAATCGTAATGCGTTTTTTTGCTCTATGATGGTCTTTAAATCCTCTCTGCAGCTTCACATGCTGTAATCACATCACTACTCTTCACCAGACCATTGTGCTTGCTTTTCTGCTATATTTAGTCCATGCTCGTACAAAATTTCTATGCTTTTCTATTACGTGTCGTGTCATTTGATTTATAGAAAGAAAGGTTTCACACACACCTTGCAATGATATACCTGGACGAAGTTCTGAAGATTATGAAAGAAAGAATTCAAGTGCCAGAACGATTGAAGCAAGCAAGGTATCACGCACGAGTGTTTACCCTTTCTAACCCACTATATCAATACTATACTCCTTGTATCATATATAGGAAGTGCTGTCTCTGCCGGCATACAGTGTTATGTGTACAAAATACAAAGTATTAATTGTGCAGATGCAGAATGGAAGAGGTTGATTGAACAAAATTCATTTATATTTTGCCTGACAAGTGCTTCTGTGCGAGACGTGGGTTACAAACAATCCTCAGAGTTACAAAAATCTCACTATTATACCTATTGTATGTTGTTACTGGTTACTAACTGTATTGTCGCCCTTGAAACCTGCACCCTTTGTTTATTGTTTGTTGTTATATCAAGTGTTATACCCTCGATGCCATCGTAAAGTGTTGAGGTTTACTGCATTTTTAGGTTAACGTTGGTTTTAACGTCTTTTTATCAACAGGAAGCGGCTTCAAGACCTGCTTGAGCTCTCATCCTTGTATCGCGTTTCGACCCTGTTGAATAAAATCGGTGACTTGGAATTGCACAATGAAATTGCTATCCTGTATGGAAAGGTATAAGAAGACAGTACATATATCCAACATATCCCTCTCTCTCCTTCAATACAAACCCATTGATTCTCTGTTTTACCTCACATGGTTTCCAATTATTGTTTGCTTCCTTTCTTTGTCTGCCGCTTATCTTTTATATGCATTTGCCTTATTTTTAGATATTTCTTATGGTGCTGATTTGTACAAGCTTGAATCATGCTGCTGTTCTTCTTCCGTTGTCTTTTCTTTCTTTCTTTCATTCATAAAACTCACTATTTTCTTTTGTTCTTCTTTGTCCTCTTCTTTCCCGCTTTATTGAAGTGCATTTTAGGAGTTTCCAATATCACATGGTTCATTGATATATGGTTTCTTTATTTTATTTTCCTTTATTTCCTTTCCTTTTTTCTTACTTTCTTTGATTCTCCTTTGTCTCTTGTTCTGTTCTCATTCATTGCTCCACCTCTGTTCACCGGCTGCGTTCCATCTGCGCCTTGATGTCCTCATATAATATCATTATGATATAGTGCTGCGTGGAAGCGATTAAAAACTGCTCATTGCCAGGTATTCTTGTCAAAACATATCTTCCTGTGTATGGAAATTGTGTTTATTTTTCAGCTTGATCAACACGACAAAGCATTGGAGATTCTTGTTCACAAGTTGAAGGACCATGCGGCAGCAGAGAGGCATTGCATTGTTTCTTCGCAGGTACACCATTGCAATAATCTCTGTCGATTATCTCGAATTCTTTGAAGTTATCGCAACTTATTGCTGCTGCGTAGCGAAGCGAAGCGGCTGCGCAGCCGAATATAATCGAGTGATATTGAAAGTAATCCCGGTCCAGAAAATCCTGACTTCAGATTTCAAATTGTTGATGTGCATTTAATTTAGTTTTCTTTTTAATCTCGGGTTTTCTACATTTATTCCTCTGATTTTTGTATTGTTTTGTTTTCACGGTGAAGTCACATCAACAAAGATTTGAATTTTATATCTTTGATTTTCAAACTGAGCGTACGCCTTCTCTTGATTAAGAATAATTTGCTGAAATCTATTATTGCTGATATTCCAAAACCCAGCTGTTAAAGTGCTAATGCAACGAAATTTGACATATCGATTTTTTTATTTTAAATGAAAGCCAAAGATGTACTGATCAGTTTGATGCAATTTTGACGTGCATCTGACAAGTATAAGTTACTTTAATTTCACCTTGAATCAGGCCACCTTTTGCGAAAAATATTGCAACGCTGTGACGTCACAGTGATGACCCATATTATTTCTCGCAATGGAAGTCAATGGGTTTTTTCGAACGTCGTTTGGTTTTTTTTTAATAGCTCCACTCAGGGTGGGGATATTTGAGCTCCGGCTGAACCAACATAAGGGCGAATCTTTTAGCCGTCGTTTTGAAAAAAATTGGTGTCATTTTGTTTAACGTTAGAGACACAATTTAAGTTTGAAAATGGATACCTCCAAAAAATGTGACGTCATCCCGCGTCGCCATTGTTGCTTCGAGTTGCTGTGGAACGACACGTAGCCCTGGTTTGGCTTATCCCAGGTCTTATTTTTTGTAATAACTTATTTTAGCTCAAAATTGCAGACATTGAATTATTTTTAGAAACTTCGGAAATTAAAATTCCTTCGATATCACCCCAAAAAGCTAAATCTTCTGACATTTGTTTTGGTTGGCTCGGGCCTAACCACTCCGGGCGAGGAGTGCTTAGGCCCGAGTAAAGCTGAGAGTCACACGGGTTGGTTTACGAGCTTGTTTACTGCATCTATTGCAGGAATAGCTTTGATTTTAGCTTTAATCTCATCTTTAATTCTTTCCCAATATCTCTCTTTACTTCAAAGCAAAAATGAGCGCTATAATGAATAAAATCCTGCTCTCCTAGTCGGTGGGTGCGAATGATGTCTGTCTCCTGAACTCCTTAAAAAGACCTTGTTCTGTTTGATTGGTTTTGAAATACTATCAGCAACATTATGAAACGATACTTTTTCGCAACACTGAGTAATCGTACAATTGTCTCCGTTATGTATCTCTACGACATGTAAATAGTTTTATGATTTATTTGCTCCCGAGACGAGATACCCGTCATGTGTGTGCTCGCTCACAGCTCGCCATGTCGAATTTCAATTTTCAATAGAAGGAAGCCTGCTTGACGTTGCAGACGCGACGTTTGATGACATCACAGTGATGTTCAGTTTTCGCACGAAAAAGGTCAAAATTGCCTACTTTGAAGGTTAATAGCGAAAAAAGTATACATAATTTGCAAATTTTATTTGCGCCACGTTAATCAGTGCATTGAAATCTATAGATTTTTGAAATAAAAACACTATGTAAAAATTCGTTGCATTAGCACTTTAAACGTAAATATCAATAACAAATGTCGGTCATACAAATTTTCGTGCGAATCCAAAATGGACCCTTTAGTATTACCTTTTTTGTTAGTTCAACTCTTGTGGCGAAGTGGTTGGCACTTGTGCTTGCCACTCGTGGAGTCGCGGATCGATTCCACGGAGCTCCACTTGAAGTTGAGTTGAAGTTGAGTTGAAATTAAATGAAGCCTGGTACACCGAGGATCTACAAGAGAAAGTAGATCCCCGGCGTACCGGGACTTTTCGTCTTTCCGTTCAGGATAGTTTTTTCGGCAGAAACGCCGAAAAACCATCAACCGATCGTACTCAACTACTAACTCTGTTGGTACACCGGGGTGACGAGGCCAACAGTGCCGGTCTGTTCATATATATCCAGCGACATCTGCTTGGTGACTCGCCACCGATATATATAGTTACTTCAAATTACCGTCTGGAATCATGTACAAAGTCTTTATGATTGTGGGCATGAGCTAAAACGCATGCGTATTCATATCAGTTGCTCTCCTTTGTCTCCTTAATTTAAGTTCGAACTTTATTTTGTTTTTGCTATTTTACCATCTATTATGCCAATGGAAAGACGTGTACAACAGCGTTGCCAACAGCAACGCCCCCATCACTGCCAGCCAAGCCAGAGCCCAGTCGTAGCTACGTCCTTCATCTTTTTAAATTAAATTAATTCATTTGAACATACCTGCTATTTATTCTTTATCTTCAACCCTGCCTCATCAAACACTATTGTAACACACACACCCCGAGCAGCACTCGCCTAAACGCTGTTTACATATAATCTCAGCTTTAATTACTTAATAATCTAGGCTAGTGTTTTTGGCATAGCTGAATGGCCCCACTTTTTGTTTTAATTGCAGGGAAAAGATGTAGCCTTGAGGAAGAAACTGTTTCACATGCTTTTGGCTGTGTATCTGCAACCGAATGAAAAGTATGCATTGCATTGCATTGTCAATTCATTTCAATAGATGTAGCTATTATACGGAGAGCAATAATTGATTTTCTTTCTTCGATTAGTAGTTCAACCGTGGAGCAGTTCATGAAACCTGCAATTCAACTCATCAATAGTCACCAGTTTGACTTTGACCCTCTTGAGGTTTCTATGTTTACTATTTCGTGATTACTATTATATTTACTTTGCGATACATTCCATGCAATAACCTCGCTTTGCAATACCGTCCAAGCGACAATACATTAAGCCTCTCTTTGAAGTCTACATTAAACCTCTCTTTGAAGTCCACATTAAACCTCTCTTTGAGGTCCACAATTCCTGTGTACAACATACGCAAGAGTTACAACTTCGCTTCCAATATATACAGAACGATTGATAAACAATACACAACTATGACAATGAGGTAGCAAATAGCCAGACCAAGGTGTCGTACGTAAACGTATACCAGTAACAGAAAAATATGAAGGAAGTAAAAAACGAAGAGGAGATCTATGATATTTTTGCCATGGATGTCTTGTGGTAACTAATCTGGCAAGCATCACAGCATGTTTGACATTTTCCTAACCTGCATGATTGTTTATTGAAATCATCTGTACTGTCTTTCTTCTTACAGGCATTGAAGATGATTCCTGATGACTGGGCAGTTGGTACAGTTGCGAATTTCCTCTCAGGTGCAATGCGTAATAGCTTGCACACAGCAAGAACCAAAAAGATTGAATCAAGTTTGACCAGAGCTAATTACCTTCAGGTATAGGCTTTAGCTCTGAATGCTTGGGCCTTACTGTTACTTTTCTTTTTGCTACCAAGCATTAATGTGGAGCATGTTAACCTGCATCTCCGTTGTGCGTCTTTATCAATGCATCTTTTCTGCCTATTTTTATTGTTTATTTTTTATATTGCTTTAGTGCTCAGCATTGTTTTTACTGGCTTTCATCTATCCTTTTAGTCTCGTTACGTCTATATTAACAGCCAAGATGGAGCTGTTAGTATTAACGACGACAGGTATTAAACTTTGCAAAATTTATTACACAACTAAATTACTCCACTTTATTACCATTTCTTTCTCACTTTTATCATTGCTTTATCATTGCTTTATCATCGCTTTAGTCTCTAGGCCATTAAATTCTTCCAAGCTTGTTACCCTCCATTCATCATTTTGTATCTGCTGCTATTACTGTACTGTTATTGTTGCGTTTTTGCTTTTCAGGAAATGTGACGTTTGTCACAAGCCGTTCACAGAGCCAAACATAGCTCGCTACCCCAATGGACTTTTGTGCCACATTCATTGTGCACAGAATAGGACCAAATGTCCCGTCACTCACATAGACTTCTCGAAGAATTCAATTCTCCAAACCAGGTGATTCTGAAAGATATTTCTTATATTTGCAATGTGTATTAATTGTTTTCTGGGTAATTTTGTACATACGGTATAGTGAACTGATGAGTATGAATTATTATCTTTGATTATGATCATGATTATGATTATGATTATGATTATAATTATGATTGTGATTATGATTATGATATAGATGCAAGTCCTGCATCTATGATCTATGATTGTTGATGATGTATTTTTACTATAAGTAAAGAAAGTCGATTAAAGAGATTGACACCTCTACATGAAATATTGAATGTCATCGAAAATACATCAGAAATAATTACAAAGTTCACATTATTGTTGGAAATGCGTAATATTCCACAAACCTTAATTGTATTGTATTACCAGAATACAGCTGGGATAGTAAGAAGTGGTATGGTCCAATTTACTTATTATGGCTTAGTTTATGTCATACACCTGATCTGTCCTACGCAGTGTTGTGGACTGTGTGAAGGACATAATATTTGTATCTGTTTTGTCGGAGCATATCTGTAGCTCGATATATCTATGCAAGCCTGGCGTCTATAATGCATTGGACTGCACAATATAATGCAACGACTAGGCCAGTTGCACACCAAGGGCACCCGTTAACAAACAGACGATCGATGTAAATCCTCGTAGCTTCGACGCCTGTTAAGAATACCATGTTTGATAGGATTATAACAATCACAGTAACGCTGCCGAAAGCCGCGCAGATTCGTCGATACCATCTCGCGCCGATCCTTTCTCGTAACGTCGTAACAATCTTGGACGAAACAACGACAGTTACGATTCCTTCTAAAGTAACACCCAGCCAATTGGTGATTGCCCACGTGAAGTACCTCTCGTTTCCTCCGTGCCAGTAACCAACGAAAGCGAAGCACATGAACGAAGCTAAAATTTGGCGAAACAAACCGCTGCGTGAGCCACCGATGGGAATGTATATGTATCGCTTGAGAAATGCGTAGAGCCCCTTGTCGAAGTATCGCCACATGTCAACGAACGTGTACAGATTGGATATGCAGCCTGGTTGGCCCGGAGGCTGCATACCGTCTATTTGCACGAACACGCCTGCAAATCGATAGAACACGACGTATTTCACGTAGAAAAACTGCAACTGCGTCCATATGATGCCGAGAGTTTCCCAGCAACTCAGTTCCTCGAGGATGTAGGTATGTTTTGATATGCTGGCAGAGTAGAACAAATGGTAAGAGATCTCGATGAGTACAAAGTAAAGCAAACACGATAGCACTTCGAGGCATAGACTGACGAGTATCGGTTTTTCAACACTGTGTCTCATCTGCGTGTTGAACTTATCAAAAGTCAGAATAGGCCCGTTTAGAAACAGAGGAAAATAGAAAACAAATGCTAAAAAGTCGATGATATTCGGACTTGGGTTACGCGCTGTATCCTCGTTGTGTTTTGCGTATTCCAGCGCGAAACTCAACAGTCGCAGGTTGCTCATCATCGCACTGAAGACGAAAAGACTTTGCGCCGTATCGTTGTCCGCAACTTTGGCGACGATTTCACTTTGAAACGGTTCGTAGTTTATCGCGTACGTCGCCGTGAGAACAAATGTCCAAATCAAGGCGACGATTTTCGTTCGCGACATGATGTAAACAGAGCACGAATAGAGGAGTAGAAAGGCGAGTCCTCTTGTGCCGAGGATCGCGGCTAGCGCGATAAACGATACGGTGATGAGAGATATTTTCCGGGCCAGAAGTGACACCGGACGCATGGCATTGCATAGCAGTGAGCTGATAATACACACGCAGGTATACGCGAAGAAAAACTGTCTCCAGAATGTCCACTCCCCATCACTGACATCCTTAGATCTTCCTGTCAATAGAGCGGCCTCGTTGGTGCTGTCAAAGAAAGCTGAGTGAAGCTGTGGAAAGTATTTATTCGATGTCTGGTACATGTGCCAGAAAGGCAGTGGTACACAGGGAAGCCATGTGCCCCAGTGTATTAGTGTCTCTGTGTTGGAGAGTCTAACGTGGTCCAGCTTTGCAGCCATCTTTATTGACGTTCTTGATGGTTGATCAGAGCTCTATATTTCTCTTGTATTAAAATAATACACTATGTGCCAGTAGGGTTTTTTCTTGCTGGAGGATTCCTTTCTTCAGACCAGTGAAACAATCCTTCGTTTATGCGAGGAGAACGTCTTAAGACAATAGAAATTTTTCAGCTAAAATCTGTGCCAGGAGGATTCCTTCTTCAACTAAAATCTGTACCAGGAGGATTTCTTCTTCAACTAAAATCTGTACCAGGAGGATTTCTTGTTCAACTAAAATCTCTACCAGGACGATTCCTTCTTCAAGCCAACAAAAAGCCCTTATCAGCTAAAACGCGAGTAAAGAAAATAAATCCTTCTTGGAGCGAAACGTGTGTAAGTCGAATGCCTTTTCGAGCCCTTGTCTGTCTTGTCACGAAGTGATTTCTGAGGTCAATATTGTCATCAAATTATGCTGCTCATAACAACACTGCCTTTTGCTTCTTATGAACAGAACAGTGTGTGCTAGTGTTTATCACCAGCATCATTTGAAAACACCACCCATTTCACGTGCATATGCTTGTAGCGTTTTGTCTGCTCGTTCAATCTTTGATCTGCGGCTGCTGTTTGCCAATGTTTGATTTCCTTGCTGTATCAGGCGTGGATATTTTACCATGATTTGCAGGTGTCTCATTGCTGCGAATAAAGAACAGACGTGAAGTTACATATACATGCCGACAGCTGGTATAACAATACGGTTGACCGGTTGAAGGGGGTACTTTCCTGAACACGTGGAGCCGTTGTGTGCAGCCGTCATTTGAATCAATAATATACTCGATAATACATACACAACTCGATAATGCATACACGAGCACTGGATGAATATTTCGTTTGTCTGATGTAATTTGCACAGTTGATCATATTGTGTAGGCAGCAGCCATTCTCGTATTGCAGAATAAAATTACAGTTTAAAAACTTTGGAAGATAAATATCTACGGTTCGTGCTTTGGAGGAAATATCTACGCTTCGTAATGTTTAAACCGGGGAATAATGATGATAATAAGTAATATTTATACCGGTTCATGCTTGTTTAGAACAAGGAATTATGACATTAATCAAAGACCCGTCATGTGCTGTATTTATCGGTTATCTGCAACAAATTTCGCAAGCAATTTAGTGAAACAAAGTACATAATAAAGCAAAATAAATACTTGCGAAACTAAATTCTTGCCTTGTCGATGTATGAAGCGCAAAATAATAGAGGCCTTTTATATGCCAGAATTGTATTTATTCCAGATAGAAAGGGTGCAGTTTTAAATTTATCTTACCTTACCACGCATTCATTTTCAAGAAATCGGCCGTTGATTTCTTCTGCAATTTCAACTCTATGAATAACGCATACCCTCATAAGATTGTTCCTAAGAATTTGAATCTCTATATCGTCAATTATATCCTATAACTATATCTAATTTGTGGATATCCGATTCTTTTTGTTGATCAATGTTGTGCCTGACAAAGCGCTTGGCGTGTCTCAATGACCTTTTTTTTCTATCCAAAATAAATACAATTCTGGCGTGAAAGACCTCCATTATTCAATGTTTCCTGCAAACAAAGCAAGAATTTCGTTTCAAGAGTATTTGCTTTGCTTAATGTGAAACAGGCAGAAAGCCTTTTGGAGCAGGGGGGCACGTTTTGACATAGTAATGATTAGTGGTCTCCTTTTATCGCCGTTGTTTTAATGGAGGTGAATTTGAGTTGTGCAGAGCACAACCCACAGGACTATTCCATTCTACTCTATTCTGATTTGAAGACGATTTTTGACTAACGACCTGATTAATAAACTGGACAGTGAATAACAAGACCATTATGTAGTTGCAGAGGAGTTTAATGATTCGAAATTTTTGTGATAAATTGCTTACCGTATTATCCATAACCCTCTGGAACTATCATCATTGTATGATTATTTTTGTTTTTATTAGATTTGTGCAGTCATTTTTTAATGAAACGACCCTCCACTATGACCAAAAATGTTTTTGAAGACGTTGGTCACATGACTCACGGGCCAACTACTTTATTTGGGCATTGTGTTACTTTTATTATGCAGCGACAAAATTTTATCAAAGTGCTCATAATTCGGTTTAAAATTACCTTTCATTTCAACGGCATAATAGAATTGCAATGATATATTGCTTGTAAAGGAAGGATAATGAGATAAAAGAAGATTCGGAAGTGCATCCGCTGCCATCTTGAGAATTCTCTGACGTCATTACTATGACCACGTGGTGGTTGGAGATTCCATGTGTTCAGTCCAGTCGGGCAGGCCAGGCCAAGAGCATTATTTACCAATGAGTTTTTTTCGTATCCGTTCCAAACACACAAATTGTTAAAGCTGCTCGATTCTGAAGCAAATTGCAACACTTTTCGTCTGCATTTTCAATTTTGGGGGGTTTTGGGGTCTGCAATTTCGCAAGACTAGCGGGGTCCCCAATGTTTTTTCCATGACTCACGTTCCAAACTGGTGCCCAGGCCGACTCTTTCACACTGGCAGCAGGCCTTATGTATCCTCTCTCTCAACGAGAAGGATTTCAACTCCCGAAAATTACGTAAATTTGATTTTCAATTTCGAGAACTGAACGCTTAAATTATGGCAGCAACTGGTGAAGCAGAGGCTGCAAAAGGTGCCGAAAGCATCCCCGAGGTAAGACAAAACTTATTTTCTCTTTTACACGATTTTTAGATCAAAGACCAGCAGATATCTCTCATGTCGAATTATTTGTTGGCCTAATGGCCTTATTGGTCAAGATTAACACATGGCTTTCTCGAGATAACTTCCTTAGCTGTTGCATCCATCTTACTGTCGTTGTTTTTTACAGTTTCATGTTAGCCCCTACTTGCTTTAGTTTTTCTCAATTTGCTATCGCAAAGTCAAAATTTGATGCTATGGCCAAGTTTATTAAATACATGAGTCAGCTTTATTTTGAGAAACTTTGCCCAGCCAGATTTCCTTTTGGTTTAAAGTAAAAGGCAGGGCATTTTTCTTGCAAACAGCAAATTAAATCATCCACGAAGTTCAGATTTTGTAAGAGGCAAGCCTAAATTTGGCAGGAAGTAGTACAAATCTGACTTTTCCTTATGTTGGAAAATTAGGAAATGTCCCATTGACTAATTGAAACAAATATTACAGCAGACAGACTGAGATGAGCTGCCAGTAAACAACCTATGTAATGTAATTTGGATCTGTGCAATGAATACTTACTTACTGTTCTCCAAAAGTATCCTCACCTCACCTATGAACACCCATCCCACATCCTGTCTCTGCTTGTGTAGTCAAGCCATCTTCACATTGACTTACACCAGCCCCCAGCAATCAGGCTGTAAACTGTAAACCATCATTCCCCCATTCCCCTGTTGCTAATTGAATGATATTTGTTAGACTGCTAATGAGTTCATTGTTTTTTGCTTTAGCAACAGGAAGCAACAAAATCTGTTAAAATGACCCAAGAAATTGCTGTCAAACATCCACTACACAACAGATGGGCTCTCTGGTTTTTTAAAAATGATAGAAGCAAGACTTGGGCTGAAAGTCTCAAATTGGTCACAAAGTTTGACACTGTATCCTTTCACTGTAATTTGCTATTCTTACAAGCATGAAATATGTGAAATGTATCATGTCTTGTTCATATTTTATAGCTTTACAACTATGTTATTCTTTCCCTAGAAATATTTTTTTCTCACTGCCCCAAGGGTATAGGTTACTGACTTGTATTCCCCCTTGTTTCTTATGAAGGGTGCATGGTAATATAAAATCTCATAATCATCAACGTTTTCCTTTAACTCTATCCAACACTTGACAGGTTGAGGATTTTTGGGGGTCAGTATCCATTATTTAATGTTTTATTAATCTAACATAACTCTATTTTCAAGCCTCTAAGGCAGGAATAGAGTCTATGCATTCAATTATTGTCAGCTGCAAGAGTGATATTTGGTTCTGTGTTTCTGATGTGTGTATTATTCATCTTTCAGTGTTTATAATCACATTATATTAGCAAGCAAGCTACAATCTGGTTGTGACTACTCCCTGTTCAAAGTAAGTATAGGATAGAAGCCTTGTTCATAGTCGGATTGTTGAGTTAAATCTGATTGGATAGGCAGCTTCAAGCTGTATTTCCATGCTTAAGACTCACCATGCATTATAATTGTAATTTTGTCTTGCTACATAGGGCTATCTATGTCTTGCTCTTTTCATTTATATCATCTTTCTTGTCTAGGATGGCATTGAGCCCATGTGGGAGGATAATAAGAATCGCCTTGGTGGAAGGTGGTTGGTTAATTTGAATAGAAATGCCAGAACTTCAGACCTAGATAAAATATGGCTAGAAACTGTAAGTACTTGCTATGAGATTCCATTTGCTAGGAATAGGTGATAGTGGTAGGGCAATTTTATAATTCTCCGTAAATCCTCGAATAAGCCCCTAGGGGCTTATTTGCAAAAACGAAATTTTAGCTGGATAATTGTTCAATATTAGGCAAAATAAAAGCTATACGATGCAGCCAATCAATAAAGTTATTGGTTTAAACTTGCTGTTATTTGCAATACATTCACTAAACAACTTCAATGTCTGGAAACCTGGGCTCAATATCCTTGCAAATGATTATCAGGATGGGGGATTATTCGAGGGGGGGCTTATTCGGAGGTGGGGCCTCATTCGAGGGGAGGGATTATTTGAAGGTACAGGCTTATTTGAGGATTTACGGTATCTCTTGTTTCCCAATGCTGCATCTAATATCTGTTTAGAGGTTTATATGCATAGTATAGTAATACTATTTACTACCTTCATATTTTGCTGGTATTCAATAACATTGCATGGTAGTTTAACTATCTATATAGTTTTTCGATTCCCCTGTATAACCTCTGTATTGAATCTTTTGTAGCTTCTTTGCCTTGTTGGAGAAGCATTCGGTGATGATGCAGACTCTGTGAATGGTGCAGTTGTTAATATAAGAAATAAAGGGGACAAAATAGGACTTTGGACAGAAACTGCTGATGATCAAGATAGTGTAATGAGAGTAGGGTGAGTTTATGACAACTTCTCTTTGTGATCTAGTGTAGAAGATAATGTTCTTTTCTTATTATTTACAATTAAGCTTTTGGTTTTAACTGCTTGGGTATTTTTCTTAAGGCGTACTAACATGTTGGTTGTTTTATTGCAGAAAACTCTTCAAGGAACGTTTAAACCTAGCACATAAATTTACAATAGGATATCAGGTATAGTTTGATTCCATTTCGATGTTCTCTTCTACTATCTCTATTCTATCTCTATCTTTGATGCCCATTTCTTGCATCCTTGTATCCTTCTATAACCTCTCAAATTTGTTTAATATCGTTCCTTTTCTTGGAGTGCCTCTAACATCTTTTAACTGTTTCGAATGTCTCTCTATGACCTCTCAAATTTACCCACAATCTTTTGTATTTGTGTACTGTCTCTAATATCCTTCTATGACTTCTCAAATTTACCCACTATCTCTCTTACATCCTTGTATTTTCTCTAACAGCCTTCTGAGACATCTTTCACTGCACCCTTTTCTTATTCCCAATATCCTTCTTTTTCTTCAGCAATATTTCTTCTTTTAGCAGATTCTGCTAAAATCCTTATTGACTCCCGAGTGTTATATCCTAAACTACATTTCATTTTGCTCGATTGCCATTCATTTTTAACACTCACACGCTAACTAAATTAATATATTAAATTAAATAATTTTGGGAGCTTTCACCTCACATCTGAGGTCTCCTCAGCCAACTGATTTTTTTTAACGTTCGATATGTTAACATAATTTGTTCGAATTAAACGTTCTTTTTTGGAACTACTACAATATGCTTGAATAATATATGAGCTACAAGCATATGCAGGAAAAACACAGCGGTCACCAGCAAAGTATATCTATTAAAACTTTAGCCACTTATCCAGGAGACCCTCTGCTTAGACAAGTTTCAGAAGCCGTTTACATCCAAGAGCTTACACCAGAATTCAACTCAAAAGAAGAATGGGGGAACATGAATATCCCGAGAAAAAGACGATTAAATAATGAATAATGCATTAACCTTCCATTCAAGCATATTGTAGTAGTTCCAAAAAAGAACGTTTAATTCGAACAAATTATGTTAACATATCGAACGTTAAAAAAAATCAGTTGGCTGAGGAGACCTCAGATGTGAGGTGAAAGCTCCCAAAATTATTTAATTTAATATATTAATTTAGTTCGCGTGTGAGTGTTAAAAATGAATGGCAATCGAGCAAAATGAAATGTACTTCTTTTTCTTGTAGTGTCTTTAATATCTGTCAACTGTCTCAATTATCCATTTATGAAGTCTCAAATTTACCTGCTATCTCTTGCATTCTTGTACTGTCTCTAATATCCTTCTATGACTTGTGTAATTTACCCACTATCTCTCTTACATCCTTGTACTGGGCTCTCTAACAGTCTTCTAAGACATATTTCACGGCACCCTTTTACTATTCCCAATATCCTTCCTTTTTTAGTCACATGTAGACACAGCTGGTAAAACTGGATCAACTACAAAGAACAAGTACCAATTATAATGATTATAATAATATTATGTGCTTGTTGGTAATTTGAAAAGCAAGAAAATGGCAATTTTTATTCGGAGATGAAAACGACTTGGTCAGCGGAAGTCTTACTCGGCACTTTTTTCATTTCTGATTGGGGATCTGGTGGGCATTTGAGAGTTTTCCTTTCAAGTACAGTTGATATGTAGCGTTGATGTTCCACTGTGGGATATGATTTTTTTATTAATTACTTCGAAATATAATTGTCAGAATCTAGTAGTGTTATGTGTAAACTTACAGCGTAGCTCTGGCTACTGAACGAATTAATTAATGCTGCCATATTAAATAAAGATTAGTACGTATGACTTTGAAAGAAGGTTGCTTCGTACTGAGCACACGTTGATCCCAGTTATCGCGAAGAAAAAATTATTTCAATTAACATATCAAATGTGTAATTGATAAAACTTTACCACAATTGTTCCATGCTGCTAGCGTTTCTGATGAAATTGGACCCTTTTTCACTTATGTGTGTATCCCACCTTTATGCGATAAGCTGTTTTGCATTGCTATTTGGGACCGTTTTTGGCCACCATACCCCCCCCCGCCCTACTGGAATTCAGCTATTCAGACCGGGGCAACCGTACAATGCAAGTCCCCTCAATTTTGGCGAATAATCCTGACGAAGTACGTTGTGGTTTAAGTGAATTTCTGTGTGATTAGATAAAGTTTAAGTAGATAGGATATTCTATTTGTGTTTTTCCTCAGCTGATATTACTATTGTTGTTGTCGTAGATGTTTACCTTATTTGAAGTATGATAACACTGTATTGTTGTTATTATTATTTTGCTTTTATTTCTTAAGCAGTCATTTGACGCTTGGGTGTTTATCCTTGTAATAGTTTTTGCTTATCCATTCATGAGACTATCAGCTCATAATATATTTGATTTGTTACATTGAATATATTGCCCTTTGATCGATTTTTAAAACATTTATTTTGTAATGTTTTATTGTTGGGAAGTAGGATTTCATCGCGAAGTCTTTGCATGGAATAGTCAGGTGAGCTTTAATTATACTTGCACTGCAGAGGCGTATTTAACAACTTTTTTTCTTCAGTAAATTGACAATCGCAGATGTTGAGGTTGACAATGTTGTTAATAGGTTATATTTCTTTTTCAGTTTGCAAGGCTGTTCTTATTAATGGGTGCAATGAAGTGATGCTATCCTTAGGGCCTGTTTATATGGAGCCGAGTTACTCGGCTTCCCGAGTAACTCGGAAAGGCGGGATGAAAATTGAATCCTGTTTATATGAGACCGAGTTACTCGGGTGGCCAGGTTACTTTTGGAATGGTGTTTGTTACATGAAGTACAACCAATTTCGCGCTCATTCAGACACACTTCAACACGTGGAATCTTTTTTCAGAAGTTCTAATAATTAAACATGGTTGCTCCAAGAGAAATGAAGTTGTATATCCAAAGGAAAAATTATGCAATGTGCTTTGGTTAACAGTTCACGCATGCGCATTATGTCCGAATTTGTCCCGGGTGGTCGAGTAACTCGGCACATTTGCGTTTATATGGCAGAAACGAGTTACTCGGTATGCCGAGATCTCGGCTGTTTTGCCGGGATCCCGGCTGGCCGAGTTACTCGTCTGTCTCATATACGCTCTTTAACCGGAAATGAATTTTCATTGGCTAACGCGATTTTTCTTAGCGACGTGGTAGCAACGGATCTGGCCAAGGATCTTCACAGTGAAAAGCCTATGGAGCTGCGCCTAACTCGTGTTTTAAAAATGGGTTTTATCGCGTTATTTTGGTAAAATATTGAACAAAATATGTTTTTCTTGCGGGTTCGTATATGATATTTCAAATTTGTCAAGTTTTTTCAAACATTTTTCACTTCTGGGTTTTATTTTGCGCTTTGTCAAAACATACCAAATTTAGGCTCGTCCGCCAGTCAATTGGTTAGTAAACTCAATTATTAGGGTTATATACTTCTTCTGTTCTGTTGTGAATCGAGGAAATACAGAATTCCAGAAAATACTAATCATAAATAGTGCGGGTTCGTGCTTTTTCGGTTAGTTTTCAAACATCCGTTAGTTTTCAAACGCAGCTAATGTACGAAATGAAATGTCATGTTTCACTTATATGAGGAGTGCAGACATGAATATGAATTGCGCATTCGTAAATGTTATATTTTTCTTTAATTGATTTTGACCTTTTTTGATAGTAGGATGGCGTAATCTCACCCATTTCAGAATTTTTGCAAATAAATAGATGGCATTTTTCCAAGTAAATTCTCTTTTGCTACATCAATAGTTTTGAGCTGTTTTGCTGTCCATATTACAAAATGGGTCCATTCAATACGGGCTGATGTCAGTTCAGCTTGTACTTGATCCCATTGGGGATGAAAGATGGAATAATATAAGATTCAAATGTATAAAACACTTGCTTGAGTAATATATGAAAGTCACAGGAAATAACATTCAACCAAGTGGCTTGGACTTTTTTCCAAGTATACTAATAAGGTGCACCCTGGATGGAATTACTGAAACACCCTCTAATAAAAGTAAGAGGGACCTTGCAGATCAAATGACCCTATTGAAGTAGCACATTCGAGAAGATTGCTCAGGCTTAACTGAAGGTCTAAGTTAAAGAGGATAGTTTCTAACTTGCAAAAAATGTAAACTTAGATAGAGAATAAAATTGATAGTTTTTAATGCCAGCTGCACTGCTATCAGTCAGTCTTGAATGGGCCCTTTTGTATATGGACACAGAACAACTCAGAACTGCATATTGATCTGATTTGATGTACCTAGTCTGTAAAACATTAGCTTCCACAAGGGGCGTTTGAAAATTAACCAAGACAGCACAAACCCGCACCATTTTCCTCAAAATGATTATTATTTATGATTAGTGTTTTCTGCAATTCATCATTTGCTCAATCGAAATGAAACATAACCCCAAAAATTGAGTTACTGACCAATTGACTAGCGGACGGGCCTAAATTTTGTATATATAGGGCACATTTTGACACACCGCAAAATACAGCCGAGAAACAAAAATAGACAAAAGAAACTTGACAAATTCGAAATATCATATACGAACCCGCAAGAAAAGCATATTTTTTTCAATATCTTGCCAAAATAACGCGATAAAACCCACTTTTAAAACATGAGTTAGGCGCAGCTCCATAGGCTTTTCACTGTGAAGATCCATAGCCAGATCCGTTGCTACCACGTCGCTAAGAAAAATCGCGTTAGCCAATGAAAATTCATTTCCGGTTAAAGAGCGTATAAACACTCACCCGGGATTGCATTGATTTTGTATACAAGGCGGGTAACTCGGCTTAACGAGTAACTCGGGAAGCCGAGTAACTCGGCTCCATATAAACAGGCCCTAAGTTGGACTTAATAATGGCTTAGTTCAACATTTTATGCACGTAAGATAACATGCCTTGTGTAATTCTGAGAATGTTAATTATTATAATTGCGATTTGGAATTTCTTTCTTCCATCCATTCAGCACTGTCGCAACCATGCTGCAATGTTGCACACTTGTATTTGCAGTTGATAAAAGCGATGTCACTTGGGGACGGGTTTGGTGCTTTGAGGTGCTCCCCTGCGCTTGCAAGTTGCTAGTATTTTTAAAGGTTTATTGTTCTTGTTACTGTTAACAATAGGCATCTTCCAATTGGACCAGAAAGAATCATTGAAGAATGTTGCATGAAAAGTTTGGAATTCAATCACATGGGCAATGCATTGTTTTTGTAATGAATAAAAGGAGACGTTTGTGAGGCTTTAAGCCTCTTATTTCAGTTCACAAGTTGGAGGAGAAGGATGCGGATGCTCTTGAAACAAGACAACGTTTGCTGTTGGTTTCTGGCCTAAATTTTGGGAAGGCTTCGTACATCTGATTGAAATTTGGAGATGATTTTCTTGCTGTCTCTTGGAGTGGTAAACTTGCATCGTTTTTTATTTATTTTCAAGCTTAAGCTCTATTAATTATAATATATTATCCTTTTATAATGTAATTTATTTATCTGTTTATTTATCGTTGGAGCTATGGAAGTGCAGTTGCTTGAACATCGTCAATTTGAAGTCACACCATATTTTTGAAGAAGTTTTCAATTCGATGAAAGAAGAACTGGGCTGTCTACAACTGGTAAGATTTATAACATGTGCCTTTATATCTATCTTTCCTTTATTTATATAATTTTAACACCTAGCTGCTTATTTTATTTAACTTGTGTTCTAATGTTCTATAATTGTTGATATATTTATTTTTCAGAATTGAAGTATAATTATTTTGGCCTTATCATATTAAAGAAGGTCAGTCATATTATTGAAGAGCTTCGAGTTTGACGAACGAAGAATTGGATTGTCTACAACTGGTAAGATTTATATCATGTGCCTTTATATCTATCTTTCCTTTATTTATATAATTTTAACACCTAGCTGCTTATTTTATTTAACTTGTGTTCTAATGTTCTATAATTGTTGATATATTTATTTTTCAGAATTGAAGTATAATTATTTTGGCCTTATCATATTAAAGAAGGTCAGTCATATTATTGAAGAGCTTCGAGTTTGACGAACGAAGAATTGGATTGTCTACAACTGGTAAGATTTATATCATGTGCCTTTATATCTATCTTTCCTTTATTTATATAATTTTAACACCTAGCTGCTTATTTTATTTAACTTGTGTTCTAATGTTCTATAATTGTTGATATATTTATTTTTCAGAATTGAAGTATAATTATTTTGGCCTTATCATATTAAAGAAGGTCAGTCATATTATTGAAGAGCTTCGAGTTTGACGAACGAAGAATTGGATTGTCTACAACTGGTAAGATTTATATCATGTGCCTTTATATCTATCTTTCCTTTATTTATATAATTTTAACACCTAGCTGCTTATTTTATTTAACTTGTGTTCTAATGTTCTATAATTGTTGATATATTTATTTTTCAGAATTGAAATATAATTATTTTGGCCTTATCATATTAAAGAAGGTCAGTCATATTATTGAAGAGCTTCGAGTTTGACGAACGAAGAATTGGATTGTCTACAACTGGTAAGATTTATATCATGTGCCTTTATATCTATCTTTCCTTTATTTATATAATTTTAACACCTAGCTGCTTATTTTATTTAACTTGTGTTCTAATGTTCTATAATTGTTGATATATTTATTTTTCAGAATTGAAATATAATTATTTTGGCCTTATCATATTAAAGAAGGTCAGTCATATTATTGAAGAGCTTCGAGTTTGACGAACGAAGAATTGGATTGTCTACAACTGGTAAGATTTATATCATGTGCCTTTATATCTATCTTTTTTTTATTTATATTATTTTTACACTACACCTAGCTGGTTATTTTATTTAACTTGTGTTCTAATGTTCTATAATTGTTGATATATTTATCTTTCAGGAATGAACTATAATTATTTTACCTTTATCATATTGGAGAAGGTCAGCCATATTATTGAAGAGCTTCGAGTTTTGGATTGTCTACAACTGGTAAGATTTATATATTGGATACTTCTATCGTTTCCTACATTGTTTTAAAACCTTTTAATCCAAATTGTTTTTTAGTAACGTAGTAAATTATATCATTTTTTACTTTATTTGCTTCCTTTTTCAATTATAAAATTATATCACTTTCTACTTTATTTGCATCCTTTTTCAGACATGGATGATGTTGGAGTGTTTTTGGAAAGATCTTCGAAGCATTTGAGGATATGGCCAATTCATATTTATAATTACGAACTTTTTATATTTTGATAAAAATATTTATTGCTCTTGGTGTTCTTTCTCTGTTTTATCTGAAGAAGGAGAGTGGGGGAATAGAGGGGGGAGAAGAGGTGAGGAGAGACGGGAGGACTGGAGAGGAGAGAGGGAGAAAGAAGAAGAGAGACGGGTGGATGGGGGAGAGTAAAAGAGAGGAGAGAGGAGGAGTGGAGAGAACAGGGGAGAGAAGAGGGAAGGGGAGGGAGAAGAGAAGATAGGAGGGGAGAGAAGAGAGGAAGGGAGGATGGGAGAGGAGAAGGGGGAAGAGGGAACAAATCAATCGCCATTACTTGCTTCTCTCTTTTTCTCTCCCCTCCCTCTTCTTTCCCCTCTTATCTTCTCTTCTTTCCTCTCTCCCCTCCCCTCTTCTCTCCCCTCTTCTCTTCTCTCTCGTCTCTCTTCTTCTTTCCCCCTCTCTCCAGGCCTCCCGTCCCTTCTCACCTCTTCTCCCCCTCTATTTCCCCCAATCTCCCTTTCTTCAGATTAAACAGAGAAAAAACACCAAGAGCAATAAATATTTTTATCAAAATATCAAAAAGTTCATAATTATAAATCTTCAAATGTTATATCGTATCTTCAAATGCTTCGAAGATCTTTTCCAACAACACTCCAACATCATCCATGTCTGAAAAAGGATGCAAATAAAGTAGAAAGTGATATAATTTTACTACGTTACTAAAAAAACAATTTTGATTTAAAGGTTTTAAAACAATGTAGGAAACGATAGTATTCAAGATATAAATCTTACCAGTTGCAAACAACCCATTTCTTCGTTCGTCAAACTCGAAGCTCTTCAATAATATGACTGACCTTCTTTAATATGATAACGCCAAAATAATTATACTTTAATTCTGAAAAATAAATATATCAACAATTATAGAACATTAGAACACGAGTTAGATAAAATAACCAGCTAGGTGTTAAAATTATATAAATAAAGGAAAGATAGATATAAAGGCACATGATATAAATCTTACCAGTTGTAGACAATCCAATTCTTCGTTCGTCAAACTCGAAGCTCTTCAATAATATGACTGACCTTCTTTAATGTGATAACGCCAAAATAATTATATTTCAATTCTGAAAAATAAATATATCAACATTTATAGAACATTAGAACACGAGTTAGATAAAATAACCAGCTAGGTGTTAAAATTATATAAATAAAGGAAAGATAGATATAAAGGCACATGTTATAAATCTTACCAGTTGTAGACAATCCAATTCTTCGTTCGTCAAACTCGAAGCTCTTCAATAATATGACTGACCTTCTTTAATATGATAAGGCCAAAATAATTATATTTCAATTCTGAAAAATAAATATATCAACAATTATAGAACATTAGAACACGAGTTAGATAAAATAACCAGCTAGGTGTTAAAATTATATAAATAAAGGAAAGATAGATATAAAGGCACATGTTATAAATCTTACCAGTTGTAGACAATCCAATTCTTCTTTCGTCAAACTCGAAGCTCTTCAATAACATGGCTGACCTTCTTTAATATGATAACGCCAAAATAATTATACTTCAATTCTGAAAAATAAATATATCAACAATTATAGAACATTAGAACACGAGTTAGATAAAATAACCAGCTAGGTATTAAAATTATATAAATAAAGGAAAGATAGATATAAAGGCACATGTTATAAATCTTACCAGTTGTAGACAATCCAATTCTTCTTTCGTCAAACTCGAAGCTCTTCAATAACATGGCTGACCTTCAATAATATGATAACGCCAAAATAATTATACCTCGATTCTGAAAAATAAATATATCAACAATTATAGAACATTAGAACACAAGTTAAATAAATTAATAAAATAAATAGCTAGGTACTGAAATTGTATAAATAAATGAAAGATAGATATGAAGGCACATGATATAAATCTTGCCAGTTGCAAATAATCCAGTTCTTCTTTCATCGAATTCAAAGCTTCTTCAACAATATGGCGTGATTTTAAATTGACAATGTTCAAGCAACTGCACTTCCATAACTCCACCGATAAATAAACAGATAAATAAATTACAGTATAAAAGGATAATATATTATAATTAATAGAGCTTCAGCTTGAAAATAAATAGACAACGATACAATTTTACCAATCCAAGAGACAGCAAGAAAATCATCTCCAAATTCCGATGAGATGTACGAAGCCTCCCCAAAATTTAGGCCAGAAACCAACAGCAAACGTTGTCTTGTTTCAAGAGCATCCGCACCCTTCTCCTCCAACTTGCGAACTGAAATAAGAGGCTGAAAGCCTCACAAACGTCTCCTTTTATTCAGTACAAAAACAATGGATTGCCCATGTGATTGAATTCCAAACTATTCACGCAACATTCTTCAATGATTCTGTCTGGTCCAATTGGAAGATACCTATTGTTAACAGTAACAAGAACAATAAACCTTTAAAAATACTAGCAACTTGCAAGCGCAGGGGAGCACCTCAAAGCACCAAACCCGTCCGCAAGTGACATCGCTTTTATCAACTGCAAATACAAGTGTGCAGCATTGCAGCATGCTTGCGACAATGCTGAATGGATGAAAGAAAGAAATCCCAAATCGCGATTGTAATAGTTAATATTCTCAGAACAAAGGCAAGTTATCTTACGTGCATAAAATGTTGAACTAAGCCATTATTAAGTTCAACTTAGGATAGCGTCTCTTCATCGCACCCATTAATAAGAACAGCAAACTGAAAAAAAAATATAACCTATTAACAACATTGTCAACATCTGCGATTGTCAATTTATAGAAGAAAAAATTGCTGTTAAATATGCCCCTGCAGTACAAATATAATTAAAGCTTACCTCGCTATTTCATGCAAAGACTTCGTGATAAAATTATATTATCCATAAATGATAAAAGATTCATACAAATTAGAAAAAACATTGTCCATGAATGTAACACCACGTTTACTGATAGCGTGCGTTGCGATAGCTGCAGGTTTACGTCAAAATAAAACAACAAAGACTTGACAAAACATTAAGGTATTATAGCACATGCATATTTGATGGCAAAAAATAAAAGATTAACTAAAACAAATTCTGACCAAATATATCTACCCCGATATACTGAAATCAAACTTAAAGTGGCCAGAAGATAAATTCTTTCGAGTTAAATAAAAATTTTATTCATATTTGCTGATACATATCACAAAGCATCTATCTGTCCTCTTCGCATAAAAATATCAAGTTATTATAAAATTGTTTAACGGTCGAATAAATTCAGTTTCACATTAAAGTAAACGTACGGGTAGTACTCACGCTGTCCAATCATAAGACCAGGAATGTCCAACTAGAAAAGAGAGCAAGGTGTAATTAGAGCGAGACAAGAGCTACGTTTTATACACCGGGTTCGTAAACAATCTTGGGTTCGTAAACAATCTTGAACTTGAGTGGAAATGAGACTGGAGGATATTTGGTCTCGTTTTAGTCAAAAAAACAACATTGCATCATAACTATATGAACATAATGAGTAAAATACAAAAGACACATCTATTTATCTATCTATCTATACGCTACTGTACATGACCAACTAATTGGTATTTCGTACATGGTGATTAGTATGTCAGTAAAACGAAAATAGGGTGATTCAGCAGTTTAGTCCCACCACTTAATAAGCTTTATGAGAGCAGTGTAAGAGAAGGATAGAACATAGCAGTGTAAGAGAAAGATAGAAGCACTCACATCTCCTTGCTGTCCCTTCGAAGCTTGTGAGTCCAAGTGTGAATACAGATTCAAAAGGCAGTCTCTCAACTTGCGAGATTTTCCTTTGGCCGGCTGTAAAAGCAGGAAACAAACATGTTTAAATGCCTGTTAACTTGTTATAAGGATGTTTGAACTTCTGTAAAACTTGTGGACCACTGGTGCGTTCAGTATTATAACTGGTAGTGTGTAGATGCTATGTATCGATTGATGATTGCTGAACTCGAAGGGCATTACTATACTAACCACGTTGATAACTATTCCATGCCTTCCCAGGCTGGTAAACCCAAGAAAGGAAGTGATTACGAGAGATAGATATAAGATAGAAATACATGGACTTACCTGCAATAGCATGGCTTGAAAATTCACAGGCAAACCATATCGTAGGACTGACTCAACAAACACTCGTAGCCCCTGTAACGAAATTCAACGTTGTCAGTTAAATGTCAATCAATTGGAGTTGAAACTGCGATGAAGTGTCTAGCTAACGCAAGAATAAAATTGCTAACCTTGATATGGATCCACGCTATGAATGTCTCGCCGAAATTCACCCTCAGCCATTTAACCAATGGTCCCTGCAAATAACATTGCACATTCAGGCACATTCAGGCATATATTCAGGCACTGTTGTTACATGAATGTGAAAATAAAAGAAACAGCGAGAATAGAATACCGGCTATAAAAAGATAACACTTACAAATAGTTTCTTTTTATCAGAGGTTAACCTTGAGATCTCATTCTTGCTGGCTGCTAGTTCTTGCTCATCGTAAACAAAATCACGCACAACAAATCTAAATAGAAAAACATGACTCAATACAAGGACAAACCAATTGTCGACTTGATTATGAATGGATGATGAAGCACATTTTAAGTGTGCACTTACTTCTTCTCTCTAGCGTGAAGCTTGAACTCATCAACAACTTTCTTGAACAACGTCACTGAGAAGAGTGCATTTTCATTGTCTTCAAACAACAATCTATGGAAAGAGGATAAGGCAATTAAAAGCTGCTTTATGCAAGCAAGCAATGTCATTTGTTAAAACAGGCTGGATTTCATGGCAGGTATGCAGTGGGTGTGGGCCTACAGCCCAAGCTCCCAGAATTATATTTTTGAGCATATACCCTGGGCACACATTTACCGGCCTTGGAAGGTGAACAGCTGGTTTACAGCTTGTAGTTCATGGTTCCAACCATTCGTGGATTCGAGCCCATAAGGGTCATCGTTCAGAGATATAATATCCAGTGCCTTAACCATGAGAATACACACTGTCGTGCAGTGGAATCCTGATATAACAGGCAACAACTTCCAACATGAATAAGTGCTTATTGTTCCTCTTTATATTATGTGAGCTCCAATAAATTCAGGGACTCACTATGCTTTATGGCATGTTTGAAAAGGGCTGCCATAAATGGTAATAGTTCAATAGATATTACTGGGATTGATAATGCCATGCTGACAAGTAAACATACTTTGAAGATCGAGGTACAACCATGTCAGTCAACTTTTCGTATGATAGCTGCCAATCGTCAACTTGATTTCTGCAGAAAGAAACGGTGTGCACTGATCTTATGGCATACATGGTTGGCAACATCTAGACTAGGTCATCCACTTTAGCATGAAAATGGTAGTAAATAAGTAAGGGTAGGGGAAACAAATTAAAAAGCTTGCAATGTATGGAACATCTGCTTGAACTGTCAGGAAAGTAATTAGAAAAAGAAAGTGACAAATAAAGTATAATACATACTTTGGCACAACAACTAACAGAGTTGATAGGTATTCAGAGCCAAGAACAAAGTTATCCTTCTTAACAATGTCATTAAGATTTCTTGTCATCAAACTTCCACTAAAATAAAAGACCAATGACATATCAAGTTCATGAAAATCATAAAGAGTTTCCACTGTGGGCCATAACAATTGGATTGAGTTGAGTTAACCATTCCATTGGATAACTCAATTAGTACGAGGAAATATAACTTACGTTGCCTTTCTCTCCAATGACTGCAAGGTTCCTTTTACTGTATTGTAAGCCGAGGCTTTGGTCTTTAGATCAGTATCAATTTGAGTTACTTGCTGGAATGAAAGAAACCAGGATATCAGAGGCAATAGAAGGGTCATACCAAGCCTTGTAGAAAAACATAAATGGTCATAGAAGTATAAAAGAGCTTTGAAAGATCATTGAATAATGGAAAGAGCAATATTAAAGATTAGAGAACAATACTCAGCATACTAGAACCAGGTAAGAGGATGTAGAAAGGTGTCTAAAGGACATAGAAGAATTTGAAAACCAGTTAGAGGTTGAAGATTTTTTATGCACTCAGTTATGTGCATATTCAAAACCTTAGGTACCTAAATGTACCACAATCATATCAAATATGTTCGACTCACACCAAGTGCAAAGATAATGAGCAAACATCAAAAACACAAACTTTAAAACCATTTAAAACTGATTTTGGCTCCAAATTAATAGTTTATTTTCAAGTTACTCACTGCTCCTAATTTCACATCGCAATATAAGAACATTCCAAAACATTTTATGTATCATTAGGTGGTGAGAGAGCATCAAAGCCAAATGAAGAATCAAAACAGGCAAGAAAACAAAATACCTTGCTAATAATTTCTGCCAGGTTTCTTAGTGGTTGCTTGATTGGATACTTTGCATAGTCCCACTGAAATTTTGTGAGATATGTTGAAGGATCCACTGCAAAAGGAAAGTAAAAGAAATAAGATTCTCAGCAATGAAAATTAGATAATGATACAATAAAAACCCAGTCTGCAAAGCATGGTAGAAATTCAATAAGATCTTTTGTGGCCAGAGAGCATCCAGATTTTCTTGGGTGCAACACTCAGCATAACTCCCCCATTTTCTCTACTTCATCATGCACTTATGTGGGGGTACAAGGTCTAATTTTTAGAGTGCACTTGGGAATTATCTCATGCATGCAGAACAGTAGCCAGCTCTGTCAACTGGGGGAAGACTTACTTCTATGAACTTGCAAATTTTCTAGAACTTTGTCATGCTTTTCTTCTAGCACATCCACAGTATAACCTGCAATTTTCTTCACAACACTACAAATGAAGAAAGCTTTTTAATCTTTAATCGGTGCATTTCATATTCCATAATTTTTATTATAGAGGACTCAAGCTAGTGCTTCAGCAAATATTTACCTTTCAACATAATTATCAAGCTTTCCTAAGTCATCTGACAGTCCAACCAAGGTATCCAGTGTGCCAACCTGATACATCAAACAAAGCACAATAAATCAAACAAATTCTTTTGCTATTCCATGAGACTGTTTGTTCCCTGGGCCAAAACGAAGCTTAAGCCTTGTGTTTAAATTATTTCTGAACTTAAGCTTGTAGAAGCACAAATTATTCACATTTCCATATCAAAAATCTCCAAGTGCCCTTACCTTCAACTCTGGTAGAGAAAACCTGAAGTTTAATGAAAGATCCTTGCTAAAAACTTTGCATTTCTCCCATGTCTGCTGGGGTGTTTTATCTCCGGGTGCAGATATCAACCAATATTCAGCCATTTCGCAATTATTCTTAAGTATTTTATATTCACGATCGTATTTTAATTGTCTTAGGATAGCATTCGCCGGCACTGGGTTGTTTTATAAGCAAATATTTCACAGAGAAAGTATTCATCAAAACTTTAGGCCCTCCTCCAATTGACCTGTGAAGAAAGCCAAGCAATAGCAAGCTGTGCTTCAAAAGGGATGACCTAATATACGCGAAAATAAGCCATCAATTTTCGCCTCTACTGCATATTTCGCAGAGATCCGTAAAATTGTTTCGCGTGACTGCGAGAACAACTTGACGACCTTTAGCTCCTTCGCAGTTACAGTACGTGACGATCTTGTGACCCAGCCAATGGGTGGAGCACAACAAGGGTGAATAATTTCTAATTCCCGAAGGTGGTAACAAATTGCATATACGATTATATTTTCCTAATCGCGACTAACAAGCTGTAAAAAGAAAGCAATTATAAAGGATGCTGTAATTTATATAATTGCTTATTAAAAAATTAAAAAAACACAAAATAGTTATGCCTTCACCTATGACTCAATAAATTAATGTATTGCATTGGTATCCCTAGTCAATCCAAGCAGGCTATACTAATCCTTGCAAATCGATACTGCTGCGAATTATTATTACGCAGTAGAACTAAGTACCTATTGTCACAAGATCCCTGCATTAAAATACAAGTAGCTAAGCCAGAAGCACTCACAAAACCAATGCCTGAGCTCTTACCACAAGTTAAAGAATACCTTCCAGATGTCACATGGCCAATCGTCCATCTTGAACACAACCCTATATTTGTAACCTGTGATCTTTTGATACTGAAGGTCTCGCATACGGCTGGGAACGAGGTTTTCAGTCCACGATGAAGAGGCTCTGTTGGTCCACCGAACCTTGAATCGACAGCAAGGCATTCTAAGTCACTATTCGTAGCCATGGATATGATGGCATTGTCTGTTACCTCTCCTTTACCAATACAAAGAAACGAAATAGGCAAGATGGCGTTCGAATATTTGTCAATAAGTGAGTTCAAAAATGACCTCTGAGTTGATGTAATACCTCCGTCAATTCTTACCTTACTCTTCCTACTCACTGCAGATAGAATATCTTTTACGGAGTACAGTAATTGGAGGTCTCTCAAAACGTGAAATCCCTTCTCCATCTCTCGGCTCGATGAGTCGTTTACTGACAAACAGGATTCGTGATTTTCATTATTGTCTGTAGTGCTCTCCCCACCTTGTTCCTTGGTCAAAGATCGAACAACATCTCTGGATACCTTTGACCATTCGTCGACTATGCCTTGCCATGATAATCTAAAAGGATCCATGATTCCTAATTTCTGGTAGTTCGGTCTTTTATTCGGTGGATACCTGACGAAAAGCAATCGACATCCAGATAAATAAAAAATTTCAGCCGTGAAAAATTTGTTTTAAATCGTGTAAACAGCAAAATAATTCCTCAATTAACCCAAAAAAACTATATAAATTTAAACTTGTTATCACTACTCATCTCCAACACGTTATGCCTCAAAATCAACCACAAATTAGGCCAAAAATCATATAATGTGCGATTGTTTTAACTGGGCCTAGCCGCTACAGACAAGCCAAAACATAAAATCATCTCGGATTGAAAAAATAAAATAAAGCTTGCTGGAATCACCTCTTGATATTTTTCTCCTGTAGTAGTCGAAGAATCTTTTAGAAGTCTTTTTAGGGCCCTACTGGCATATAGTACACAAAAACGCAGGGACAAGTATTTTCTTATAAAATTTCCCGACTTTGACTTTCTTTCATGCGAGTTTTCTTGAAACTCCCGGGGACCCCACTTGATGCAAGTTTCTATTGTTAATTGATTAGCCAATCACGATTTACGATTCCAGGAGAATACAAGAGCTAACGGTTCACATTGCGGGCCTTGGTACAAGGTTTATGAAGTCATAATACGTCACATACGCTCCTGCGCAGTAACTGGAACTATGCGACTGCGCATACTGACCACCTTTCTCCTCCGCATGACGCAACCCTTACCCTAAGCCTAACCCTAACCCTAAGGCCGATGCATCGTTCAGCGTCACACGTCATACGCGCTCCTGCGCAGCACCTATAACTATGCAACTGCGCATACTGACCACCTTTCTCCTCCGCATGACGTAACCCTTACCCTAAGCCTTGCACTAACCCTAAGGCCGATGCATCGTTCAGCGTCACACGTCATACGCGCTCCTGCGCAGTACCTATAACTATGCGACTGCGCATGCTGACCACCTTTCTCCTCCGCATGACGTGACCCTTACCCTAAGCCTTGCAATAACCCTTACCCTAAGCCTTGCACTAACCCTAAGGCCAATGCATCGGCCAGCGTCACACGTCATACGCGCTCCTGCGCAGTACCTATAACTATGCAACTGCGCATACTGACCACCTTTCTCCTCCGCATGACGTAACCCTTACCCTAAGCCTTGCACTAACCCTTACCCAAAGCCCAACGTTAACCCTAAGGCCAATGCATCGGCCAGCGTCACACGTCATACGCGCTCCTGCGCAGTACCTATAACTATGCAACTGCGCATACTGACCACCTTTCTCCTCCGCATAACGTAACCCTTACCCTAAGCCTTGCACTAACCCTTACCCAAAGCCCAACGTTAACCCTAAGGCCAATGCATCGGCCAGCGTCACACGTCATACGCGCTCCTGCGCAGTACCTATAACTATGCGACTGCGCATACTGACCACCTTTCTCCTCGGCATAACGTAGCCCTAACCCTAACCCTAAAGCCAATGCCTCAACAGGTCATATATGCTCCTGCGCAGTACCAACAACTACGCCACTGCGCATGCTGACCACCTTTCTCCTCCGCATAGCGTAAACCTAGCCCTAACACTAACCCTAATCCTAAGGCCTATGAATCGGCCAGCGTCACACGTCGTACACACTCCTGCGCAGTACCAACAAATACGCCACTGCGCATGCCGACCACCTTTCTCCTCCGCATAGCGTAACCCTAGCCCTATCTTTAACACTAAAGCCAATGCCTCGGGCATTAAAGACACCGTCACGTCATATACGTTCTTGCGCAGTACCAATAACTACTCCAAAACGTCTCATCAAATCGATAAAATATAAAGGGTTCCAGAATCACCGCATTCGAATCTATAGTTTCAGCCATTAAAAAAAATCAATCGTAGAGGCACTTTAAGAGTAACCTGCAATGATATGCTCCGTAGAATTTTCAGCTGGAAAAAGCGATCTTATGTAGTTACCTTTCATGTCTGTCTTTATTGCTTTCTGCTTCACTTTCTAGGTATTCTTTTCCGGAAGCTGTATCAGGAAACTCTTTGGGAAAGCAATGCGATTTCATTTCAAGCGATATGTTGCGTTCCTCCCTTTGTCCTCCAACATGAGCACCTCTGTACACGAGACCGATCCAAAATGCCATTGCCCATCCACTGGGCGCAATCAAGTCCCATCCACTTCCATAATGACACATCGAATAGCTTGAATCTTCAACTGAAAACGAAGAGAAGAAATAACAACATTCAAATTGTCCATTGGATTTTGATGAGTTTTTCAGTTATGACTTTAATTAACTAAGCAAGGAACGTACCACCGGGTCGCTGTATTAGAAGAACTGGAATCCTCGATGTATCATCCTCTAAACAAGAAATAAAAAAATTACAAAATTAGCACAAAAAAAATAAACCAGAAAGTTGGGTAATCCAAGCTAGAGTCAACTCTGTCTAATTCGAACACCCTGGGGAAGCGTGAAAATGTTCCACTTACAAAAAGTTCGAATTATAGAGGTTTATTTTATAAGGATTGGTTCTTTGGTGATCCTTGAAGGGACAGAGAATTTCGTTCGAATTAGATAGAGTTCGAATTACACGAGTTCGAGCTATGCAGATTTGACTGTACTTAGAAAATTAGAACAAAGATAACAAATACATATGCGCTGGGATACATAAAGAATCACACCTATTCCAAGGCACTCTCCAGCATCCAGTCTCTTTGATCTTTTGCTATTTAACTCTGCCTCAGTTATTTTTGTGTTCTTCACTTCCTCTCGGATACTCTCGTCCCAAATGGGAGAATGACACAAAGTCTCCGACCATTCTACCAGCAGTTTGGTTCGCTCCGTTGTGTATTCCTCAGTATTATTCGTTGAATCTTTCTTTTCTTCTAGAGTACATGAAAAGCAGAACTGTTAGAAAACTTAAGCAAAACAACAAAACAGCAACAAAAGAGCAACAAAACAGCATCAAAGCAGCAACAAAACAGCAACAAAACAAAAACAGCAACAAAACAGCATCAAAACAAAGACGTGATCATTACCTTTCATCTCTTTCAGTGGCCACGTTTTCTTTTTTGGAATGTTGAGTCTCGGATCCATAACTGTTAGACCGATAACAGCACGAGGTGGAAACTCGGCTGCAGTTTGAACATCTGCAAGAAGCTTCCAAGCCTTAACAGATTCATTAAGATAACCGCAACACTCTTGATTACCATAATACTTCTGCCACCATCGTTCACCTTGGCCAATTACATGATCTTGCAGTTGTAGAGTGCTCTGTAAGATCTTATGTGAAAGTGGCCCAGTAAGCCTTATTTTAACAAAGTCTAACTTCAAGGACTTGATGACTACCCTCTCATTGATATTGAAGCATTGAGATTGGACCATCCCCTTTACATTGTCACTTCCCTTTACATTGTCACTGCCCTTAGACGTATCTCTCCCTTCAGCAGTAGCACACTGAGGCTTATTGCAAGAGTGTCCTTCTAGATTTTCAGACTTTTCACCCTCTTTCTGCTCCTGCTTGACTGTCATATCATTTGTGGGGATAACAAGACCTTGATCATTGCAACTCAACTTTTCAAATGTCTTCTTCAGTGAATTTACAAGTTCATCATGGCACGCAGGATGGCACCATATCCAAATAACTCTTTTGTCAGATGCACCATCTACTTCTCCGCTCTTTTCAGCATTACCAACACCCCCTTGGACCTTATCTTTCCCCACTAATGGCTTCCAAATCATGCTAACAGGGCCAACAGCCTTGTAAGGATAGCAATCATAATGGTAGAACATGAAGGAGCTCTCTATCTTCCCTGACAAGATGTGCTGGCTGCTGGTCTTTGCTCCTATAAGTGTGCAATAGCTTTTTCATCAAATCTACAATAACACAACTTCAAAAAGCCAGAGCATCAGCTCAATAGAAAAGACCTTAATATGTTATGGAGTCATACCTGTTTTTACAGAGCTATGGTGCATTAGGCATTCTAATATCATGTGTTGAGGGCCAGTGATCTCAATGCAACCATGATATGATATATCCTGTTGTGAGGCAAAAATACAAAATTTAGCATGCAAAAGCAATAAATACCATAAATCCTTGAATAAGCCCCCTTGAAAAAGCCCCCAGTCACTTGCAAAGGCATTGAGCCCAAATATCAAAATAATTTTGTTGAGAATACATTGCAAATAGCAGAAAGTTTAAGCCAAGAATCGTATTAATTAACTGCATACTAAAACCTTTATATAGCTTGATATTGAATAAAAATCCAGCTAAACTTCTTGTCGGCAAATAAACCCCAGAAGCTTATTCAAAGATTTCCGGTATACACAATATTATGTAGTACAATAGTACATTATAAAGTACAATATTAAGTACAATATTAAGTGGTTGTAAAGAAAAGCAATGTGTACCATATGTTATACCTGCATGATACAGCCATGAGCACTTGCTCTGTATGTGGATCGAAAGCCTTTGTCACATGGTTGTTCAGCTAGCTTATAACCCCATTTCTCAGTCATCTTAAACCTTTTGGCATGCCATATATGTGTCTCTAGCCAAGCATTCTTCTTCTTTCTTCTGTTGTACTCTTCAAGCAGATTCTTTGGTCTTCTACGGTGCTTCCTGCTTGGCATTTTAGTCTTTTTTGGAAGGGGGCCTTTTTTTTCCTACAAAAGAAATCAAAAAGCACTTGCTGATCTGCAATGTCAAGAGGTATATTCCAAACAGTAGTGGGGTAATGTCAATTGGGTTTTTCACGGGTCATCCCCTCTCCAGTTTGCTAAGGTTTGGATATTATGCATATGCAAAAACTGATAGCCATAGCATGCAATAGAAATTACCTCTTGTATTGCCTTCTGGTGGAGACGTTGTGGTATCCTTTTCCTGTTATGGCTGGCAGCTCTTCTCCGCATGTGCCTTGGCACGCGTTGAAACACCCGCTTTCCTTCAACTATTGCAGCTTCTTTGAGAGCTTCTAGAGTGTTTGATATCTCCAGAGCTCTTGCTTCTGCAAACATGCTCACGTTTATACCTCTCAATACCTGGGAAACGGCAACTGGTCGTCTAGATTCTTCTGCATCGTTAATGTTGGCTCGCTTTGCACTAGGCTCATCTTCACAAGTTTGACTTTTACGTTCATCTTCAGATCTGTGTTTCAGCGTACCTTCTTCGGTTGCATTATCATTAACGCCTTTCTTGTGTACCCGGGTAGCTTTTCTTTTCCGTCGCTTTCCAAATACATCACAATTATCATCTTTAACCGTCGTTTCTTCATTCATCCTTCTCCAACACGTGTGCACAACCACACAGAAAGTTAGTCGAATATTCGTCTCGCTGAACTGAACTGGCCTGTGCTGATGCGATGCTGATGAATGTTCGTTTAAACAAGGATTCAAAAAGCGCTTGAATTTCTATGACTGACAAATCAATTTGGAGAAATCAAAAGTAGAAGTTTACCGCAACTAATGTTGTTACATTCTGCTGACAGCGATTTTGAGACTTCTTGCCTATCTCCATTTAAAGCTATTACCTGGAATTCACATAGCTTCTCGAATCTCGGTGCGCGAGTTTCCAGTTTTCAGGCGGGGTAGAATCTTCAATTCCAAAACTACCAAAAACAAAGTTCAACGTTTATCTAGCATGTGCTTGCATTAATATGCAGCAGTTTTGAGGCCTCTAGCTCCTCTAACTTTAAAACAATCATATCATGTATTAAAAGCATAGGCCAGTAGAGTAGCCAAGTATTTCGCAGGGCCTTAAAATGTTCCAAGACCGTTTTATATGAAGTCACAGCAAGATTCAAAATTCATTTCTGATCTGTAGTAAAAAGAACAATTTTGATTATTTGAAATAAACATTAATCGTATTTCCTAGTATCGAACCCGAGACATTGGGATTCCGTTCACATGCGCTGACCAATCTGCAATACCAACCTGTGATTCAAGAAAGTGATTCTCTTCTTTTGCTTAATCTTTGTTAATAACAATCTTTGTCATGAGGAGCATTCGTCTAATTAAAAGAATATTCGTCTAAGATTTCAATGGTCAAAAAGCCATGCAACCATGCAACCATGCAACCATGTAACAGCCTCGTCATGTTTGAGTCTTTGTGATTTCACAGAGATTCAATCTAACAACTAGAGTAGCGAAAGCCTCGAGTAGCTGGAGCCTCGATCACATGCCGATATATGCACTGCATCGCAGTATCATTGTAAGCAAAGAAAAATGACATTATGAAAGCCACAACAAGAATAATATAATATAAATTACAAGCTTAGCGTAGTTTTAAATAGAACTTTAAAGCTGCTTATCTTTATATACCACTGTGCATTTACGCAAAGTTTTACTACTACTAACAATATACAATTATTACTAAAGTATCGAGCAGTAATACCATAGAAAACAAAATTAAAATTAAGTTAGGAAATAGCTATTTACAAACAACATTTGCAGTTTATTTCCGCAAAACGTTAACAAGACAACATTAATTACTTAATAAATATATACCAATAAGAAATAAATCATTAATACTATCATTATTATTATTAAATATATGAAATAAACTGGAATTAAATGTTCTCCAAGTCTCCGATTACCAAAACTGTACAAAGTACAACCTTCGTGGATACAAAGGTTTTGTCTTGTCGAAGTCAGATGCTCTAAATAAAACTAAACATGAAATAGCCATACATTTCTCTTATGTCCAAGAATTGACAGAGGCGTGTAGCTGATGCATACATCAAGTCGCTAACTCGATATTTACAATGCAGTATCTCCTACAATAAGCAGTGAGATGCAGCAAAGAAGATTTTAGATTCATAAAAAACCTGCTTATCAAAGGTGTGCAGGCGGAGGTAAATGAACTATAAAAGCACTGGAGTGATACTGTTGTTCTTTGGTATTAAACATTCGTGGTCTAATTATGGCGCGTTTGCTTGCTCCTACGCAGCAGCTTGAAGGTGTTGCACGTGTACCCCATTACCCCGCTTTTCGGCAAAATCATAAATCTTGCATATAAGTGCATGCGCTTTTAAGTGGGGCAATAGGGCACGTGCAATGAATGCAATTGCTTCGCGAAAAGTATCGAAATTAAAGCCTTTCAAACGTACAAGAGCTGGCAAAGCTGAATGACAAACAGAATCATCACTCCAGCGATTGTCTACATATTAGTTCAATAAAGATGGGAACCCACAAGGAAATAATTTGTGATGTAGCTCAGCCAGTCAAAATATCACATCATATTGCAATTGCATCATATATAAGACGCTCTTGCTTCAAGTGTAGATTTGTAGCAAGTTATTAGCAATGTTAAAGGAGCATCTTTCCGAGTCTAAAAGCTACAAACAACCTCTTAATAAATATCAGCATCAATACATCAGCATTTTTAAATTAAATTCAACATCAGTAACAACAGCTCAGTTAGATACCGTGTTCCGTTAATTTTAATTACCATATACAGTGTTTAAGCCATTGCTTTACATACCTGTTGGAGCACGTCCTGCGCAATGGGATAGTATGCTTCCAACTATTCTTAACGTCCACGCGTAGCTGAAATCCAAGCGCAGTACAAATTCCGTTAGACTTACCAGTCTGTTGCAGCTGCCTGGGTATTCGTAAAAATTTATGCGAACATACACTGTTCATCTCTTCAACTTCAAGTTGCCATACCAAGGAACAAAACGATTCTTGTTTCACATGCAGAAGGCGGCTGCAATCAGCATGTGCCTTGTGTGGAACCCATGTGAAAGCGCCTGGCTGTTCCTGGATACCGTCTGCCTCCAATGATATCCACATCAGTGTCAAGCACAATTGATAATCGTTTGACAAGCAGCTGTGGCTCTGATCTCGACATCCTTCCAATCGCCCCTCGGCGTCTACGTCTTCTCGAGCCCCTCGATCCCCTGGGGCTTTTCCCGTTCAAAATTGCAGGCACTTGATTGCTGCAGTTGCTTGCCAGTGATGGTGCTCTGTATATTGTGCCGCAACTTGAATTGGCAAATGGTATTGATGATGCCTTGGAGTCGAATCTCGACAGCTGCTTGCCGATGATTATTTCTTCTTCTGTCGTGTTGTTATTCGCCAGAGGTTCATCCTAAAGCAAAGAACAAAACAAGTTATCCTCGAGATGCTTTTTTGTACATGAAAGGTTCTGCTGCATATGCCACTAACAGCAGGATACAGGCATCGTTAGATCTGCACTTATGACGGAGGTAAATTCGAAGAATAAAGATAATATAATAATGGCTTTATGATGGAAAACAGAACAAAGTTGAATTAACATAACAAATACTATCCGCCATAACACGAAGAGAAAACATGCAGCGCGGTTTAAGAAGGCTGGGTTAGAGTTACGTAATGCATCATATCTTTCAGCATGCATTAGCATTGAACAACCATCTAGTTCATGAAGCGCATATCATCTTGTTATTCCAGCATTTTCATAGCATTCATAGCATTTTCAATCAAATATGATCAACTTTCCGAGTAAAGGAGAGTACATGGAGTTAAGATAAAATTCATCATACCTCGTCTTGGTCTCCGTACATCTCGATAAGATCGGGCAGCTCTGATGTTATAGTCAACCGATGCGTTGTATTGGCTAAATCATCCTGGCTTCCACACCTTAATCACAGAAATGATCAATGATAAACGATAGATAATAATTGATAACTAATAAAAGATAGATGACAAACAGTAATTGATAAATGATAAATAATAAGTATTGAGTATATAACTATTGAAAACCTTTACTCACCAGTAAGTGCTGTTATCGAAATTGTTTCTGAATTTAATCATACTTTCTGTAAACTGTGATGAGTTATTCTCTCCATAAAACCTGGTGATGAAACGAAGATTCAATAGCAAATGAAACACAATTGTGGATTGCAGAGCCCTGACACCCACATGAACTTGCTTTTACTATTAGATTGAGGAAGGTACTCACTTTCTTTTGGCATTCACAGCATAGATGATTCCAATAATACCACAGATAGCCACGAGGGAGCACACGCCGACTACAATGTACAGTGTCATGTTGGTTTTCTTCTTGTCCTGTGGGGATGATTTGTTCACCGATCGCGATGGACTTATCTTGGCGACTTCAGGAATTTTCCAAACTGTAATGTTCCACTTGTCGTTGAATATACTCGTGACAACTTTGCTGAGACTGTTGTAGATTCTGCAAAGAAAACAAAAACGTTTTATCCTGTTAGGGAACAATTTATGATTAATCAATTGCACTGGAACAACTATCTGCAAAGATCTCTTCAGACCTGCAAATAATTTATAAAGATACATGAAAAAATCGAGTTCTTGGTGAGGCCATACCTCAATGCAATGCAAATTGCACCAACACACATTACTTCAGGTAATACTAACAGACTGTTCAATTTAAACAGCTTATAGGATACGATACGTGAATTGTTGCTCAACCTACACAGCATATGCAGCAAAAGCCAGTTGGGCACTTACCTCAGTACCTCTGGTCTTGCTATCGCTTTTCGCGTAGTCTTGTTGTAGGCATTGAACTTAATTTCTGACCTGCAAGACAAAAAAGCAAAGCCATTCTTCAATGCTCCGAAAACCATACAAGAATACGTTTTGTATATCAGAGCAAATGAGCGACGAAGAATTCTGAGCACAGGTCGTGTCACTTTCTGTCGATCGCTTTACTCGTGGTGCTTTCTTTTTAGAGACATTCTATAAGAGACTCGAGGGAACTCAAGCGCTTCTTGAATCCTTGTCTGGACGAATATTCATCAGCGTCGCATCAGGCCAGTTCAGCGAGACGAATATTAAATTCAACTAGCTTTCTCATATGAGACTTGTGTTGTTATCAACCCATATTGTTGAGATGCATATGGCTTGAAAGCCTGTCGTTCACTTGCCTCACGTCACAATACGTATACAGATCTATAGCATGAATATACGAACAAAGCTTCTCAAACGTAATACGTTGCAACTTGTACAGACACTCACCCCTTGTTGGAGTCCTGTGCAACTATCTCAACGATGTCTACATCCAAGTCAATCAACTCTTGCATGTCCCTAAAAACAATGAAAACGCCATTGAATGCAGATGAATACTTAGGAAAATAAAAAGAAAATAAAAAGTAGATACATTGGAAAATAATGAGAACAAATATCGTTAGACAATATCAAAAAGCATAAATGAGTTTATCAATAATATTCAGATTACTTTCTGAACGCTTCAGCCTTTGATTTCATTCTCTCTTCGCTGTTCAATGACAAGCAGAAGACATCAATACTAGCTTGGTATATCTGAATGACCACTGTTGCGTAATTGCGTGATGTGTGGATCACATTTCCATCAGGGTTGTCCCTTGCTACAACGACCAGTTTGAATGTCTTTCCAGCGTATGGCATGAGGGATTCCGCTACCTTTATTTCACCATTGTTAGGGTTCAAAGAGAACAGGGCATTTCTATTGCCAACTATGAAGTATTTTAAAGTGCCATAGTTGCCGGCGTCAAGATCAATGGCCTAAAAATGACAGAATCACGTATGACGTTCATGCGAAACAATGCATCAAACTACTCACTTCTCAGTCTAGCATAACTTAATCTCGTCAGTTTGCAAAAAACCTGATTTATATCAGCGCTACTAATAGCAAAGCTCTAATATCAAAGAATCTATAAGATAACGCTAAAGAATTGACAAGATAACATTAAAGAATTGATAATAGAATAATGAATGACATCTAATCGCACTCATGAATTATATTTACCTGAACTTTAGCCACAATTGTCCTCACTCTGACATCTTGAAATATTCTCACTTCGAAGTCTTTTTTCTTGAATATGGGTCGGAAATCATTCTCGTCCAAGACAGTGATCTTTACAGGTGCCGTTGCAGAGCTGAAATAGAAAAATCATATTTAATTCATCAGTCCATTACTGGACAACGTAGGGCATCTACCGACATAGTTCATTCATTGCATTTCACACAGCAGCCTATAGCAATCGTGCACTGCATTACGAGGTAAATAAAACAAAGCAACCGTTAAAGCTGAGCATTCTTCTAAAGATGTCTTCAAAAGTCTGGCTCCACAAGAGCATGCTAGTGTAAGCTGCATCAACAAATCTTACCGTCTTTCCTCGACATTTCGAGCATTGTCGGTTGCCATAACAAGCAATGAATACGTTTCCACTTCTTCTCTGTCCAGTTTGACCAATGACTTGATCCAACCAGTAATACTGTCAATGCTAAACCTTGTTGAATAGCCAAGAGCGTCAGGCACAATGCTGTACGTCACAACTGAGTTTACATCTGAATCTTTATCTGTGGCAAGCACCTACAAGACGAATGCAACACTTGAATCCAACAGCAAAATCCAACAGTAAAGCTTGTCTGTCTATCCATCTATCCAACGAATACATTAACCTATATATACAGGTATTACATGCAATGAAACGTGTTAATAGGAGGCCTACAGGTCTATAGCTCAAAATTCCAGCTGTGATGTTCCAGGCAATGCAGATCAAAATAAAAGCTAAGGTCGTACTTACCCTCAATATCTGTGAGCCTGGATACGAGAACTCACTGATAGAGCCATGATACATTTGAATGTTCGGATTCTTGAACTGGAATATCGGGCTATTATCATTCTCATCGACGACTTGGATGGTAACATGGGCTGACGTGGGTGCCTTCTCCTCCTGCCTTGCAATAACTTTGAAGTTATATAAGGATTTTGCTTCGTAATCCAGTGTACTGTTCACGGATATGTACCCATCATCATTCACTGCGAAAGAGTTTTCGTCCATCCAAATTTCATAGCTAATTGGGCTTGATTTCCCATCCTATTTATAAGCAGAACAAATCAATGTAATTAGGGCTCACTAACGCAGTGTTTACTATAGGCAGTGTTGTGAAATTGAAATTATCCAATGGTAATAGTCAAGTGAAAGAGACTATAAATAATAACAGATGAACTACTAACAATGAATAGTTCATAGAAGATAGATGAGTTATTGACAACATCATAATCTTGGATAACAAAGAAATTCTGGCTCCCCCCCCCCACAACTTACACAGCACCACGCTAAAGGCATATCCTTGCATTAAGACAACGATTGAAGTCAGTTACCCTGTCAGTTGCCGATACATACCCCGGTATCAGCATCGATCGCAGAAACACGTAAAACAGATGTGCCAACAGCTGAATTCTCCGTCACCTTTCCATAGTAAGAAGTCTTGACAAATTTCGGTCCATTGTCATTGATATCGTCAACGTACACGATAAGCAACGACTTGGAAACTGGATGATGCGTGGATTTCGCCTGAAGATAAACACATCAAAACAAGTCAATTCACTGTACGATTGTGCATCAACTGAGATGTAGCAACAATAGAGATGGCATGCTTCACGACATTCTTTAAAGATAAATCGAATCGAAGCCAACTACTCACGTAGATTTCAATGACGTATTTCGATTTGACTTCTCTGTCGACTTTTCCATCTGCAGTAACGACACCAGTTTTCGAATCAATTGAGAAAATATGCTCAGGATCATCGTCTGAAAAAAGCAATGCTACTTGACATTTCTTCTAACTCGAACAAGATACTTTGTGTAATAATAAACTCTATTCAAGCCCTGCAGAATAGTGTGCAGGAAAGTGTCGAATCAAAAGAATTTTTGGACAACGAAAGATGTGTTCACTCTGCAGCAAATTTTTACATCCAGGGCCCAAGACTGTTCAACGTTCTACCTAAACACATCAGAGACCTAGGTGGGGTATCCCTAGATGTTTTCAAGAAAGGCGTGGACAGTTTTCTGTCTCAAATTCCTGATGAGCCTGAACTTATTGCTTACACGGCGCTAAGAAAAGCTGATAGTAACTCTCTAGTTGACATGATCAAAATTGGATTTTGTTCAAGGGATGGACATAATATATAATATGGACATAATATTCTTAAGATGATGTATCTTTGTTATAATAATAAATAATAATAATATGCATGGATGTAGCAATCTCTACGGTGCTATATTGAGCCAATGTCACGTATCTAAAAAAACATCAAAAATGTTATTGCGTATGCTATTGCAAGCTTACCTTGATTTAATGAGTATGTAACTGGTGCATTTAATCCTGAATCAATGTCGAAAGCATAGACTCTGTTTACGTAGACAGTCTGTAAAAGGGACAGCAAGACATTATCAATAACACATGTACTAAACAGACACGTATAGAAATTCTCTATGGAGATATTCCAGGAGATGTTGTGGCCTATGCACATTTATATGTATAACCTATACACGCTCATCGTATTCATAACTGCAATGGACACTAATAGCTGCACAAAAGGAGCCACCATGCTTTAGACAATACATTCCAAGATTAAAAATCCAAAGCAAAACCTAACTCCAAAAACCTCATTAACTAAACATCTTTGCAATTAAATTGTTCAGGTTCGACATAGAAAGTGTAGTGTTTAAAGACATTATCATAGCTAGTCTACCTTTAGCACTCCCTCTCTAATGTGCGAAGTGAAGTTTGAGCTTGTGAATGCTGCACCATTGTCATCTACATCCAAAACACTGACTGTTAATGTCGTAGAAGTGACATGTTGGATTGGTGCACTTGGTCTTGCGTCCTGCAATAAAGATACACACAAATCAGCATTCAATGCCTGTATATATTGAAGATAAAGAAGAATACGCATGATTTGATAGGCTTGAATAATAGCCTATTGTTCAAGTACAATGGCCTATTGTCTTGAGGCAGAAATATCAGCAGTTATCAATTCACTAGTTTTATGTTTATGGTACTGCACTTTTACCCTTTATCTATAAATCAGCCACAGTGAATTAGCTAGTCTGAGAGTCTATACTGTAAATAGACGATTACTGAAGTAAGCTTGCATAGCCTCGATTAGGTATTAAATATGAGTGTATACGAGGTGTAGGTACTTTATATTGTTGGGGGCTGTGCTGCATATACCAAGCTGCACTTACCTCGACTGATATGTTCAGAATGTATTGTTTGACCCTTTCGTAGTCGAGTGCTTTGCGTGTTGTGATCTTGCCACCATAATTGTTGATTTTGAAGGCGTTGTCCTGTGGTCAAAACAAAGCAAAGTTGTAATTACGCACAACGGAGGAGCTTTCTTACGAGTTAATGTTGTTGGCCACCGCCGCCAATGGCATTGGTAAGTCGAATTGGAATTCAAAATGCGAAAAACGAGAGAAAATTCGAGAGGGTTCAAGTCTTTTGTGCATTCTCTGATAATCCATTTGCACTCTAAGGGTATATTCTTAAATTTTTTATGCACTGAAAATGTGCAATAATTTGTTTGTCAATGCTATTAATAGTTGACCAAGCTTTTAAATTTCCAAAAAACATTCTAGGCTTCTAAAACAACAAAGTGTCACCGAAAGCTCTGTGTGTTCGATGCAACACAAACGTAAAAGTTACGTGAGACGTTATGCGCGCACTTACTAACGTCTCGTTATTTCTAGTTATTCTCATAACCACCATGAAAGCAAGGGACTCTCAAGTTAACATAATGATGATGATAATAACTAAGGTAGAAACTGTGTTGGAACGTTTTCCTTACTATGTTTCCATCGGATATTTTGTAGATCAATTCCGGCAAATGGTCGGGATCGCTTGCAGCAACTCTGAAGACAAAGCTGTCAACATCAGCTGCCTGAAAAGGAACAAAACAGCAACTTTTAGGGCCTTGCACTGCAGCGAAAAGTACATCACAGCAACGTAAATGGATCAAAAACAAAATAAGTTAAAATGTAGTGGTATTTGAGCTAGCGCAAGAGATACTCGAAGGTATAGCTACTTCAATGGGATATTTCATATCCAAGTATTGAACTTTATGTATTTTAATACTTATGGTGTAAAAGTGGTCCTTATATGGAGTTCAATTACCATATATAAAGTAATCATAATATAATTGAGAAAGGTATAAATATATAAATTGAAAAAAAAGAAAAGAACCCATGATAATAATAGTATACCTCGCTGATATTTGCACGGTATGGAGTTCCTGAAAATACTGGCGGGTTGTCATTGACATCCTTAACATGAACATTGGCTCGAATGCTCGTCTAAAAAAAAGGAACGAAATCATTTTGAATACAACAACATAATCGGTCTCATATTGGGACTAGCTCTCTTGCATAGCTCACTGACAGACGTAGCTACATATAAATACACACATGGCATATGCAAGGTAAAAAGTGAGCCGATGCACAGGGAAGAACGTGATGACACTCATGGAAATGCTGTCACACCACGGAATAGGCTGCCAGTAACGTTAATAAACGCCACCTCCCTGAACTCATTCAACAACAAACTAGATAAGGCCTGGCTTGGGTTGGCTATATGCATGCCATCGACACCAACGTTTCGCTTAAAACTTTAAACACAGTAGAGAGTGGTAATAATGAAGATGAATGAGACAAGCTGACAGGCATGCAGGCCTAATACACAGCTTTCGTTGATATTTTAACATTGTAGGATTGGGACAGTTTAGAACTACAAGGCAGGCCCACCTTTTTGTTTGGCTCAACGTTGTCAAAAGCATAAATCGTAAACTTCACAATCTCCTGCGGAAAGAAACAGTCATGTTATTAGAATAGCAATCCCATCATGCAATAGCTTTATAAAACAGACATACTCTTTGAATAAGTCATAACATAGTCAATAGAAGAAACTCTCAGGACCATAGTCCATAGTCAATAGTTTCTCTCATTATGAAACTCTCATTATGACCATAGTCAATAGTTTCTTCTATTGACTATGGTCATAATACTTGTATACGTACGACTTTCTCTCTGTCCAATACAGTGTTCAGCATAAGCTCTCCAGTTGCACTGTTGATTTTGAATTTTCCCTGAGCATCACGTCCAAGTGCGTACATTACTTTGTCATTGTCAGGATCAGTCGCTCTGACTATGGCAATTGTAGAACCTAAAAGCAAACAATAGTTTGTCAAAACTCTGTGCTATGCACATGATAGTAATTAACCAGTATGCACTTTTTAGTATTACCTGGGGAGCATTTCTATTGCCCCAATTGAATCAAATTAAGAAAATAAGGTATTAAAAGAAGCAAATTGCATTTTGAGCATTTGCGAGGAAATTTTTTTAGCTTTATCAAAGAAACAGAAGCTCAGAATATTGGAAGAAATTTCTATAATGCAAAACAGGTGGTTGCTTGACCATGCTCCAGCCATTCTAATCAGAGACTCGAAAGAAGTATAAATGCGGAGTTAACAAAGAACATTGTTCTGGGACATGTGATGGCTGGCTTTTTCAACGCCCAACAACCGAAACAATTGGAAATGTTAATCATATTTTCAAAACAACTGTGTTTTGGAAGCGTGCTACACTAACATTTTATCTTCGCCAAAATTCTATAGGAGTTGTCTTATAAGAATAGAGCCATAGAGCGGAACAGCAGACGTTCTGGAAACAGATAAGAGTGCTTCGTTAGGATTAAATCCAAAGCTTTAACTTAGCCATATAAGGCAAAAAACGTCCAGAAAAGACGACAAGCGGCATTAATCATCATAAACCTTGCCGACCGCATTGACAGATACCTGTTTATTGTGAGGCGTGGTTTGACCTGTTCCAACCTGCTAGAACTATCTAAAAGTTAACGTGAGGATTTAATGAGAATCTGCCGAAACAACCGCAGAGAAATCTTTGTTTTAAGTCGGCAATCCCCGAAGAATCCTTTTGTCTTAAATGAAATCTCACATGCTTCACTGAAGAACAATCGATCTTCAGGAAAATACTCTCAACGAATCTAGATCTTCTGAATAAGTTACAAAAGTTCTACAGTTCTACCTGGTTATTTCTTTCTTAACGCGGATGAACAATAACCATTAGCAGCTAAACTTCAAACGAAGTTCATTAAACAAGCCTTGCATAAAGTGTGAACTTCACAATTTAACCAACTAAACACTGCTGCTTCCTAATAGCAATACTTTGCCGACCTCCCGGTATAGACACGTATTAATTGGTTTCTCCCCCCTTTAATTTCCGTTACACTAGGACTTCAGTGTACAGTACAGCAAAGCGGTTTAATGGATCCGCAAGTACAATATCTTAAATCACACCACCAGCAATACAGGTCAATGCATCATAGAACCAGAGGATATAATACACGCCGACACTGCATTAGTGAAAACAATAGCGTGCTTGGCAATTACGTAATTACGTCATTCAAAGTCAATTATGAAGCATTAAAGGTTGAATTGCATTGAATATTTCATATAGCCAATTGAATTGAACATGTATGCATATTCAAGGCAATCATTTGCAGCACTAGTCGCTTTCAATAAATAAACAGGCGAGTGCTGCAGCCATCTCCAATGCAGCCACCAGCAGTGTTGGTTGATATATTTGAATTCACAACATGAGGTATATGCAATAGGTTGGTCTGTGGTTTGATTCAAAACCTTGTTAAATAGTGCATTTACAATGTTGTCCCTAACGCCGAAAAACTAAGGCTTATTAATAGAATAGATGTTTGAAAGCGTCGCCTGCAAGCTTAATACATTAGACTTTAAAGTTGAAATAAACAAGAAAATATTGTTGATAGAAGGCTATAGATTGGACAGGAGGGGGGATTAGTTTGACATGCGCAGAACTTAATTGGCGTGCTCTATACAAAAAGGGATATGTCCCATGAAGGCTGTTAGCACCAGTTGTTGGCCATAAACTATAGCAGGGCAAAGCTGTGTTGACCAAGGTGTAATAGAGAATGGTTTGGTTGCCAGCTTGTAAGAATCAAAAGGATAGAAACTAGGTGCAATCACCATAGAAACCCTACGCTATATTCATTTAACAAGTAATATTTTTTGAAATACCCTACAACGCAAGTAAATGCCAGACTAAATCAATGATAGCACATGGCATATAGTATACAGTATATATACTATAAACGCTGTGATATAAATTTGAAAGTTCTTAGGTCGAAAAGGCGGGCAGTAATAGTCGGTACTATGTATCGTACACCTGTACTACGTATATATCGATCTTTTCAGACACGACAAAGTACAAGCACACGCGAGTGTGGTTTCAAATGAGAACAACTGCACAACTTGACGCGCTGTGGTTACTGGTCGTCGAATTCATACTTAATGGATTTCTAAAGACCATTTCATGAAAAAAAATTAGCTTGTGAGTTTTGCTCAGCCAAGAAGAACCCAATTAGCATATCCTACTTAAATGTAAACAGGTCCATGATCAAACTATTCGGTTGACGGGGGCACCTTCATACTACTAACCACCTTTCTCTACCGTAAATCCTGAGAAACTTTAGTCTTAGTATTGCTCAACATTAAGCAAAATAAATGCTATACGATGCAGCCAATCAATGAAGTTATTGGTTTAAACTTGCTGCTATCTGTAATACACTCACTAAACAACTTCAATGTCTGGAAATTTGGGCTCAATTTCCTTGCAAATGATTATCAAGATGGGGGCTTATTCGAGGATTTACGGTATGCAACATAGATTCGTATAAGTTACAACTTCTGGAGTATCAACATAAAGATTGCTACACGTGTCTTTGTTTGCATATTCAGCACGGCACAATACTGACATCCCGTGTATATGTAGAACAGTCTTTTGTCCGAAACATGCTTTAATGGCTTAATCAATAGGAATCGTCGCTATCATTAAATCCTCTAAAGCTTGAACTCATTGCATTTAAAAGAGAACTTGCGAACGCGTGCAGTGTGACCTGGTGAAATATTCAATAGCATAATGATACGAAATGAATTAGAAAATGACCGAAGAATCGAGATATCTCAGAGTCATTTCATTATAATGAGAACGAGGCAGAATTTTTGATGTATCTCAGGTGCTTGTGCAAGCAGAACATCGTTAAAAGCAACACCGTGACTCCCAAGTGCACTGGTTGCCATAAAGCCACCATGGTGATAGCATACACAGTGGCGAGAACATATTACATCAAGCCTTTTTTATGCTCGTCTTCCATTGGTGGATTTCAGGGCCAGAACGCGCATGTGCAATAACTGTATCCCGTGGGGGAATCAAAGGCAAATTGTGGTGCGCGCTTAGCAGGTTGACTATCAATGAGAACAATGTGACTCACCATTTTTCTGGCCTTCTGTCGTTCGTACGACCAAAATTGTATTTGGAAACCTTGGCCTTCTGTTTGCAGACACTGTGAAAATGAAAACAAGAGGCCACGTTACAAGATGCGTCTGAGATATTTGTTAAATACACCGCATAATGGCCGCCATGTTATAGGATGTGTCTGAGACATTTGTTAAATACGCCGCATAATATAATAATCTCCTAAATATGTCAAAGAAAGTCGCCCATAATGAACGACTCAATAATTTCAGATTATTGTCAAACTCAAACAACTATTTTTGTTACTAGATGTATGGTTTTGGCTTCAGGTAAGATACCTGATTGCAACAAGAGTTTGCAATCACAGAATTGCAGTGAACATAAAACAAAAAGAAAACAAAAAAGATCCTATTTCTATATTGAGTTTCTTTGAATTAAACAGTTTGCAAAACTGTTCATTTTAATAGGAAAAGAAACCAATTAAAAAGATAAAGAACAACCTTATATAATTCATAAAGAAGTATAATAATCAATTACATTTTGAAGGCATTTTGTTTCGAATTTTTTGGATTGGATAGCAAGTTAACAACAGAGGCAGGCAAGATGAATTGTTTGGAGTAATTGTTTTCCAAATTGAAAGCATTGAGAATTGTGGTCAGGAAATAGCCTACGCAATCTAATCTAAATATCAGCAAGTTAAATACACCTTTATTTCCAATTATAAATATTATGAAGTTAAACACGAAAATAATTCGAAGTATTTCCAAGCGATCAAAACTACTAAGCTATGAAAAAAAGGCAAGCTAGAAAACCTGCTCCGTCAAAGACAATTCCTTCACACACAAAGTGACTTGCGCAGTTCAATTACGCACTCATGTGACATTGATACAGTGGGTAATCCGTCAAAAACCATGTCAAATGCTTCAAGTTCACTCGACCATCAAAACATCTCAGAAGTCTTTATACTTATTCTAAATCCTGTTCGGTTAGTGGGGCAGACAATACGGTTTGATCGCTGTATTTCTAAAACAGTAAATCCTAATAGATATGACCTTCCAGGGTGATTATGATTCGCAACAATAAGGCCTGCCTCAGCAGGTCAACATTTCTTCATCAAAACAAGAACATTTCGAAAGAAAGAGCTCCCGAACACAAAACAAATGCCAATATCAACCGCTTTTGGTCCTTTATTTGTTACAGTAATAGAATGCTAGTGTAACAAGCGATGCGTCCTTATAGCCAACGTGGGTGCAGTAACTGTGGTACTGGTCGAGTGCATGGTACGATAACATTAACGACCTGTAGTCCCTTGAACGGTTTTGAGAGATCAATTAATTGCATGTTGCACCTTCATTAATTGACATAATTAAAAATTATGGTAAATGATTACCTGAGAAAACGAAGTATGTATGTTTTGGGTCGAGTCCGGGTTTTATATCGAAACTCTAAAGCAGAGAACATTTCTTGTAACTAATTAAGCTATGCCGGAATGCATATATTTACAATAAATTACAACAAATTCCAAAAGCATCGCTACCTATTGTTTTTCATGCAATTTTCATCGATTCTTTATCGCAAAAACCATAAATAAAAGCTATCATGGTGCCCCTTTAATGTTCCTATAACATCATAAAATATTAATACATCCTGCCTTTTTGCAACTTTTAATAAAGTGTTTACTGTTCAAGACCCATGCTCAATTGATTTAGTCATAGTCATAAGAGTTCTCTCTTATGACTATGATTCAAGGAAACTTGCAATTTGACCAGAAAAAGCGAATCGTTATTATCAGCGAATTATCTTAAAGATCGAACATTGTTCCAATTTAAAAACTTTATTTGGATCGTTCTCTTTAACATTCAGCTATCTTCTTATTTTCTCTAGTTTACAAATATCGGGGACTTTGTAAATTAGGAAAATTACAGTTTTCAAAATGGCATGAAACCACGTTATTTATCAACATACTCGAGCATGAAAGACTCGGTTTTTCATTTCATCCCGCACAACTGTACAAACACAAAGTTCTTCATTTCTCTTCTAAGCATTCTTCAGAACTCAAAACAAGAAAAGTAAAAGTTGTTTAACGTTTCGTTTGCTAATTTGGAGTTACGTTAGCTGTGTTTTCATTAGACAAGTTTAAGGTATTGTATTTGAGAGAATTAACTTTCCAATCCGAACGACTATTAAAACACAAAGCCACTTATAAAAGATCGTTTGTACTGTACCAAATTCATCATAAACTAACACAAGCGTCTCGTTCAATACGGGAAACACGATTAGAAAGTTTAAGCTATAAAATAAAGCTTGTGATGGTAAATTCACTGATCTGTATTGCTCACTAGAATGTAAGCTACAAACAAACATGGAAATTTAAACAAACAAAGTAAACTCACCATAGCAAACACATGCCAAAGCAAAGTAAAAACTCTTTATTCCATGAAAGGAAACCATGATTATAACATCAACTTTTGTTAATCAAGAGCTTTACTTTGTTAAGTTGTAACTTTAACTTTAAGTTGTAAGTATAAGTTCACTGCGATGTCAGCTCCTTATCTGTATTCTGCGATATTTGTGTTATTCGCCAATTGAAAATTGAATAACTTCTGAAATACAGCGCGCGCAGACCACGCGGAATAATGAAACCTTTTCAGACAGACGAGTCGATGTTTATCGATTTTCTTCACGATTCAGAGAAGCCATTGATCGAAAAACGAACTTTCGTTTGCAAAAACTCCACCCAACTGAGAAAACAACAAATTTGCAAGAGCCTTGTTACAACTAGCAATGCTGAACTCCCGTGTTAGCTATAGCTTGGTCAAATTGCGTGTGTTTAATTATCATCAACTGCAATGCTGAGTGTCACTATCGGCTGAATGGTGAGTCGAAACCGCTTGGCAGGTCCAACAATTTAGCGTTCAAATTGCATTCATGCTTCCTAACAACTTGGAGATTTGATAATGCTGTTGATTTTGTATTTATAAATCGATTTGAGACATTGCACTGGCGCATGAAAACACTTCAATCACTGAGTTCAAAATATTTTCGAGCACACTTTGTTCGCAAAGGAAGCAAAAAGTGAAACCTGGGGGAGCCCGCTTGCAGTCTCGATCACTTCCAGGGGGTGCGGTACTTTTTTGGTCAAACCACTAATCAACTAATTTTATCAACTGCAAAATTAAGACTCGCCACAAAATAAAAAAACACAAAGAGATCAGAACTAATTTCTCTGAAGTCCAACATTCCTCACAGTATTATTGCAGAACTTTAATTTGAAAGAAACCTCTACGCTGCTGTTAGGTCAACTTTTGAAAAAAAAAACAAAGAATTCTGAGCTCTAGTTTCGTCAACATTTCTTCAGCGAAACTTTAATTAAAACTAAATTTGGAAGGATTGTAATTGGACTTTCATGGCTAGAGTAAAATGTTGTCTGTGAAATAGTTGGGAAAGAATTTTAGTATTCCACGATAGTCACTTAAGGTTTTTGCATCATTTGATACATGGTAAAATACACGTGAAGTGAAACTCGAATTGGATTTCTGAAAGAAAAATTTCATCTTGTATCTCGACCTTTAGAAGAAGAACATTTGAAATATCAACTGACGCCATGAAAAATAAGCGGCCTGGGCACAAACACCCTTTATGCTCAACCAATCAGATGACGAATCTCGCGGGATCCTAACTGCAAATTTGGTTACGTAACAATGTCATGTCACTCCACCAATATCATCGAAATGATTAATTGAATCAACATAAATATACATAATACCACCATGTGCAAGTACAGCAACCTGTTAGACAAATCGATTGAGCTCTGTAATAAACATATCTCAATCACTATATAGTTATATCCAGGGGTGTAAATGAGGCAACTTATCCATGAATCAAACAATTGCAAGTGACACACGTAAACACTATGGCTGCATCGATAAACTCGGCAATCCTGTTGACTATTTACACTGTCTTCCGTACACAGACATACTATAAAGGCGACAGATATTGCATAAACAAGAACTGCCTCCTTGAATCGTCTATGCAACTGCTGTCATAACACGTCATGGTAGTTGCATAGAAGCAGTGTCGATATCTACTATATATGAATAGCATAACACAATTGGAGACAGCCTACGCATACGTACAGATATGTTGGAAAAAACAATTGTGATGAACTATTTGCATAGCACCTTGGCAAAGAAGACTGACAAATTTAAAACAAATTCAAGGTCGGTAGATAAGAATTAGCAGTTGCATAGAAGCAAAAAATATATGCTGGCTGGTATAGTTTATTTATCTATCTATTTATGCATGTATCTATCACGGTATCATAGCTTAGCTTTGACTAACCTTGGTGATTCAATGAATTTCTTCTTCATTACCAATTAGAGTTCAACTCTGTGTGCCATACCACAAATTTAGGTTTTTGAACGATAACATCGTTTAATTCTATATAGGGGTGGGAAGGAGAGCCTGCTAAAATTGTCTAAAAATTTTATTGCAAATTTAGGTTTCTTATACACTTTTTTTAATAAGCAACTAGACTTTGGTCCAGCCCTGAAAGTTGCTTAAAATTTTGGATATTTTAGCTCTCAAAGTTGCGTTGCTTAAAATGTTTGTACCTATAACAGCCTCTCCTGTCCCCAGGGTACCACTCCTAAGTTTGTGGGTCAAAATCATCAACTGTAACGCCTACAACACAACATTTAAGAGACGGTCAGTGTAAACATGTTAGTCAAGAACTTCAACAGCACAGTGAACATTTGTGCCCAGTTTTAGCATTTTACGTTTGAATTCTTAGTTGCTAACAGTAATTCAATTGAGCCCTCGAGTTGCTTAATGTTAAAGTCAATCCAGCCCTAGTTGCTTATTGAGCGGTTGCTTATTTTAAAAAAAGTGTAATTAGGCTTTTCGTAATTAGACTTCTGATTATGCATAGTTGGCTTTAATTAGCTATCGCTATTTTCTCTGCCAACTTTAAATAAATTATTTATTATTTATTATCATTATGCTGGGCAAAGAATATCCTTCGGTGATAAAAGCTTTCTTTGATGAGTCGAGTGAGCTCTGCAATAGAATGCAGAGTGATGTTTTAGAAATGTCTTTCCCAATGAAACAAAGCGTTGATGTTTGCAAAACATTATATTGTAACAGATATCCCCAGATCAAGAGATTCCGTTTACTCTGCGCTCAAGGACGTCAGAATTATAAAGGTTTGTTTTATATGGATTGGTTCATTAGCCATCCTTGCAGGGACGGAGAATTCTGTTCGAATAAGATAGAGTTCGAACTACACAAGTTCGAACTATGGAGGTTTGACTGTACTAACTAGCAGGGCTGCTAGTCATCTCGGTGACTGACAGAAAAGAAAAAGCAAGAGAAGGTATTCAGACACAAACGCATACCGTATTTCCTCGATTAAACGCCCCGGGCGTTTATTAATCTCGACACTTTTTGAAGGGGCGTTTAATCGAGGGGGGCCATTATTCGAGGGGGCGTTTATTAGAAAGGACAAGATCACAGGCAATGTCATTGGGTCCAGAACAAAGGAAAATGGTTTAGTTGAGCCTTGCTTTATCAAGCAACAACGTAGAAAATGAAAGTCGCCATGGTCTTGCACAAAGAGGGGGCGTTTAATCGAGGGGGGGAGTTTATTGCAAAAGTTGGTAGCATAAGAGGGCGTTTATTCGAGGGGGGCTTTTAATCGAGGGGGGGCGTTTAATCGAGGAAATACGGTAACTGTTTTTCTGCGAACGAAAATGCTCAGCTCTTGAGGCCAGCTATAATCAAAGACCAACTGTAAATAAACGATGCAAAAAGATTTCGGAAGAGATTGGCTTTATCAAATTACGGTTAATTTCAAATCATGTTTACTGATTACGGAAGTGATTAGCAAAAAGCTGGTTGACCAGTGAAAAGAATGGTTGTGTCTGTCAGTCATCGGCCTTAAGCTCGTTAAGCAAGTTTACCAAACGGATTACAGTAAACAAGCTTCGGATGTTACAATTAGTAATTGCTAATCAAATGATGTGAACCAATCAAGCAGGCGTAATTAGTCTGAGGCAAATCTTTTTCGCTATAAAGGAATTAACAATGAACGATAACATTGTTTAATTTTATATAGGGGGTGGGAAGGATAGCCTGCTCCTTCACATAATGCATGACTCCTCCGCGACTTCATGTATAGTACATCTGTTAGTAAATCTCATGAATAGTACATCTGTTAGTAAATCTGTAGAAGTTGCGATATTTACAATATTTTCACCAAACCCATTTCAGTTGTTGTTGTTGTCACTCAGCACTATCTTGAAATGTGCAAGTATTGTTAAACATAAAGTCCATAGTTTGAAATCGCATTTGCGTCATTGTGTAACCAATAGCTACGTGACTTTCACCGTCTATAACTTTCAGTGTTGCTGTGCCATGCAAATGGCCATCTAAAAATGCATAAGCAGAATGAAAACGAAGGGTCAACTTGGGACATGGGCCAACGGATGTCCATGACGATAGCAGATGAAGATCAAATCGTTAATCATCAACATTCAGTGGCAGTAATAAAGGAAGCTCAAATCTTGAATATTATCAGTAGCTAGAGTTGGTACTTAGCCACGATAAACCAGAACAAGGCATAACAACTGTGTTTTAGTTGCGTGAACTCTACAACATATTGGCACCAGAGCTCTACCGATGAACTGGGCGGCACCAGCCCTCAGAAAACGGGGAGGACAGGGAAATTTTTTAGGACCACGCCCATTTTTATTAAAGCCACGCCCATTAGAAAAATTTCATTTCCGTGTTTATCTTATCTGTTGAAAATTTTTCACATGTGCCATCGTAACCCCCCCCCCTAAATGTTTCTTCTCGGATTTCGACGAATTGAAAAATCGGCCCTGGAAAATATTGGAGAGGACATGTCCTCCCCAGTCCTCCTCGTGGTACCGCCTATTTTTGTACCCCCATGTTTGGGTGTAGAAAGCTAAAAAGAGAATCAATGCCAACATAGCATCTATTAAGAAATTCGAAACCCCAATTTTTTTAAAGCGATTTGGAGACGATCAAACAGAGCATTAGACATCAATTAGTTATATGCATAAATTGTATTTAACTTTCTATCAACACTGATTGACGTTACTTCGACAAATACTGAATTTAAAAACGATAAAATTAATGCGTAAGCAACATACGCCCAAAGACTAGCGTCTCGATGTTGCCTTTCAGACAGAGGTTTCCACAACAATATGCTATGCTATACTATGCATGCTTTGCCGGCATTTTTGTCCATTTATTATGAAAGACGCAACATTATCTTCGAAATAAACTTCCTTACTTTGAGTATTTTCATGCGGCAGAATTTCTCTAAAAAAGCATCGACATTTTAAAGAAATTATTTAATGTTTAATGTTTTTGAAGAAATTATTTAATTTTATTTAATTTATATGAAATGTCATTATTTCAAATTTCAAAAACTTTGTCTTTTGCAATCTTTTGCCGATCGCTTTAGACTCCACAGGGCTTGCAGTTAAAAAGGACTGAACAAAAGTAGGTAGGCTACACAAAAAGAATTTACAATGTTATCCAATCATGTCATTGCACTAAGCAGAGAAAAATCAATGCAGATTATCAGATTTTATTTCTTGAACATAGTTTTTTATAGTCTTTTATTGTCTTTTTGTCAGTCGCAACAACAACTTATTTCTGCTTTTGAATTCCCAAGAAAGGCTGATTAACCATTAAGTTAACTAAACCACAGATTCAATGGAGGAAAGGGTTCTTCACTGTTTGAATAAGAATGAATTTGTGAAACCAAGTGGCCTGGAATTCTAAGGAAACATTATTTCAGGCAATTTGCACATTCTTTAGTGAATTAGTTATTTTTTTCAAAAGAATATTTGCTCCGTCGCGAGTTCCTGACAAACAAAATATTTACGGAAAAAATATTATAGACAATATATATGACAGAATGAGTTTCAAAGGAAGAGATGAAAAGCCAGTCATGCAGTTGGCATAGGACGTTTCCTGAGCAGTTCTAAACATGTATGTATCTATAAAAAGTCGTATTATAATCGAGAAAAATAGAAAATCATATTAGCACATGAAAGGTCGATCCACAAGGACAGGCCCGGTATACAACAATGCTCCTTTGATCTTTCGACTCGGCTGAACAAATTATCGGTCGTAGCACAAGGTGGAGAAATTATAGCGTGAGCTCAATAAACATGGCTTAGGAATAGTGAAATTAGTTTAGTAGAGCAAAACCATGTGAGTTGTGAAATAACATAGTTGAATTATCAAAAGCAAATGACAGAGGATGTATGATTTTGTTTTGCAGAGAAGGAGGCGTGATAAAAGATGCAACTAAAAATAACAAGACTGCTGATTACAGTTTCAATCACATTGCAACTGATACTGGTTGCTTTCTTTGCTGGCAATTTGAAATTGTGTCATCCTATGATCCGTGCAACGGAAGAATCGATCGATGAAGAAGCTGATGAAGAAGTTCTTCTCACCAACACCAACTCTTCATCGCAGTTTGTTGTCAAAAAAGAAGACTTTCTCAGGCATCTTCACGAAATAACAGGCAAACTGATTGATATGCGTTCAACTGTGGACGAAAAATTCGCCGGATTTATCGATAAAAAATACGATTACTTCCAGAAACTTCTGCTATCGATCGAAGGCGAAAAACAAAATCAAAAGTTTGGAACAGCGATGCGCAGCAACAAAACATACGTCTGTGCGGAGGAGTACAAGGGATCAACATATGGTTATCCGTTCTTCAGGAAGGGTTTCCAAAAACGAAACTGCTCAAGAATATTACCCCGCGAATTTCTAACCATAATACTCGACAATCCTTGTCACAAGCACCAACAACTAAACTGCTCAACAGAGCAACTGCTTCAGAGCATGCGCAAACGCTACGGCCTAATAGCCGTGCATGTGATTGACAACACGAATTCCCCGGCCAAGGCACTCAATGAAATCACGAGGAATGTTAAAACGCCTTTCGTCTACATAGCTCCGTATTTAGCAAAGTTCGACGATGACATAGATATAGATCGATTGATAGATGTTTTGGTCACTGTTGGTAACAACGTCGCAGCGGTTGGTGGTTCGGTGAAGGACTTGGCGACGGGCGAATGGACGAATGGGTGTCTTCAAATTGAGTTGGTTGAATACACTCTTTACTACGATGACTATTACCGTGAGTCGATTCGCTCCTGCTTGAAGTGTGACGTGCTCACGGGGGGATTTGCAGTCAGGACAGACTTTCTCAAGTCGAAACGCTTCAACGAAGCAATCAAACGTGGATATTACGAGGACTGGTTCATGCGGATCAACACGAGGAATCTGGACCGTTGGATGAAAGGCGTGGATCGTTTAAAAGGTGTTGCGCTTAGCTGTCCGGATGTTATGAGCAGGATGATCATTCCGCACGTTCAAGACTCGGAACTATTGGGATTTGTGGACCGGTGGTCAATCAAGCGTATTATTGATAGAAAAGGCGCGGTCCATTGGTTCGGTTGCAAGCGTAATGTTAAACATAAGAGAACAGGACAGTGTGGCATTGGAGGTGGAATGTCAGTGCCACCGTGTTGCTTGGAGAACTTGGCCGATGCTGTGAAATTCATCATGACCACGTGTGAGAAACATGGAATAGTTTGTGAACTGCAAGAGGGCACACTCCTTGGTTCGGTGAAGATGAATAATGTTTTGCACTGGGAGAAAGATGCAGATCTGACGTTTCTTACTGCAGACTTTGATAAATTCAAAGATTTGAAGAATGTTTTCAGTGCTCAAGGCTACAGTTTATCAGTCAAAGGTTTGTGGCTCAAATATAAATAGGACAGAGATTCCAAGTTCTGTTTGAAGTAATGTACACATATGCAAGGTTAAGTTATAGGTGTGTGTTCAGCACAGGTAACGTTTCAAACACTCAAACACGCAATGTAGTCAGCCTTCTTAAAATTATTATTATTGTAGCTCAACCCTGGTGCTGTGTAGACGGTATAAAGGCTGGAGGAGTATTCAATGTGGGTGCAGACTCTTGGCAGATAGAGATATACGGTCAACATAAGATGGACACAAACGAGAATAAATTAATTGGGGAGCAGCCAACAAGAATCGAGTTTGCGGGACAAATGGTTCAAGTACCGAACAACCCGGGACAATATTCCAGAAACAGGTGAGAAAAATGTTAAAGTACCACTAATAATAATAATAATAATAATAATAATAATAATAATAATAAGAGGAATTTTTGGCAAACATCGTTGAAAAATGCTCAATATACATATGTGTAGAGCGGTATATAGACTTAAGTGGTATTTATTGAAAAAGACGCACGATTCGCTGCAACTCTGAGTTTCGTGCTTATTAGCCTCAAAATCTTCAAACGTGAAGACTCTTCACGTTTGAAGATTTTGAGGCTGCACGCAGGCTACGTGCTTATGCACTCATCAGGCAGTTTTACTGTTCATATCGAGAACACTTTTCACCCCAACTTCAAACTGGCGCGTAGTCAACCTTCACAGTAAAACCCCGTTTATTTCCTGTACAGAAGCAATAAGTTTGACACTGATTTTCTCCCAAATGATGAGTTTCATTCTTTCTTTTTATAATTCAATTGTTAGAGGCTGGGCGTCGGTTTCCCATTCTGGGATTTCAAAACGATTTTCACTAGTCAGGGCTGTAAAATCGAAATGCAACATTCCCAAGGCGATAAAAATTCGCTTGCATGTGAAGCAAAATTTGCCAACAATGGTGAACAAATAAAAACAGATTCAGATTCAGAGCATTTAAATTTATGGTTTTAGCCAGTAATAAAAACGGCACTTTCAAGTGCTTTTCTTTGGTAAAATGTGTATAGTCTTGTAGAAAAACTTGAAGACCTAGCCACTGACTCCTAGATAGGGAATTTTTCATTCGACAAATTGGAATATTCAGAAATGGAGCCCAACTTGAGACTCGATAAGACCTTCACTTGAAATGACACAAACACATCTGTTTTTCACTACTATATACAATAATCTAGTAGTAAAAACAATAAAATAAAAAAAAAATTGATATACCTGTTTGAACTTTGCATACTTCACAGTGCCTTTTAATCGCTTATTTTCGGAATTGTATCTGACTGAAGCTCTTCTTCTGCTTGATCTTCAACATATTTGTCTAGGCCATACTCGCGCGTTAGTTGCCTTGGCGAGAGAGGGTAGGCAAGGCAACCAACTCTTCGCTCTCCTCAGAGGCCTTGTTTACAACTTTCTGATAAAATACTTTTTGATCTTCCAGATATGGTCATGAAATTTATAAACACGCTGAACATTGGTTCAGCAACAACGTTAATTCAGGCTGGGCATTGTATCATCCGGGAACATTTCATAAATGTGCAATGCGGGGGCATCATGGCTGCCTAGACCAATTCAAAGCAGATGGAAATATTCAATTTAAGAGACTACGTATTAACCAAATGCGTAGAAAACGCACAAGTCACAAGTCTATATAGCTTAAAGTTGTGCATAAATTCAAATTTTAGACACACTCTAACAATTGCTGGTAGAGTGCTATCATATCATATCTAAAATTACAGTTCAAATAACATGGCGGACATAAATATGTTTGACGATGGTTGGTTTTTCCGTCCAACCTCAAGAACAAAAATACGTATTACAGCTTTAATATATCATGTCATTCGTGTGATAGCCCATTCACTGCATGAAGCTATTGTAAATTCTAGATTTGCCAAAATATCACCGGTCTTTAAATTAGTATTTTGTAAATGTAGATTTCATTGAATCGGAGAACCATGAATAGCCGAAGCAGGTTCGATATTCGTGTTTACGAATTCCAGTTGAAAACAGGCTGTCATTCGTGCATACAAGGCAGTGATACGCAGCTACAAACAGCGGATCAGAGCCGAAATAAGAGAAAGACTAAAAGCTGGCTTATTTCAAGAAGATAGCTGTATATTCTCTGCAAACTGCCTTGTCTCAAAGTGGTGCAAACATGGTGAGCTTTACATGCGCATATCTTGCAGCATTTGTCGTGTTGTTTGTTGGATTGCTAATGGTGAACATGGTCTGTGGGAGCAAATGTTTTCCAATGGGCCTTTCCAATCCAAGCGCACACTTTCACGTTGCTGTTTGACTTGCTGCAACAAAGTATGCCACTCAAGGTGCGCATGTAATAACAACTAACAAACTGAATGCTTCAACATTTGTTTAAAGGCTGTGTGATTATATTGTTTGAGCACGATCTGAATGAACAATCGCTTGTAAGGTTCCTTCTCTTCATTGAAGAAACGAGCCTTTGCTAACCGTGCACCTGAACTGTACACATTGTACTTGCAATGTAACTTTCAAATTTGAATGGTTTACAGCACTGTATAAATACAATTGAACTTAGCACCTCTGTATTACAAATAAACACTGTAACAAAATGAAAATTGTCGATACCTTATATTGCCTGTAATTAATAGAGCTGCTGTTTAGTTATATTTAATTTCTTAAGGCCTGGTTACACTGTAGATAATGAATTAGATATTCCTCCAGACATACCACAAATAGCCTGTCTGATAGATATCTTCGTGTGTAACATAACGCAAGATATCTAAATTCCAATTAGCGGCAAGAAGCAAACTGTCAAATCGTGCTGTGAAATCTTGATGAATAAAATCAAAACTTTTTGATTTTATTCATCAAGATTTTCCCAGCATGATGTGTCAAATCGCGAGACAAACAAACACCGACTGTCTCGCGTTGTATTCCTTGGCAATTTTGGAAGCGAAAAGCATCGTAAACGGTATATAATTGATTTTGAACAATAAAATGGACGCACAGAGTAAATTCACAAACTATGTCGGTGAAAATGGAAGCTGATAATGTTTTTGACATGAATTTATTTTATTATAACATGAAATTCTGTACAACTTGAGGAATGGCACACCCCACAAAAAGTGACTGAAGAAATGTATGAAATGTATGATAAGATGTTTTCGATATTCTTTTACGTAAATACCTCACGGTTTGCCACTTTCCTCGCTGGTTATAGTTGAGTCATGATGCTTTAACTGTATTATCTAAATTATTATCTAAATGGCGCGTATACACTATAAGATAATCGTTTCCGTTTTTAGCGTTTCTAAATTGGGAATATCTAATTCATTATCTACAGTGTAACCAGGCCTTTAAAGAAAATATTACGTAAATGATATTGCTGCTGAAATTTGAAGTAGAAAAAGTCGAAGCATTTCTTTTGCTGTTGTATGCTACGCGCAAATATCTTCAGTGCTTTTCTTTGCAACAAAAACAACAACAGATAAAGACAATGAAGACAGCAGCGGTAACAACTCCTACTGCTATTCCTACTGTCACTGATTCAGCCATGCTTTGTCAGAACTTGGCCATAAAAAGCTGAACACAGCAGTACAACAATGAGGGTTATCTGTTCCACAAAACCCACAGCATAAATTATAAATTATAAATTGCGATGATGATGAAGGCTTACATGTTTTAGTTAGATCATTAGGTCGACGAGAATCTAGTACCTCTCCATCAGTGACACTCTCAGTAGTATGATCTGATGATGAAATGTGCTACGAGCTCTCTAGATCGTTTCACGTCTGTGAATACTTCCAGAATATGCTCTCGGTTCAGCTCTGAAGAAATACTCAGCAGAAACAAGAGTTTTTCTCAGCTTTCCTCACTCTCTATCTCAATTCAACTTGCATTGAATATCTATTCTGATGTGTTAAATCGTACCGACAATTCGCATCTGTGAGTCCTTTCAGAGAGTAAAAGCACAGCCAGAGCCTTGATAAATGTTCTAAATGTTCCTCAGCAAGCCTGCTTGACAATCAATGAATAAACAAGCCCCAAAATCACAGCATCAACACAGAAATACGAAATGGTCTTGCACTCCATGCTTGAACAGTTTTAGAAAAACAACACATGAAAAGCAGTAATTATTGGTGAAGAGATAAACATTCATATTTTGACCAGAATAATTACATGAATTGTTCAAGCTAATTCAGAAGTATGTGCCAATGAAGGAGGTTGCGATTAGTACCTAGTGATTCGTAAAAACACAGTGGCTTTTCTATGAAGCCTTTGTCTGGCAAGAGCTTTCTCTTCCACCAAATCCCCAAAGTCCTTAGTTTTGAAGATATTGTTATAGGGTGACCTGGTAAGGAATGTCCAAGCCGTAACTTCATTGATTGTGGAACGACTTGAGACACAGGGAGTCGAAAGTAAATTTATCAGCTGTGCCACTGAAATTCGTTGTCACACTTTCACTGTAAACGTATTGGTTTATCTTAAAGTTCCTCATTTCGATCCGCATGAGAAACTGTTCCACGTCTAAAAAACATACAACTCCCCTTGGGTGGCAGCAGCCACTTAGGAGGAGCACACACGTTCGTATGGAAACTGATTCTGGCTTTCAGTGCCTTGTGTTGCTGGATACCAGAGAGAGTGCACGCACGTATACAACAACATTTCAAAATAACAATCATAGAATCAGCTTAGATTTCTAAAGGTATTCTGCATATTGAATACAACTAGGTTAGCCATTAAACGAACATCATTAATCAGTGGTTGTCAAGTCAGATATTGAAAAATTCGAGAAAAATGCCCTGATCGAGACCTCAAGCCTGTCAAAGCTCTCTCTTCCACGTGTTTGTCACATGATTGGCCACGATAAACAAGCAACAACTAAAATCGCTCGTTGGGTGGGACTGATAAAATGCGACTCTGAACAAAGCTCTAGACGCATGTACTAAGTATTTGCAAAAGGAGGACGTTTGACAAGCTTGAAATCTCTGAGGGAGGATTTAAAAAAACAAAACCTAAACGTAATAAGTGCATTGATAACAGACGCTAATGTTATAAAAAATGTGCTTTATATACTCCAAGAATGGAACTTGCGGAAGAATAATAATAAAGTATATAAATATCCTCGTGGTTCTTAGCAAAAAGAAATACATTTCTTATGGAATAACAATAATTCATATAACAACAACAACAACACCAATGATATGATATATAGAAAATTCCAATATGTATAGCCCAGATGAATTTGTATACACAGATGATGATATTATAAATGGTATGTCATTGAGAGGTTCTATTCAAGATACAGAATTATTAGCAACTCGTATATTGACCTCCACGTATTAACTGAGAAGACTGCTTTAAAACGAGGCCGGAGATGGAGAAAAATCAAAAGCAACTGTCCTGCAATACTGCTCAAGGTTAAACAGCTTGACTACAGGTAAACGAGGTCTGCCACGAAGTGGAGACAATGGCGTGCAATAGAGGCTGGCCTCTGTTGCATGCTCCGAGTACAAGGTTTAACACTTACAGTTGATGTTGTACACTCGGGACTCGGGAGCATAAAGCAGAGCCAAGTTAAAGCAGTATTTCCAGTCAATACTCATTAGTTAGAATCACGTTTAGCAAAGTAAAATTTGGGTTTAGCAAGGTTCAACTTAATGACATTTCAATATATATTCCAATGTAATATTTACACTACGTGTGTTTGTTTGGCTACCTGGATGATAATTCACATGCAAGCAATAATCTCCAGCAAATCTAAGCTAGAAAAACAGTCTAACGCAATAAGCAGCAAAAACCTAAATGTTTACATCTATATTATCAGCAGACGAAAGAAAACGACTAAATAAAACTAATAAACGTTACAAGTAATAATAATAACAACAATGCAGTAAACAAATAATAATAATAATAATAATTCCAATAACGTCGGGCATTATCGTAAGCTGTTTAACCAGCTCAATACAAAGTATACTCAACATTTTTTGCTTAAAATGGTTAATACTACTGACCAAATACAACTACTATGAAAATATGAACGAATGAAAAGCAAGGAAATGAAGCTGCGAGCCGACAAAGGATAGTATGCTGCAGAGACTATTAGAAAACAGTCCCTCGTCAATTCCACATGCACAGACAAAGCAGCTTTCCTGCATTTAATAAAACTACTACAACAATATAGTCAAGAAAGGGCATTAAATTGCGAAAAAATTCATAAAATATACTCAAAATTCTGCTTGGACAAACAACGTCGCTAAAACTAACTGTCTTGCAGTTAAGATAATAGTCTGCGTGATATGCATCCCTTTGCGAGTTTCAGAGAGCTTCAAAGCCCACAAACAGGCAACAAATTGCATTCAACTCACGGTAATAGACGCAGCCATTTGACATTTCCAGGAATGCATACCCGCCATATTCTTATGTCCCGTTAAAATAAACTAAACAAAATGAAATGAACGAGATATTTTTTTGAAAGTTTCACGTCCATGGCAAAGCACAAGGATACAATAACATGGTAAATCGACTGGGTACTCTATATATGCGTACTGCATATATAAGTACACTTTTGGAGTTTACGCCAACATGTGCCGAAAAAAACTCGGACATTAATAACTGACCCTTGCAGCAATGTGCATATTCAGGGGATAATAAACATGGTGATTGGCTTTACCAAGGGGACTCGTCCAACTTTCCGTACAACTGTATTTAAAATATGGTCTGGCCACAATAAAAACAACGAAAATAACAACACTATGAAATATTCTTACTCTCTACATTTCCCCAAATATGATGACGTATACGCATAATAAAAAATTCTCCGTTGGGCACAAAAATTTAAAACATAAATAATATACCTCATCTCTCTCCCTCCCTCCCTCGTTAATATGGTGAGTAGACATTCTGCGTGGCGTAAGCCTGCTGTTCGGGATACTCAAAACTGCCATAGACTCCATCAGGTCCAGGTGGAACACCTGCAGGCCAAGACACTTTGGCAACGACAGCCTGGGTTGTCGTTATTGGGGCATAGGCAGCCTGGAAGTTTCCATCATTCGGACGGGAACTGACTGCTGCAAGGCCTTAAAAAAACACAGATGACTTCATGATAGGCCTTCAAACCTTACTCACGGCATAGTTTACGTGACTATGGTGAAGACAATGTGGTTGGTGTGGTAATAGTCGCAGCTTGTTTCTTCGCAATGTGACAGCACGAACAGCCCAACATTTTCAGCCAGAATATTTGATTTTCACAGCTAATGCTGCACATACTATGCTACACTTCCCAATATCTCCCATATGGTGTAGCATTTCGTGCATAGAAACACACACAGTGGACATGCACAATATACGTTATACAAGGACACAAAATGATTCGATTAAGCATACTTCTTTTGTGTAAACGAAAAGATGTAGATTGGCACTGAAAACCAGGTCATTTCTCATCCAATATCGATCGCTCTTGCATTATCACACAAGCTGCAATCCACAGCAATGACATAAACATAAGGGAATACTTAATGTGTAGCCCCATAACCCAACACGTAAAAAAACTTACCTGGCGCAAGAGCACGAACTTGATACTGGGCAGGAGCAGTTGTAACCACTGGAGAAAGTTGTGGGGAGGAGCTTGAGTCGCCTATAAAAAGAAGAATTACTTTACAATAAATACATCCCTGAACATAACAATCCACAACTGACGATTGGACACCAAAGTCCCACTTTTAAAATTCATGTAAATATTTCTCCACTGATAGATAGTCCTATTAAGCAAATTGATACAATTCCCAGCCTCGACTAAACAATGGGCCTCAAATATCAAACTTTTAAAATACAGAGAAAATTAACCGAGAAATTGTCGAACGGGCTACTAAATAGACTCTTCTGATCACGTTGAGGCAATTTGCGGCCTTCCAGCACATACGATGGATGCGCAATGCATTAATGATTGACGTATGACCTTGGAAACCGAATTTTCGAAATGGATGCTAAGATCATAGAAAGTAGTGCACGAAAAAGTTTTCATACCAAGCTGATTGATTGTGTATTCTGCAGCATACTTTTTTGCTTCCTCCAGTGTGCGACATAACTTGGGAGGCTGGTATGTTGTTCCCAGCAAAGGCAGGGTCACCTAAAAAAAACAATACAATGCCTTAGATCACAGAATGCATGGTCTGATTCAAAAGTATTGGGAAAGACATGCTTTTATAATCACCTTATATAGGAATAACTGCCCATCGCTTATAACAGTGCTATGCAAAGTATAAATTGGTGCTCCCCAATTGTTCTTGTGGCTCAGTTCTTCCAAAACCTATAAAAGCAATTGGAATCATAAGCTGTAGGTAATGCCACGCACATAAAATTAAACAGAAGACAGGCCTGCGGCTAAACTGTGGATTCGAGCAAGATAGGTTCATTTGAGCACAAAATATCCTCATTTGAGCACAAAATATCCTTATTTGAGCACAAAATATCCTTATTTGAGCAACGCGAATACGTAGAGGCCTTAGGGCCTTTATTGAACTCTTAAATGACTCGATAAACAGTTGAGAGATGTTTGTCCAATAACCGGAAAAGCCCTGTCATTGTCAATATGTCGTACGTATGCAAACTGCTTGGTAGCGAGTGACAAAAAGTGATTGATTCGAAGTTTACCTGGATTGGAGACCTGTTTGCTTCTGGCTTCAGTGTCACTGGATTCGTAGGTGTCAATTCCATGCCGGGATATAGATCGTACAATCCATTCTACATAAATAAAATCAATTCAGTTATTTACTCAGCAGATTGAGCTATTAACTGTATTGTATTGACTGTGTAATGATTGCTAATAAAACAATTATGGTCAAATAAAAGTAAAACGTCACTCAATACTGTCATATTTCAAAAGCTAAGAGAGACAAGTTGAATAGAGAAATATTTGCTTCTGTTTGCATAACATAGTTTTGACACAAAAAGCATATAGCTTCAACTTAAGCCCAGGTTTTATCTGTCAAAAGAACATAAGGGCTGTTATTTCTTTGCAAATATCAATATAAGCAGAGGTACATAAACTTGGTCAGTTTCGAGGGCAAGAGATACAGCTTCGCATTTCAATTGGCAATGCGCCAATGGTTACTCTTATCAGCTAATTGGAGCACCAACAGCATTCACAAATTATATGGAAAAACATAAATACAGCAAAAAACCGCGCACATGAACCTGCAACATTTGAATCCAGCTTATTATTTCTTCAATTGTTTTTTTAGTGGATGCATCATTTTTAGTGCTGGAAGTTCTCATTAAGCTGGTTCTTATGCGCGGATCTTCACTGTAGAAAATTACCTCCATTACCTCTGAAACGTGTCTTCTTCTGACTTGAAAATTCATCCCATTCATATAGCCGGGACCTGCTTGGTTCAAAGATGGCAGAAATCCATTCAAGAGATAGGCCCGTCCACCGGCTGATCTTGACCCCGCAGCGGTTCTTCCTCTCCCTCGCATCAATGGTCGTACACCAACAGGATTCCTGTATGCAAAAAAAAAAGTTAGTCCCGAGTTGTCATAAAAAAATTCACAAAATACTGACGTAATGTTGGCTCAGTGGTAGATACAGGCAATAAAAAATTTCCATCTAATTCTCATCATATTAGATAAAGAACAACCAGCCAGATATGTATAGTGTACAAGCAAAGCAGCATAGTGTACAAGCAAAGCAGCATAGTGTACAAGCAAAGCAGCGTTGATGCAAAGCATCGAAAAAAATGTCAAATCATGAAAACAATCCAACATCTATCGACTCAACTGAGGCCCCGTTTACACGGGAACGGATCCGAGTGGATCCGTTCCAAAAAAGGTTACGATAGGTGTTTCGTTTACACGGGTACGCATGGATCCGTTCCTCTTTGGGAACGGGATCGTATCTTTTTGGGCACGCTAGAAAAGCGGATCCATTTGGGTCCGTTCCCGTATCGGTGTCGTGTAAACGCTTGGAACGGAACCAGAACAGGCACGGCACTGAACTGAGGCTGTTGCAACTGAGGTTGTGTTATCGCGGGAAGTCCAAAATATAAGCAGTACAAATGTCTGGGCCTATTGAAAAGCAAGTAATATCAATTTTGTCTCTGATGTTTTCCAATATAGCTTCTTTGTTGTGTGTGGTAAGTTTAGTTTGCGAACAACATCGACAGCGATTGAAGTTCATGTTGAGCCAAACAACTGGGGCAGGTGAAGGAAGGAAATTCGTGTTCGCCATTTTCTGAGAGTGTTTTGGCGCAATTACAAGTAACTAACAACAACAAAACACGCCTTAACTTGAACAACTGCGCATGCTCAACAATTGGATCCGTTCTCGTGTAAACTCAACAGCTTTTTGAGTCCGTTCCCGTGTAAACGCTATACAATCGTTCCCATATCGTACCCAAAAGGCACGGACCTTTTGGGTCCGTATCTTTTTCTCTCGTGTAAACGGGGCCTGAATGTCTGGAAAGGCTTAATGATTCCAAATGAATGGGCAACTTTAGGATTGTTTTATATTCATCGAATACCATGGACAAGTAAGAAACATTGGGCTCTAAGAGGTTCAAATGCGCCATAAGAAAAGTATAGTGTATCGTTAACATTAGAGCTCGAATATGAACTGTTAGATCAAACAGGTCCATTGATCAGTAGGGGATGAGGGCAAATTGCGGCCAAGAGAAACTCAGGTGCCGTACGCGTGTAAATACTTGTTCTCTGATTCTTCGCAAAGACAGCTGTACGGAATTGTGCCATTCATCCAATTCGCAGTGTTCTCAGAAATCACAAGTTTGTTAACAAAACAAAATATTTCATTCCAAAAAACAACTCTTCCAAAATCCTCCACACATGTAGTTGTTCTACAGTCTGGTTCTACCTCATGCCTAGCCTAGTCCTCAAAGCGAGGCTAAACTTACGTCATTTCGTTCACAGAGAAGAAAGACCCAAATTCAAGAAAGCTCTTTTTACAGCAAACAGTACTCAATGATGTGGCAAAAGGACAAAAGAACAATGCAGCACAGCTATGTAAGCAAAACCCCAGAGCCGAGTTGAAAGCAGTTTGTGTTGTTATGTATGAATGGATCGCATGGGCCTTTAAATGGGGTGAAAAATGCGAGTCATTCGCATGATAGGAACACCTCAACTGATCTATGGATCAGCTGATGTGTAGATGCACAGGAGTAAAATAGAACGTGTGCAGAACTATGCATGTAGCTAATAATGCAGGATCGAGTCAACAGACACAAAGCAAGTCAAGAGGTGCATTGATTTCCAATCGAAAAACCCACGCAATCAAAATACAATATGACAACGCTACTTAGATCATTCTGATCACAGGATTTAATGTAAGGAGAAAAAGAGTTTCATTCAATAACTCAAATCTGATACTTTTGAATAGTTCTTTCAAGGAAGCATTTTGCTCACGGGGTTCAGGAATCTACACGGTCATACTTCATCGTACCAGTGGTAAGTGACATAAGCTAAGCAAAAAACCACCAAAAAGAGCAAAGAATAAAATAAATGGGCTAAAAGCTGATAGTGAAGAAAGCACATGCAAGAGATAATATAGACCCCGTTTACACTAGAACGGATCCAAATGGGTACGGATCCACAGGTCTAGTGTAAACGGGAGGCCTATCTGTGCTAGTTTCGGTACGGATCCATTTGGATCCGTGCTAGTGTAAACGGGGTCATAAAGAGGATAATATAAAGAGGATAATATGGAGAGTATAATATGGAAGGTTAGTTAGGTATAAATGCAACACAGCTGAAAATAGGCGCCCAGTAGAGTATAACAGGGGCAGGGAGTAAGAACGGGCAATTTGGAGAGCATATACAATAGTGATACGTATCTTCACATACCTGGAAACATAACCTGGCGGATAAACGAGGCCAGCTGGAGGGAATTGGCCTGGAAAGGCGAACGGAGGTGGAGACTGTGGCTCGGGTGGTACCATCGAGTAGCCCTGGTAATTGTGTGCCATTTGCATGAGTTTGGCGACTGCCTTCTGGTGTCTGTAGTGCTCCTTGTCAACTGGCTTTGCCAATGTCACCTCGACTTCGGCATCGTCAATTGTTTCTCCTGAGATGAAAACAAAAATAGATGAGTAATCGAGCAAATACCCAGAAATAAGAAGCAAAATATCTGCTTTATAGATGACGGGCCTTGAAGGGGCAAAATATTTTAATAATGGCAGCTATAGCGACTATAGTAACTACAGCAGTTATTTACACTCAAAAATCATATCAGGAAGACCTGATTGGAATATGAAAACTGGAAAAACCAGTGAGCTCCTTCACAGTGCACCACCCACTACTGCACCGATTAGCTTGTCAGTCGTGGTCAAACACTGAATTCCACAAAGAGTCAAAGATCGCTGGACTTTCGCGAAAAGTCGCAACTATTGCCACTCACGTGACGTGGACAATGAATGACCAACTATGTCAAAGGCTCTTTAGGGTTCAAGAGCCATTAAGAGTATCAAAGAAACCACAGAGCCAATTTGTCACTACTTTCTATTCAAGTCTGTTTGGATTTGGTCAATCATTTGGTCGAAGTCTGGTCAAAGCATTGCGAGCGATTGATTTGGGGATATGTACCCGTACCCTTTTTGGTGAAATCAATTTTTGAAAAAGGTGATAATTAAATAGCTACCTCAGGTAACAAAACAAGCTTTTGGTACGCAGCAGCCCTATTATGTTGCACATGGCTTTGATTTGTTACTTGATACCAACTGTCCCTGTCAGTCCATACAATGTCTGATTTCACACGATTCAACTGCACTCCACCTTGTATATACGCCTAACGGGTAAGCTGTGTTATACGATATTGCCTCCCACGGTGCTACAGAGATTGCCAGACAAGAGGCTTTAATATCAACAGTGAAACAATTTTCAACTGCTTCTAAAAAGCTTCTTATGACAACAATAATAAATCCTAGCTCAATACCATAAATCCTGGAATTGCTCCCCATAAGTCCTGACCCCTAAATTTCCTCTCAGTAATTCCTTATTTATAAACTGCTTGCTGGAATTCATGAAAATATAAAAGCTTCAATGCGAGTTATTTACGACGTGTCTTTGAAAATTATGCAAGTCTCCTCCCAAAAAGATACAAAAATAAATAAGCCCCAAGGGGGGCTAATTCGAGGAATTACGGTAAGCATGGTTGTGCGTTCGTGTGGTTGGGTAATGGGTTAATAGTAATCAGACACTACAAGCTTGCAATGATAGCTACTAACTCCTAAATTAATCGATAACAAGTTAATTCTAGACAAGGATCTGACTGCATTTTATGTAGAGAGGAGCGGTGTCCAACAAAGCCAAGACTCAAAGGAACGTGATTGTAACACTCAAAATACGACAATACATTGTTTACATACGGAATTTGATAGTCGAGCCTGGTCGAGCCAGTCTTTACGACTCGTTAAAAATTGGGCTCAGCTCGTCATCGTTCACACAAGTTCTACCCGTCTTTATATACAATGAGAAAGTAAATAAGGCGTTGGGGTAAAAAAGGTTTACTGAGAGAGGATTGTCAAAGAGGATCTTTAAAAGCCACAACGAATTGTTATGTTCTGATCGATATTTACTTTTACTCTTCAATCTGGTTCTCCAAGGGTTCTCTATTAATTATTTGTTGTTCACAAAAAATGGCCATCGAGGAACTTCAAGATATTTCGAACTGATCATGTCTGGTATGGGTCTAGGCCTGCCGGGCATCGCACATGCCTTTGGCAAGTTGATAATTGGCTTGGAAATGCAATGATGATCACATGTGAAGAAAGGTTCCGAGAAAACCCTATACATAGATGAACACAGTGAGGCTGCACAAACGCAACAGGTTTGCATTTAGACAAAATCTGCGTTTCAATTACGTAGAGCCTGGAAGGGGGAAGGGGGTACCATTGAATACATTTACAATGCATGCAATGCAATGCATGCAGACAATAACAATTCATGCATAATATGTACTAATGTGATGCATTTGGCATTTCTTGAGAAAAGGAAGACATAACTAGCATAACTAAAGTTCCAGCTATGCACATTATATCTCGAGACTCTCGCCCTGTTCTTTAAATAAAACTAGAAGGCCAACTGAGCACTAACAAAGATTATAAATACATATACATCATTCCATTATCGTATCAAAATAATAGCTTTATGGTGTAACAATTTTTCATTGCGTATGATGACATATTAATTCTCATTGGAAACCACATATTAATCCAGTTGAAGAGGATACGAAGTACAGATGGGGTCTCGCAATTTGTTGACAATCCCACTAATTTCAAAGACATCTCACCGAACTAAGAGCCTTTCAAAAGGCCATCTAAGTGGGACAAACTAAGCACCATCCACTAAACGCTCTTTTTAAAACAACTGATCTACAAAAAACCTGCATCTAGATGGCCTAGAAACGTACAACTAAAAACAAAGGCCTTACGGAACTACTACAAATAGCCGAAAATTAGCAAGCCAGTTCCATTCATTTGCAGCCATCCTCGCATAAAATGATTGTCCGGGTGTGTACACGCAAATGCCTATGTATTACATATAGCCATTGCCTATAAAATGCCTGCCTGTGGGATCCTAATACAACAATGCATGCAGGTGTAAAGTTCCCGATTGATAATCCACGATATCTCGACAGAATTCGAAGCCAATTTAACTAAACACAACTGTGGTAGCAGATAATAATAACGGTATTAATAAACAACGGGACAAAGTACATAACGGCCTTCAACCCGAGGAACACAACAGAATAAATGATACAAATTCTGTTCGACGGAGTACAGTACAAACAAGCTAAAGTTTCTTTTCGAAACAATAGAAGAAACAATAGTGTATTGTGTTTTAACAATAAGTTAAATGTAAAATCTGCAGTCTCTTACATGCAGGTCTCTACTGTATACTAGGTCTGATACTATGTAACGAAGAATAGCTTGAAATCAAATACATTACACGGCTATTTTAAAAGAAAGTTTTTCAGCCCGGCCCTGAGACTTTCTTAGTTATTTCCTAATTTCCTAAACTGAAACTTTCGTAACACTTTCTTCACGTTACTGAGCACAAGCAGTGATGGAGAAGATGAAATACTATAAATATTCCATATTTTTCCAAAAACCCCAATGTTATAACATCTGTGAATCACACAGAAGCAAGACAATAACTTATTTCAAGATATATACAGAGCCCTGATATTAATGCGACACTAACTACGAATATTGAACGGCAACTTCCTTTGAAATTTTGAATATCTAAACTTTGCAACGTTCTTAGCTTTCAAAGATCCAGCCCTCAATATGCTAAACTTTTTGAAGAACCGAGCATAACTCTCTTAAGCTAAGGCGCCACGAGGAACATTTTTCATGTGCATGCAATGCAACATGTCCCATAGCTGCGCCTGAAAATGTTCCCCGTGGAGCCAGGTACAAATTGTTGCAAAGACTGGTTAATTTTTGTTGCTTGTTGCTCCACAGCAAATATTTTGACAAATTTTTTGCTCCATGCAGTGTTATTTGTTGCATTGCAGAGGAGAAATTACCATGGGCCACGAGCAAGTTTTTTCACGCGCTTGCAATGGAGCAATGTTGCATTGCATGCGCATGAAAAATGTTCCTCGTGGCGCCTTAGCTTTATAAGATACTTTCTCATGAACAAAAACGTGTACCCCTGAGCAAGCATAGCTACAGTAATCTAAGAAGTCTACAATGCAGCCCTATGTATTTATTCAAAGACAACTGTATCAAAAACTAAAGCAAATAAAACAAGCCGTTGGTGCAGTGCAATGGATTAATTTCACAAACAGTTGATACAGCAAGGGTGGCTAATCGTGGTGGCTTGGTGAGCTGCTATCTACGGATTTACTGGGGCGTGGGCAGTTGCCCAGACGTATCGCACAGCAAACGCACACAGTTCCATTGGAAATCTGACGACCAGAAAAATAAATTCAACTATTCTGCTCTCGTTTTTCACAGCCTACGTGTGAGGATATATGTCAAGCTTCTCATTCATTCGATGCAAAACATAACTTTGAAAACGGTATTGGTTTCGCAGCATATAATTAGAGATGGACACATGTCAAGACCACCCGAATTATTTTGATATTGAAGGGGGCAGTAGGGGAATACGGGGGTGAGAGGCGTGGCTGTGGAGGAATTTTTGAAACCACGCCCTTTCATCGCTGGAAAGCGGCTCAGTTGTATAATTGACACTGGTTAATTGCTAAACAAATGATGATATTTGGATTTCTATTCAAAGAATTATAAACAGAAGTTGAAAGAAACAATTACTTGAGAAATATTGGGGGAAGACCCCCCGGGCTATTTGTAAAAGGGGGCCTATTTGTAATTGCAAACACGAATGTCAGCATTTGCTTGAAAGGTACGAGGTATTGAGTCCTGATGCTTTCAGCCTCATTAACGACATACGCAAAGCTACAACTCTATTGCTGACACTGGAAAAATAGTACAAGAAAGTGGCCTGCTCACCTTGCATGGCACCCAGTGCGGTTCTTGCTCCTTCTTTCGTGGTGAAATGCACGAAGCAATAATCCTTTATCTTCTTCACGCGTTCAACGTCAGAAAACTGTTTGAATATTTGTTCAATCGTTTCTTCAGTCGTGCTGAGATGAAGATTTCTCACATAAAGCACTTTCACCTGCAAAATAGATGCACAACGTGTGTTACAACTTGTTTCAAAAACGTCATAAAGAGAGGGAGGGAGAGAGATGGACAGAGCGCTTGTAATACTCAACGTTCTAAGCATTATCAAAGCATTATCATTTTTCAGCCCCCGGTTTCTTCGGGTTACTAGGTTAAACGAGTCTGCGACATTCCTTATTGCTCGGGGGGGGGTACTTTCGTGCCTCATTCCATTAAGCAGTGGGTATGTAGTTTTTCAATAAATTGCACTTAGTTCGATTATGGAGATATTATTAGCAACGTTGAAGAATATTGTGTTAGTGGCAAGGTAGACTGCAAAGGGACATAATTCTTTTGAAAACCTAGAAAAACAAATAAACAAGGAGGCCAGTGAATAAACACGCCTTTTCAGCATCTTGATAAACAATGATCTGCAGTTTACAGTGGCTTAGGACAATATAGGCTTGTTTGCTTGCAGTTGACAACAAAATCACCGATGTTGAAGTTCTCACAATCATCACACCATGTTACCACGACTGGCACAAACCAAATCTCAAAATGCCAAAGTCCATCGCTATGCACATGACCGTATATAAAATCGCAGCACATTAATAAACCTCTTGATAAATAAATATAATCAACCGCATAAATAAGCCACTTGTTTGCGAGGTTTTCAGAAGAGTTGACTCGAAAATCTTAGTATCATTGGCAATGAGTGTTGTAATTCTGGTTCAATCCGGCCAATTATGTATCTGGCCAGCAATGAACCTTGGTTACCGACAATGAGATAGAAAAGAATCTTATGTAAACTTTATAAACCCAGGGACGTTTACAGTGTTACACAAGAGACAGCAACAATTACTTTATATATCCACGTTGATTTGCGGATTTTACTATAGATTAATTCTGTATGTATTCATTTAGTTGTTTCAAAATGAAGCATTTATTGCCCCGTTTCGTCAGCAAAACTGCAACGTTGTTCGGGAAAAATTAGCATGCAGTGCAGCTCGAAATATAACTACTTCCATTCCAAGCCTTTGGCGAGAAATGGTGGGATTGATTTAACTTGTCGGAAGTTGACATTAATTAAATTACAAGGGTCCGTAGTTGATTCCTGCTACAGCATTCGCACACAACTAAAAATATCACAACAACAATGAGCAGTGTATGTTTCCCTGCGAAAATAAGGCGAATTCTAAAAGTAAATAAAGCAATGCATGTGCGATATGGTGGCCTGGCCTGGGGCCTGTGAAGATGCAAATGCATAAATGTACATGTTGCTGTTGTGTTGTATTTCGAAATATACAACGTCAATATACAAGTGTGAAAAGCATAAAACGCGTGGGGACATTTCATTTCAAGAAGTCGAAGGCGTAAATTAAAGAATATTTCACACATGAGGGGTGCCCGCAGTTAATTACAAAAGTATCTGTCATTGCTGGCGTCATGTTAGGGCAAGAGGAATGCTGCAGTGAGACAAGGTTTTTTCTGGCATTGCCTAATGCCTTGGCATTCGATTACACTGCAGCGCATATCGCATTTTAGCATGACTATTACTAAATTAAAAACCATAACTTAGCAAACACAGAATATTTGAATACCTGTTCCATGATTTCTTCGTCGACATCTTGTTCTGGCTCAGCCCAATCGACTGCAATAGGGTGTCCCCACAGCTGTATCCTGCCACTCATCAACTTTCTCCTTGCCATTGCTGCAGCCCTGTGACTTTCAAATTCAACGAAAGCAAACCCGCGGTTCTTCGTCTTGTCGTTGGCCGATGGGTAGACAATAACATTTCTTACGTGGTCTGTAACTTTGGATATCTCGTCGAGTATTTCATCTCGCTTTACCTTCTTGGGTATGCCACCGACAAACAGACGACAATTATCAACCGATTGGCACACGCCGATCAGTCGGCCCTTTCTGATTTCGTGATTATTGAGAGTTCTCACGGCCTTCTGGGCGTCTCGCTTCGTGAAGAAGACAACAAACGCATATCCCCGATTCTGTCCGTTGAAATCCATCATCAACCGCATTTCATAGATCTTTCCAACCGTCTCGAACACAGGCACGAGTTCATCTTCGAAGCAATCTCTCGGCAGTTTACCAACAAACACCTCACTTCCTCGTGTTGGCGTAGGACCAACGTACTTCAACGGTGGACCGTAGCGTCTCTGTCCGTTATTTTGGGTTATCGGGTAGCCCGTGCTGTCCATGAGTGCCAGCAAAGCCTCTTCATTCGGTAGTCCAGCCACGGCATCCTTCCCTACCTTCTCGATTTTCTCTGTCTGTATCACTGGCATTTCTTGATCGGAATCGTTATCTGATACGACTTTAACAACCATGTTTTTCTCTGTTTGTATATTAATACGCGTGTTGTGTTTCAGCTGCTCTGTTCTGCCTGTCTTGCTGTCTACCTTCACAATTCACTGCGTGTTGTGTTCTTTTAACTTCTTCGTTTGAGTCGACAGTAAATACACACACACACGAGGTCTCTTCTTTTAAAACACTCTTTTGCCGATGAACAAGTGACGAATGATAGATGGCTGGCTGTGTTCTCCTGAAGTCAACTCTCGTTGTCATGTGACGCGTTGTTAGAAGTAACACGGGGGTATCCTAACTGCCATGTGCATCGGAGTTTCATGTCAATCATCTCGTGACTTCGATGTTTTCAATCGGTGCGAGCAAGCAGTGCAATATTTTCTCGAACATCGGTGTGAAATTTCATCGGAAATTCGGCTTTACTGCAATGAGCAGGACAATCGTATTGTCTTTTTCACCTCGTTTCGTAAAACAATTCCAACACGGGGCATTGACAATGTTACCAAACTCCGTTTGTAAAATAAACTGCAAAGCGATCTATATTTCACAAGACATTAGTATACCAAGACATGTAAACAACACATACAGCTCTCTGAGTGGCCTAATAAAAATAATCGGTAATAGAAACCATCCACTGCTGATAATCTCGAATATCAAGTAAAATATAATCCCTTTGGAATGTTTGGAAGAAAAAGAAAGAAATTAGAAATTGATATGAACACTTTGATAAAGAGCAAGTGTTCATTGAAAATTTGACTCTAAAGTTTAAAAAGACTTGGTGATAGAAAGAACCTCGACCCAAAAAGACTGATAGAAGAATTTTGCTAAACAACATTGGTTTTATTATTATTACTATTAAGAGGGGGGCAAAAGTGGTACTCGTTTCAGCACCCCTCTGCGTCCCTGTAGACACTCTCTATCTCTGTCCTCTGTCTTGTGGCACCACCAGTTGCATGGCTGTATAAACAAAGAGCCAAATGCTGCAACAGCCTGCAATCACATCTTCACAAATAGGCCATTTATTTATTCAATCACCCGCTATTTGCATCCAGTACCAGAATTGTAAACCAAAGCAAGTCTTCAAAGTAAATTAACCTTTCACAGAGAGCGGTTTTGTGCAGACGCATCTGACCTCTTTTTCATGAAGCCATGAAAGAGAGGTAAATCAGAAATGCAGTAATGAAATGAAGCTCCATACTTTGCCATCAATTTCACCCAAAACAATCTGGTTCCCCCTATCAGCTAAGTAACATTTTTTCAAGTAACATTTTAAAACTTTCCATCAAATTAATTTAGCCAAGGATAGAACGTCGGGCGCTAAACACTTCTACACGAACATCAACCTGTGCGTACGCGTGACCCCACCAGTCTTTTTTGAGAGAATTCTGAGAAATGTCACTATCACCAAAACCACAGTGTAAGCAGGCTCGAAGCTGGGAGATCAGAGAATGATGACGTCGTTACATTAAAACGGCATTAAAACAATCTAATGCCTATTTCCTACACATTAGGCTGAAGACAACAAGGGATAATCGTGTCAAGTGTGCAATAAGAAGAAACAGGCCATCTCTTCAACCAACGCACTAAACGGTGCGGCATGCAAGGGAGAGAAGGTAGAGCTCCTTATCAAGGGTTACATAAATGAAAGCAATTATATCTCTATTGAGAAGACGCAACTTTACTAGATTATCTCGTGTAATCATCTGCTTAATTTGATCTCAACTTGCAACTGATATTGGTATTCAGTAAAAGCAGAGACCACTATATTCCATGAAGCTGGCATTTCCTGCATGCAGTGTGCTCTTCACTAACAAACACGCACCGCACAGACATATCCCTCTGTAAATCGCTTCCCTTCACCTCTTATCTGCAAACAGTACCGTAATTGATACAACAACAAACAAGTGTATGACTGACACCCCCGTCTCGAAGTTCTGCCGCACAGCACTCGATCGTTCTGTAAACACATGATAAAACGCTTGGGTAATCGAAAATTGATAATCAGTGTTGAATTCTGACACAGCCGTGTTGATGCTTCAATGTGTCAAGGACAAACAATGTGACAGTCTAGTACGACTACCCAGACGTTAAAGGGGTTGCTTTATTTTTCCCTTGGCATGAAAATATAGGACTGTTGTTGTTAGTGTGAATATTGTGTGGTGGATTTATAACATTAAACACGATGTACACAACACGATTTCCACTACGTGGCAAGCGGGACTGTCCCAAAAGCAGATCTGTAAGGAGTTTTAAATGACAAAGGAGGGGCAATATTGCACCACTCGGAGCCGGTGTCAAAATATTAAAGACAATTTAATTAAAATAGGAAACAAGTGTTTGAACAATGCAAGAAATTACTTAACACTTGAATTTCCTGGTAGACACTCGAAGTGGTGCACGGTGTACAATGCTTCCATCAAAATGAACAAAACTGACGCTTACAAAGATTAGGGTACTGTTTTGGTATCACGTCACCCACAGTGCAATAACAATATCTCACACTCCCTGTACCCCCTTGCAAGCTTTCATAACTGCTGAAAGTTACTCGCTGCCCAGTCAAATATAGCACTGTCGTCACCAGCATAACTAATTGGCTCAAGCGTCTCAACTGGAGGTGCAGTAATTTCATTTCTGTCATTTATTTCATCTCCTTTGTTCCATCGTGTGTTATATGGTAAGAAGAGGCTTCGAGAGGCCAGGCCATCTTGCTCCCAATGTGGCATTGGCAATGCCACACCAAAATACAAGTTTGTCTGCCCCAAAATACAAGTTTGTCTGCCAGCAAAGACACCAATATGCGTCTACTGCAAACCGGAATGCCCAGCAAAGGTGATTGAAATACAAGGGGATCAAATGAAAATAAATAAAGTTCCAACATGTTGTGTTTGTGTGCAGTGCAATTCATGCACGCATCAGTATTCGAATTTGGAATTCGACTTTAGTACCTTGTAGGCAAAATATCGTGTTGAATTTATGCTGATGGTGGAAGCAAAACAAAAGCTGGAGAGATTGGCCCAGATGAACAGGATCTGACAGATTGTGACAGAATGCAATGCTTTATCACTCCCACCCAACAGGAGAACTTTGCGAGTATGGATAATCGCTCAGATGAATTTGCGAGGATAGACGGATGATCGCTTACACTATTTTCGCAACGTCAACAAATAGAGAGCCTCTGACTACGAAGAATCAACTAAAGATCATCATCACCATTAATCACAATCAGCATCACCATAATCATCATAAGCATAATTAACAGGTCCGCATCAAAACGTGTTGGGGGGTAACTTCCACCGCTCTATTCTATGTTATGTTGTGCGTTTTCAAAGAACAGAGCATTAGTTGCTGTTTTGTCCGCTTGATAAACATTTGCCGAATATTGTTGAAGATCGGATTGTTTGTCTTCCCAATGTGTGCTGCATTGTATTCTATTCTACTCAAACATCGCTGTCCAGCATGGATTAGCGTTTGTGTCGCAAATCAATTCACTGTTGGTTTCACACGGATTGAAAGAGAAGTAAAACGCTCACTGCCAAACAATCCACCTGTTTGTTCAGTTGGATTATCAACCCTGGATGCGAAATAGATTGCTTTTCATGCTAACTAGATTGTCTGTAAAGAAACAATGGTTTTATAACATATGCTCAGGGGGGCTCGGCATCAACTCTCGTTGACGCTGAAATTTTCTGACTTCTAAACAGGCAACGGGGCCAACAACAAGCCCCGAGGAATGCTAAGTGGGGTTCATTTCTTCAACTCAGATTCAACTTTGACCCAGTTCATAAAATTCATATGATCACAAACGTGAATCTCTTTTGAAACTGATGTTGAGCTTGTCGTTTTCTGTTACTTTTATCTTCATTTCAGAATTCCATAAAATGAATAAAGCAATAAAAATTGTATGTATTTTTGGTCATGAGCAAAATTATATATACACAGAAATATTATCGTTTCATCTGAGAAACTGGTTAATATTGGAAAGTTGCTTTATGAGAAATTTACTTGTGAGGAGCAATTTACTTGTGAGGTTTCAGAACGACAACTCGAAATCCTTCAATCACTGCTTACGCAGTTAAATAGCAATGCATGACTTAACAACTGTGTTATAACGAGTATTTATTCAACATACGCCGATATGTAACCATTTGAGATATCGTCACGTGCTCATTGAAGTTTCGGGATCCATTTTGAATTGGCTGTTCACATCTTGAATCAGAGTAAGATGAGACAAATAGGGTGGAAATTAAAATCTGGTAAAAAAATGGTCTCGTTTTCATGATACGCCTCGCTTTTCTCTTGCTGGTTAAGCTACTGTTACATGGGGCGATTTCTCTGGCAAATTGCGTCGCAATGGCGTTGTAACACAAGTTGCCGGTGTAAAATTCCCTTTTTGCGTTTTGCAATGCAAATTATTTGATCTCGCAGCGATTGCCTGAAGGAAAATTCTGTTCTACGTTATGCAACGATTGCAAGCATATTTTGGGTCATTGCACTGTGTCAAATCGACCTTTGCATATTGCATTGTGCATTGCAACTTTACAGTTGGCGCAACGCAAGCGCAGTTAACGTTTTTCACTGTCTCCATTCCCCAAGACAGCCGTCCGTCTTCAGTAGTTGCAAGTAGCTAAAATTTTTACTGCAGTTAACACCCCTTGGCGAAACTTTGCTGCAATCCCTTTGTTTACGTTTGCGATGCGAAACAAGTTGCCGTAAAACATTATCCCGTGTAATAGTAGCTTTAATTATCAGGGCATTTGGGATTACGATAAAGCATGCAGTGACTTAGAGTGCGGTGATAAAAACATAAAATAAACAACATAAGATAAGATTCCAAATAACATCGTATTTGCCAGAGACATGCATTTCAAGTGATTACAATATGCTCCTGTGCAGGGGCTTAAAATTCAGTAGAGTTCCTTCCACCGAGAAAAATACGGGGTGTTTCCTTCGTTCTTATTCTAAACTTCAAAACAATATCCAACTTTGAAACTGGATAAGGATAATAATTTGATCAGCTGTAATTAAAATGTTTGATTTATGTTCGATTTGAAAGCAATGGCATTACAACAAACAATAAATTAAAATTGTGGCCGTTTCTCAAGTCAACAAAATTTTGCATGAGGTGGTGGAACATGAGAAATGTCTCGGCTGATGCCCGACGGTTAAAGTCCTGGAAATGCGAAGGAAGTGCGGTTTTGTAAGTTATACCTTACCTTGATACAGATACTGGCATTAGATGACGTAGAAAGATTATATAATATAGTGGGAAAATGAAAGATAAACGCAACGGAAAGCAGGCCTACCTACGCACCAAAAATCACAGCGAATTGGCGTTCGCATTCCTGTGAACTTCAAGCTTGCTCACACACGTGGTACGTGTTCATTTAGGCCTTGACAAAAACTGAAGTCTTCTTGTAAGCAGGTCAAGGACTTGCTTCTTTTCCCTTGCGTCAAAGCATTCGGCTGTTGTTGAGACTTACACCATTGCAAAGCTCTTTCATTGAGCATTTTCTGCAAACAAGCTGGCAATTCACCGAAGAAATTAACAAAAATAATGAATTTATGTGTGTGCCGTATCATGTGGTCAAATTCGCAGGCAAAAATCATTCGTGCCAAACCATCGCCACGTGCAGCCTCTTTTTGGATTTTCAGCCTCCATTAGACTGATTTTGTACAGCGAATGCATTTGTTCATTGATTGCAAGTGGTGCATTTGTGTGGGTATTTTTGCGGCACAGACAAAGGGCCGACACAAATCGTTTTATAAAGAATTCTTGGGATATGAGAGATTTACTTAAGAGTAAAAAATAAACCAAAGTTACCAACTGTTTGTTGTCTCATGTAAAATGATTAAGGTGTTCAAGACTTTGAATAGTCACCGATATAGTCGAACATAAAACAGCTAAATGATACGATTTCAAACAGTAATCCTTGAAGGATTATGCAGATAACGAAGGAATAAACATTTCATAGTTAATGAAATCATATGTAATTCCCAGCATTGATAAAAGAGCGTTTATGAGTCTTCAAAAGAAAATATTATCAGAGAAAACACTGAAAAACATTCGGATAAAATTCCAATGAATATTCGAAATAAATCAATTTGTGAGGATTTCGATAAGAAAACAGGAAAGACAAGTTTTTCAATTTTAACTTTTAGGTTGGTTCTTTTAGGTTCTTTTAACTTTTAGGTTCATGTATATTACTATTTTTCTCTTTTAATGTTTATATATTTTAGACAGGTCCTTGATTGATAACAGCACATTCTGAACAAGCTCAACCTGTATAAATATGATGTTATTATTATTATTATCATTATTTTGTGAAAGGGACAAGACTTTCGTATCCCAACAAACGTCCCAATGTTACCCTATCCTTGAGTACACTTCAGCATGAGAATTTACGTATAATAAACTTTAACCGAATGCGAAATATATCTTGTCTCTGCAAAGCAGATTACAAACATTCTAATGTTGATTGATTTGTTTTTTATTTACATGTCTCATGAGCGTGTTGGTTCATGCCCGTGGAAAATTGCACCAAAAGGGCAAATGCGCTGGATGTATTTGGCTTGGCATTGATTTGATGACCAACCAAACTTGTTAATCGATACGAAAGACAACAAATGTTTGCTGATGCACATACCACCTAATGCATAAACAAATGCGTGAACTCGTGCGCAAACAATCAGATTGCAGTAACATTGTTATTTACATTTCAAGGCAAAAATACTAAATAATGACTCTGATACAAAATTACAATGAACAAGGGACCGACAAGATGGATAGTCTTTGGCACTTACAACACAACACATGTGTTCAGGCAGCCAAAAATATAAATTAAGAACTTTTAAATATCCTGTAATATTGAATTGAATTACAGAAAATCCTCAAATAAGCCCCCGGGGGCATATTTGCAAAAACGAAATTTTAGTTAGATTATTGTTCAATATTAAACAAAATAAAAGGTATACGATGCAGCCAATCAATAAAGTTATTGGTTTAAACTTGTTGTTATTTGCAATACATTCACTAAACAACTTCAATGTCTAGAAACTTGGGCTCAATATCCTTGCAAATGATTATCAGGATGGGGGCTTATTCGAGGGGAGGGCTTATTCGGAGGTGGGGTTTATTCGAGGATTGACGGTAATTTGACTATCCGTGATGCTTGGTCCTTTAACAATAATAAACTCTGATGTGGGCAATAAATTATATGATAAAAAAAGTACAGTGGAATCCCGCTATAACGAACCCCGTTTATAACGAACTTCCCGCTATTACGAACTAAAACTCCGGTCCCTTGGATTCTGGGAAGTAGTTCTTCATAAGAAAATGTCCCTTCTGTATAACGAACTCCCGCTATTGCGAACTATTTTCTCGGTCCCTACAGAGTTCGTTATAGCGGGATTCCACTGTAATAAGTTCTATGATGAATTGGCATGTCGTATACGAGTAGATTTGACTACGAATAGTATGCGAACATTGTATGCGAATGAGTAGATATGATAGTGTATAACTGGCGTAGAACTAAAAATTGTCCATTGTAAGACTAAGCTCTTACTCCTCTGTGGTGTTTGAGTTGGTGTATTGTCCGTGTAATGGTATACTCTGGTGTTCTGCGTGTGGCATGCGAAACAGTATGACGCATATAAAATGATAACATTATTTGCAAGCATAGGCGACAGCTTTTGCTTCTCTTTCATTTCAGCTTCGGGTTTTGTTACATCTTCAGTTTCTGTGACAAAGGAAAAGGGAGGAGGAAGTGAAAGGCGTTGTTCAGAATATAAAAGGTGAACAATAAAGCATTACTGTTACTTATACAGCTGCATGTAACAAACAACATTTAAAGCTAAAAAGACTTACGAAATAGAAAAAGTGAACAGCACCTACCCAGCAAGATTGAGAAAGAATGGTGCGACATTGTCTTCGTAGCATCTGTCCAACTCCCCCAAGCAGATCTTTATAGTTTCCTCAGTAGCTGCATCTTTTGGAACACCCTAGAAATAAACAAATGGCTGCAAATCTACTGCGATGGAGAAAAATTGCACCAGCTAAGACACGGTACCCAGAGGTGAGGATTAGAAGAAGGGGTAAGGGTGTAAAAGATGGGGCATAAGGTGAACATATTTTTACCCATCGCAGATCACACTCTACAAGTCTCAGTTTTCTCTGCTCACACCTAAATTCGCAAAGCTGGGAACACCTAGAATACAAGAGACGGCTGCAACAAAGCTGGCAGTAAAGTGGGTTGAACAGGGCAGAGTAGTTCTTGTGATAGCTGCAACACAAATTGACACATGTTGTGTTCAAATGGATAACTCAAAACCAATTGATGAGGAAGCGATGGAATTTGAATGATAAAATAAAAAACAAAAAAAAAACAATTCTCTATTGTTGCTTGTACGTATCTTGCTTCTTGTTGCTTATTTATGACCCGATAATGATTCTTTTTGTCCGTGACAGCAAAGAAATAACGAAAACATCATTGAAATACACAAAACAACAAACCACGTTCTGCATTAAAGATCTTGGATATATCAAAACTCGTTTTTCAACCCATTATCTATTTAGGCACTTGACTACATGACTCGCATAGTTAAGAAATGTCAGAGTAAAACATAAATTAATAGCATCCACAGAGACACAGGGTGTACCTCTTTGACGAGAACCTCTCGCTCCTGATGAAAATCTTTGAATGTTGATGATACGAATATTCGAATAGTTCTCCAGCCTTTACGATTCTTTGTTGGCTCAAGATGGATGCTATCTTTGTCACTTGTTCCTTTCACGATGGCCCACATTTCCTCGGGACTTTTCGGTGACAACTTCGATGCTTCTTCGTAGCTGATGACATCAGCACACTTCCAAGCTTCACCTTCTGTACATCATTCATTTCTTTCCAACTCCACAGCCTTTTCAATCGCTTGACTCTATATCTTCAAAGTGGCAGCAGTCTTATATTTCTCTATTGAGCTTTTTTCAATTTGGCTATTCAATTATATCGAGGAACTCTCTTTATTCACGACTTGTTGAGGAACTCTCTTTATTCACGACTGGCTGCTGTTCTTTATTCTCGATCAGCTCTTCAGCTCTCGATGGCAAAAATAATGAATTACTCTCCTCAGAAAGTCCAGTTGTCTCAGTCACAAATGACTGGGGTCTACAACTAGAATTGATGGAGTAGACACTTTTGGAGGCTGAACAGCCCATTATAAACACCCCTGTATTAGCAGCAGCACACAACAACATGTAACCGTTCGGATATATAATCGAATTTCGTGATCAGAGCAGAATCAATAAATAACATGTCCTGAAATATGTGCAGCAAATTAATGACATATGTTGCCATGGCAATTGCCATTCATGTGAATGAATCTATTGGTAATTACCCGAAATGAGTTCAATACCCCATAAAGGCATTTCCGAGCTGACACTGCGTACAAATTACCTATTTACATCAGATTCTATACCTAACTAAACCTGCAATTACAATTAGTTAATATCGTATATAGTTGATATATAAAATAATGCGTCTGCTTAATGATACAAATAGTAGTTAATCATTAAATATAAAAGAACATCACACATATTAATATAGTAAAATCAACAAAAAGTTACAGAACATTCTATGTGGCCAGCAAAGAGGTTAAATCCTACGAGTACCTGGCATGTACGTATGTAGCTGCAAGTGGTATATATCAAAAGTAGCACATGCTATATATCGATAAAATGTGAATTAGTGTGAGCAACTAGATGGTCAATGCTGCAATAGAAGGTAGATAAGTACGTACAAATTGCATAGAGGTTCTTTTAGAATCTAAGCACTTCCAGCTGCTATTTTTTCTCGTTGTTTTCTAATTCGAACGTACATTGGTTCTTCGAGAGTGTCCTTTGCCCGTGTGCTCTTAGGGTGGTCAGCTCCAAGCACCTAAAACAGAGTAAAACGTCCTTGGTAATAATAAAATAAAACAGATCATGGAAGAACTCTTGTTAGCTTCCTACATCAGACTAAAATAACTCGAGAGCTCTGATTAGCATCTACCGTAAATCCTCGAATAAGCCCCCACCTTCGAATAAGCCTTCCCCTCGAATAAGCCCCCATCCGGATAATCATTTGCAAGGATATTGAGCCCAAGTTTCCAGACATTGAAGTTGTTTAGTGAATGTATTGCAAATAACAGCAAGTTTAAACCAATAACTTTATTGATTGGCTGCATCGTATAGCTTTTATTTTGCTTAATATTGAACAATTATCCAGCTAAAATTTCGCTTTTGCAAATAAGCCCCCACAGGCTTATTCGAGGATTTACGGTATGCGATTAACCTGACATCGATAGCTGCTATTAACCATGCCAAAACAATAGCCATACCTTTAGACAGCATTCGTTCCAACTGACAAAGTAATCGTAGGCCTCTTCGAAATCGCGATTGTCTTCGTACAAGATGCCGATATTCAAATAAAGCCTGCAGGCCAGAAGATGGTTGTCACCGTATGCTTTCCTGCACAGACCTTGCGCTTTCAGTAATTGCTAAGGAAGGGAAATAAACTGAGTGAATGTAAGGCAAAGACAACATACCCGTGAAAGCATAGCGAACAAAAACAACGAAGGTGGCTACTGCACTTCTCAACAATTAACTTAATGCACTTATTGGAAAATGCACTCAATTTAAGCGATGTTCACTGTTTTTATCGCATAAAACAATAATAACTTGGCAATGAAACAAAGAAATCTTAATCTAAATGCAAACATTGCAGCATAAAGTAGATACCTTTTTCTTTTCTTCAAAAAATTTCGTACTTCTTGGATTCACGAAAGATTTCGTCATTATAGCTTCAGCCAAGTGACCAATATCCCCGATCTAAAAACAATGTTCGCTCATAAGATAAATCAAAGCAAACGTGATGGAATTAATGACGTGCCAGCATTAAATAGCTGTCTCGTAATGACGTTAACACTGAGTATGCAACTGTCCTTGTTATAACGATAGCAAAGCCCAGTCGAGGGAGAATTCAGTTGCAATACCTTGTCAAATGTTGCAATACCAGAGTCAGCGCAAGCGAATGCTTCTGTACGATACTGTTGTCCCTTTGCTGGCTCCAGATCGGCAATGATACTCAGATGATGGGACATGAGAATGTTCGTCATTGCTGCTTTAAACTATAGAAAATGAGACGTCTCTCGATTAAACAACACGGAGTGTAATGCCAAAATAACTCAACATGGGCAAGCAAATAACCATGGACAATTAAAACTAAACGACAAAATACTTATGAATACCTCATGCTCGTCTCCTTGAAGCTGTTTTCTGGCTTCTAAGCTCTTCCTACAGTATTCAACAACTTCTTTATCTTCATCCAACTGAGCAACAGTGACAAAATTGTAATTTTTTACAACCTGAAACACACCGATGAATATAAACATAAGAAATAACTTACATCAGTTACAAGATGAACATCATCATCAAATAACTAGTTCGTCCTTGCTAAGAGGTATCCAGTTTAAACAATTCAAGGGCCTATATACAAATTTACCTCGCTTTTACATTTAGCCATAAGCTGATATATATCAGCCATTTCATCGGGCCTACTTCCAAGTTGCTCTTCCTCGATCTTACTTCTTTCTTCCAGAATTTCATAAGCATCTTCGTACCGACCGGCTTGTATGCTACGGAAAACAATCACAGATATAAATCTTCCAGATAAGGAGTAATAGTTCCTTAAAGCATTTAAATTTACACTAGCTACACCAAACGGTAATGAATTTGGAACGAGGCTTTGGTACGTGAAACTTACAGGAAAACTATAACTTTTTCAATTTGATCACCATATTCTACAAGGTCCATCCCAGACTCTCTCAAGACCTTACAAGTTTCTTTATACATGGCTGAAGCTACACTGTATCCACCAGCCTACAATAAACAACTCTATAATTAATATCAATATTATAGATGAGCTTAAAGTTTTGTAAAATATCGTTTGGTAGAATATGAAACAAGACAGTTAAATAAGCATACCTTCCTCCAAGAATGAAGAAGATCAATACTGAAATCTTCAGAAAATAGTCTGTTAAAGACAGGCCACTCAATCAGACATCGAATCAATCGGTTATTGTCCAGCAACAACTCCAAATGATATGGAAGTTCCTAGCCAAGAAAAAATTATCACATCAAACATCTCGAAATAATAAAGGGCTCAATGGTTCAATAACAACATAGTTGCATGAAGAGAAAATCAGCTTACTTCAGCCTTACGATCCATGTCGTCAACTCCTTCAAAGTATCCAGCTAATACTCCATGCCAATAGTTGTACACATGCTTTTTATATTCATCTGAACCAGTGAAGTACCTGAAGGCGAATTGGCATAGTCTGTCATCATGATGTTTAAAAACTAACCATATATATTTATGTGAAAATGAAGGCCTACAATGGGTAGATGAGTAACCAAAGGTGGTACAAGTAGATAGCAAATAATACAATGAAGTATTGAAATATCTACGTACTTTCTTCTTACTGCTTTGCTGAGCGATCGATGATAGAAATCCAATCGACCTTCACCCAAATCTCCGCATGGTCTCAACAATGGCTTCAGATTTCTGTAGATGATAGCCCATTCGCGAGCAGGCAGAAAGTTGATCTGCTTTCCCTTTTTTCTTTTTTCTAAGAAGAATAAAAAAATTGGTGAGAAGACGAGAATCGGTGACATTCCTTGCACATAGATTACACTAAGTAGTCATTCTTGCTGCTACGTTACAATAATAGTACTAAACAGGTAATAGTTGTCACAAACTTCCTTTGTAGTGGAGTTACAGTTGTGGTAATAGTTGTCACATAGAGTGAAGTTAGGGAACAAAAGTAAACTTTTTTAAATAAAAGTAAACAGTTTTAAATGAAGCTTAAATACGGCACTTACTTTTGCTTTTATTTCCATCCACGTCATCTTTGATAACGTAAGCATCGTCAACAAGTTTTGAAAATTGATCAGCAAGATTCTCAACTTCGTCTTTTTTAATATCAACAGTCTTATCGGCGTTTAGCACGTTTTCAGTTTTTGCAATGATTTCTTCATCTTCTCCTTCGACAAAATTTGGAGGCTTCAGGTTGTGTTGATCGCCAAGTAAGGCAAGTAGTTCGGTCTCCAAAAGTCCGTGACGTGAAACTTCGAGAAGACACAGCGTAGCTATCATTAGTTGGCCACCAGCTTCTTTCTCAAACCGACTAAATACGTCCATTTCGAGACTACAAAAGCAAAATGTACACTTATAAGTAGATGCTGTAGCAAGCAATAGAGAGCAAGAGAGAGAGAAGTTGGGAATCGATTCCAAATCAACTAGAAAATATAAGTCGAACTTTACCTGATCAGATCGTCTGGCAAACTTTGGATCTTCTCAAGAAGTTTCTCGAACTGACCAAAGACTCGAAGTTCTTCGCAAGCAAGCGTGAGCCATAATGGATTCGAAGATCCTTGCTTTTCAAGCAGAGTATCCATCTGATCGCCATCAAGTCTTTTATTGTATTGTGACAATATGTTCTTGACGATTTCCTGCAGAAAAAACAACGAGGTATGACATACGTTACGCACTGTGGAACCAACTTGAAAATACAGTCAGCGTTCTCAAGTCAACATTCTTATCTTACCTCTCGTGAACTGCGATCCAACGGGCCACATATAATCTCAGTTGGGTTGGTTTTATATGCACGCAACATTTTATGAGTTGGTGTTCCTTCGATCATTGATACCACGACTTTGACATGAGCTGGTAGCGTTTCTGGCAACCATCTGCTTAGAAACTGTTGCTTATCTTCATCGAGCTAATAGGAAATGAACAATACCATCATACACCTATCTCTTCACGATACGATAACCAAGTAAAATCAAGTAATTTTAAAGCAGTTAAACGATGTACTATCTTACTTGGTTGACTGCATCGATGAACAACATTACAGGTTCGGTATTCGGGTTGGAAAGCAAGCTGCCACTGAGTTGAATAAGACTTTCCAAATCACTCACAACATCTTTCTGGAATTGTGTGAGAAAATCCGCGATTAACAACAGCGCAAATCAAGACAACTTCTTGGAAAATAGAGCTGCATTTTCGAGAAAGATTTCAGAATAATTAAAAGAAGGATGGCTTGAAATACTTACAAGGTCTGGCTTGATTTCCTTCGTGAGTCGTTGAAGAAAGAAAGCAAGATCAGTTGAACCAGGAGTAGCGCCAACAAAATGGAAAAACACTCTATATTTCTTAAATTGCCTGAAAAAAAAACAATCCATCACTCGTGTTCATTCTCCATTACAGATCCAGCTTATAGCCAGCTCTGTTATATATTGCGACTTGGCATACAGTAAAAACCCGCATATAAGAACTTGTAAATTTCCTTCCAGCCTATTGTTCCAAGACAATAGGCTATTGTTTCTTCTATTGTTCTGAGCAGAAACATCACCCTGAGGGTTCTTAATCCATTGGTTCTTATATGCGGGTTTTCACTGTACAGTGAACACACAAACCAGACAAATTTCACTTACGATGGAACAGGGAATTTGTTCTCTTTGGCCTGTGCCACTGCATCTGCGGCACATTTTGCCATTACAGCTGATTTGCCAGCGCCCGCGGTACCAATGACCAGCAGAGGTTTCGCGGTTGTCTGCGAGGCGACGTAGTCATGAATCTGGAAAGAGGCTAGAGTACTTAGGGATCTAGTGGCAAATGCCAAGTAACTAAATGCATGTAAAATCAATACACCGGGCCCTAATAAGAAAAGTGGGTTAATATGAACTCCAATGTAGCTACATGGGAATATATGCACATATGTAGCTACATATGTGCTACGACTAATGCATTAGTGTATAAGAGCTGACAATTCAGTGGTAGGCAATATACAGGGGATAGGAAATTGGCTTGATAAGTCTCAGGCAGATGGAATTGTTATTCAATTGCCACGACCAGCTTGTCAATCAACTCAGATGTGACATAACAAGATAAAATTTCAGATATTTACGGCATTAATAATTAATAATACTAATTCCTACAGGACTGCACGCAAACATTTTCAATGCGAAACTCAATGAAAGACAATAGACTGGAAGTTCTAAACGAAACAAAAATGATGAGTTAAATCTAGCCCAGCTGTTTAAACACACGCCCACTGCTTTCTCGTGGTTCATTCAATAGCAGCTTAACAATGCAAATCGGGTTTGAATAGGAATGAATTAAACTAGAGAATGGTGGAAACTTGTTTCAGGCACTGCATGAAATGAATGAATCTTAGAGATCTCTATTGATTCAATACACGCCTTTGCATGGTACATGCAATGCAATGAATATTCTCTTATTTGTTCCTGTAGGTTGGAAGGTTGTGAAGCAGAAACCATTTCAATGCTGGTTGCTTAAGCTGGAAAACAAGTTTGAAAAGAACATTGCACTGTTGTATTGACTTGAATTGAAAAACCCTGCCACGTAGCAAAAGTAGCTAACCAATTTTTTGCTTTGCAAACGCAAATTGATAAACAAACAGGAAGACTTGAAGATATGAGCTTCGCAAGATCCTTTCCTTCACCACACCCTGCAAGACACTCATAGCCCGTTGGAAAGGGACAAAAACAGCTCTTTCCAGAGGGAGAGCAGCATTCAAACATTGCATTACCTGATGTAAGATCTGATCTCTTCCCAATACGCACTGAGATCTGCTATCCAGGAACGTCTACAAAAAATATCGATACATCAATTGATATCATTTTCACAATTAAACTCCAAAACACTTTCTCAGGGAAGAGCGAAAGGTAAAACAGCACTAAATGGCAGGCATAACTAATGACATACCTCGTGAGCCTCTCTTTGAACTTGCAAGGGATCCTCGGGGCTTGGATCAAGAGGATAGAGATTCTCGATTCTTTGCAAAAAGAAATCGTAGACCTACGGGGGAATAAAAACAAGTCAAGCTAAAGGGTTCACCACAACGTGCAACACTAAGGGATAAGTCGCTATGCAATTAAATGCCAATAGCAACATTGCAGAAAGATATGCCATAAATATGAAGAAAGCGTAGTTTACCGTTTGACTGAAGTTTGAATCCGCATCACGTAGGCCACTGAACTCAATAGCATCTCCTTTTCTGACAACGTTCTTGACATCATAAGAACAGATGTGAGTTTCCTAATAGGACAATAATTACATTGGTAATATAGACTGAAAGGCAACGAGTGGTCAATACCTTCCTATATGAGATGTTGAGGTGACTATCTATGAGATACATCCAAGCAAAAGGACTATACAGTAAAATCTCGAACCTCCAAGGGACCGATGAAAATGGTTCGAGTTAACGAATGTTCGAGTTATGGAGGGCTACAAAGTACAAGCAAAGCTTATAAGGGGAATACAAAATGGTTCGAGATATCCAAGGTTCGAGTTATCGGGGGTTCGAGTTATCGAACCTATGTTTGTCTGTTCAATGATTGTCTTTCGAAACTTCGTACTCATAAACATTCCGGTTTATGCGCCGTGGCCCATGATACAATAAACTTCTGTTCTTATTATGACAAGGTTAGGTCGTTGTAGAAACTGAATATCGAGTGCTTACTGGGAAAGTTGATTTGATCATGCACTTCAATGTTTTGACTTTTTCAATGCATCGAGGATCAGTGTCGCAATAATCTCCTTTTACTTCATCCGGCAAGCCTTCGATCGTGTTTCGGAACATGAATAAAGCTAACAAAACAAATCAATGTAAATGTTTAAGAAAAACACGTCAATATGTATGCATACCAAATCAATAAACATTGATATATCTATAAATGCGTAGCTAATATCTATACTGGCATCACAGTGCTCGATGTACAGAAGCAATAATAGAGTATAATAATACTCTAAACATTGATATATATGTATATAATGTACAAAGATGTTGCTGTATAAGAGCATACCATTTGGATTCAACTTTCTGAATGCACCGTGCACAATCTCCATCTCCGTCACTGCGAGGCCGTAAACCCAACCATACTGCGCAGCTAAATTGCGACTGAGGTCCTCGAAAGATGGTGTCCATCCTGACCGGTCTCTATGATTGAAAATGGCGGAAAACATCAAAATGTATATCATACTTTTTCTAATTAACAAAGAACGAGGCCTCCATGGGCGTTTTAGCAATAGTGGTAAATTGAAAACGTGGCTTTTCAATAGGGCTAACATTTCCCCAAATAAAATTAAATACAACACGTGTTAAGGTACGGCTAGTGTCCCAAAAGGAGGAAGCTAATGGTGGTGGAAATGCTTCATCTGTTTGATCGAACCGACCAACCACAAGCTGAAAATACAGCGCAAAGCCCTGTTTACGCAAAACTAACCCGGGTTCGTCGAATGTCAGCGTTTTATTATTGACCTAGTTTTGCCCCTTGTCAACGGTTACAGGGTTACACTATAGTACACTAGCACACTAGCCCGAGTTAAATTGTGTAGTGTAAATGGGGTCTATATGTAAGAGCTAAGGCTAAAATTTACAAGTTATTGTCGGCGTTGAATAAAACCTACCCTGCAAGATTGAGAAAGAATGGTGCAACATTGTCCTCGTAGCATCTGTCCAACTCCCCCAAGCAGATCTTTATGGTTTCCTCAGTAGTTGCATCTTTTGGAACACCCTAAAAATGAACAAATGGCTACAAATCTACAAATACTGCGACGGAAAAGAATTGCATCAGCTAAGACACGGTACCCAGAGGTGAGGATTAGAAGAAGGAGTAAGGGTGTGAAGAAGGGGTAAGGGTGTAAAAGATGGGGCATAGGGTGAACATATTTTTACCCATCGCAGATCGCACTCTACAAGTCTCAGTTTTCTCTGCTCACACCAAATTCGCAAATCGGGGAACACCTGGAATTAGAAAAAAAGGCATGATAGGCAAGGAAAAGAATTAAAGAAAAAAGTAATGATATTCCGATTACAAATACAAGATGAAAACGAGATTCTTTTAATTGTCACCTCGTGCGGTGTTAATTAAAGAGACGTGTTTTCCGATGCATGATGTTACTGTGGCGACAAGAAATAATCAAAGCATAGTTTCGAAACAGGTTTTTTCCGCTTGGTTGTATTTAATGGTCCTTAATATGCATGAAAACACTAACACAACTTCATATTAAGCTGAGTGCATATACTCATTATCAGTACTTTACAGGCATTTGTCTCATCAGTACCGTGTTGAGAAATCTTAAGATGTTTCCTCGCTACAATGTTTTGGCTTTTACGCTCGAGTTATTTAGGGGTGATTAATTTATTCACAATGCCAACAGGTCTGATGGTTTTATCTCATTTGTGAAAACACAGCCCTGTAACATACTTGACTTTTGACGTGACTTTACGTAGCTGTAAAAGTGTAGATATATAATAACAAGCAGAAGATCCAGGAACAAGATGACGTATTTATCAATGCGAATGTCACACACGTACCTCTTTGACGAGAACCTCTCGCTCCTGATGAAAATCTTTGAATGTTGATGACACGAATATTCGAATAGTTCTCCAGCCTTTACGATTTTTCGTTGGCTCAAGATGAATGCTATCTTTGTCACTTGTTCCTTTCACGATGGCCCACATTTCCTCGGGACTTTTCGGTGACAACTTCGATGCTTCTTCGTAGCTGATATAAGTTAAGCCTTCTGGTGCACCCGGCTTTGGTTTATATTTGGCCGATCTCGCTCTAACTCGGATATTGGCGTCAACGTTCGATTTACGTGGTGAAGTTGTGGGAGTATTCTGTTTCTTCTTGGGCGATGATACCTCTGCCTTGCTCGGTTTATTTTCTTCTACTACCGCCGCACTTGAGAAGGCTTTGTTGTTGTTGGTATTAGGCAATTGATTCTCTTTATTCTGAACGAGTTCTTCGGTTGTTGACTGCTGTAGTAAAGGCTTGTTATCGTCGGAAATTCCAACTCTCTCTTGAGGTCTAGAACGCGAATCAACAACATGTAGATTTCCATTTTTCGACGGTGAACAGCCCATTATCAGCCCGGCTTTATACTGTATTTATTCACGAATCTCGGTATTGTTTGACGTGACATAAACTAGTGTATCTAGTTAATTAACTTTCGTTAGGAAAGCATTACACTCGTGTGGCTGGCCTGAGAAATTAAGTACAGCAAACTGCACACGACGGTGCGCGTTGCTAGGACAGGTCACATGCATGTTAATTCCATTGTCTCTATTGTACGCGAAAACAATATAATCCAATTGCCTTGAATGCCGCCGACAAAACATACTGACAAGACAAGATGTTCTAGTCCTATCTCTGACAACGAATTTTGTTTCGTTGGTTTGATTACGGTGGGCTCGAAATCGAAAAGCTTCGGGTTTGCCCGTGTCCTTGGCGACATTTAATGAAATTTGTGATAAATTAATAAATGTTGTTAGTTGTTAGTAGTTTACGATATTTAGCAGCATATTTGTAAGCTTTTAAATTTTGAAAATAATTGTTGTTGTTGAATGAATTTAAATTTTAATATGTTGTTCCGCACTTGGTCGTTGCCAAAATAGGCCTATGTAAAGTAAACAAGCTAGACAGGCTCTTCTAAATATTGTTGGCATTGATTGTTGGGGATTAATGTCTTTGTTTTGACGCAGACGCATATTAACGTGTAGATTAAGACTTGCAATCGCTTTACTTTCTTTTTGCAATGTTATGTTATTTGGCCACAATTATTGGTAGCTATTAATTGGAGTTTATTTTAAGCTTTGGAAAATTTTACAAGGAAGCACTTGCTCCATGTTGACATTCATAGCATTACTCCATACTGTTTAATTAAGCAAATGATTTCGGTTTGGTGCACACAGATGGCTGGTCCATAACTCTAGGTTTTGCTGCTTGCAGAAATGGCTGGTGATAAATTAAAACTATTTCATCATTATTTTATCACATTACTTTACATTTTCTTGTATTTTTAACTAAAAAGCATTCAAAAATAAACTGCAATTACGATGGGAAAGAAGAGTTGAACTTAGATGTTAGCTGCAATGTTATTAATCAAGCATTTATATTTATATTCAAATCTTTACATTTGTCTTCTTTCCATTATCTGTCATGGTGCACAAATCTACAAAACTGTTTGATGATTTTTACAGTCTTCAAAGATTATTTATGGAAATTATATAAACAGTAAACAAATAAAAATAAGCATATAATAAAAACCACAAATAAATTGAGACTCAGTTTTATAGGAAAAACTCCACATATAAGAAACCCAGGGTATGGAAAGTATGGCAGTTTTCGCCGAGATCTCGGGTGTGCAGCCTAAAATCCCAAGTGTGCAAGTGTGCAATGCAACAAATATGTACTTCAAGTGTGCAATATGAACTTTACATACTCATATCCTAGGTTGGCAAGTTTGTATTTGTTCCCAGTAACTCGCAAATTTAGGATGGAAACTTGCACTTGAAAGTAAAAGTAGGCCCACTCCACTCGCAAGTGTAAAAAATTTTTCGCGCTTCGCGCGATGGTGCAGATTGCCCTTCCCCACATGGCAAATTGAAACACTGGTCTCAGGACGTGTGAAGTCACCAAGGCCACGCCCTTATGTTTTGGACACACCCAATTTATCAAGTGCGCAGTGACAATTTACAAAAAAAATCTCGGGTGTGAACTTGCCATACTTTCCATACTGGGACCTCAGTATTATTTGCAAATGAATGTGAGCAACCACATTGTATTTTAGACATTGCAAATGCCCCACCCCGGTTTCTACGTCTCTCCTAGTCCTACGTTTGACATCCACTTTATTGAAGGCAACTTGTAACATTGCGCAAAACTGGTAACCCTATCGATTGGTTAAAAGGCCTAAGAAAATTCATTAATCTTTTCTCAGCTGTCGTGGATAGATAATAAATATAAGAACAGATGTCCTTCACCAATAACATAAACAAAATCTAAATCACTTACCAATATAATTTGCAGCCTCTTTGAACTACTTCTCAGAGCACGGTTAGCAAAACCAAACAAGAAGTTTGCAAAGCCAGGTAACTTGAAATAACTTGCTGAATCGTTGTGCAATTCAAAGCGATAGGCGTGACTCCCTCCCACTTTTTACTAAGAATTTTAAAAAGGAAGTAAATTTTTTACGACCTTTGTTAAAGTATTTTCACGCTCGTCACGACTGGCTGTGCTCAGCTTAACTTCCGGTCCCTACAGCGGGATTCAAAAGTTTTTGGCTTCATGAACGCAGGAAAGGAAATATTATCACGGTTCATTGTTGCTTGCTGATAATATTATGTTCTTTTTAACAACTAACCGTACAAATACGACTTCATGAGAATAGTTAACAGCCTTATCTGAGGCCACAGCCATGGGAGAGAGCAGCGTGTTGTTCAAAGGAGGCCAGGCTCAAATCTTGCCCGATTCATCTGACGATGAAGACACAACTTTGGACTTCGTGGCATACAGAGAGAACGACAAAGACGTAGGACATTGCAGTTTAATGCTGTTTACATGGGCAACTCTTGTAAGCATTCACATTATTTTAATTCTCATTAATTTCAAGCCCGACTTATCACGAATGTTTATTTTAGATTAACTTTTGCACCAAGCAATCAAGGATCAACATCAAGATAGGATCTTCTCAAGATCTCTTTATTATAATTTTGATAACAGAGGGATTTTGAGTCATTTGTTTGGGATTTGCATGGATTACCTTTGGGGATTTTAAAGCTTTCTTCTAACTTCAACTGTTTACAATGTCAACAATTATCAAAAAAAGGAACATTCTTTAGTATGTTATTACTTCTAGCACCACACAACATCAACAGCATACATAGTCCAAGATAACATTATTCTTTCTTTGGACCATGACATGATTACAGTAAAAACCAACATGAAAGAACCAGTGATGAGAAACCTCAATCTTAATATTATCGAAAAATAAACAATAGAAAAACAATAACCTATTGTGCTTTAACAATAGCCTGGGTGCAAAACATGCAAGTTCTAAGGTGCGGGTTTTTTCTGTATTGTATTCTGGGATCATACACTGACCTTGTGTCACACGAAAGCACAGTTGTTATTGATTCGCTATTTGACCATAGGGCCTGATCTTCAGTCTGCCTGGACCCACACTACTGGCCATCAGTTGCAGCCTGTGTACCGAGCTTGAACAAAGTGCTCTGCTGTTCGTTTCTCGAGGAATCGGCACGCTTATTGGCGCGGTGGTCGGACGGAGCTTGATTTATCGCGCGAAAAGATATGGTGTCCTGTTGCTGAGTCTCCTGAGCCTCATTGTCGCAATCTCCGTATTTCCCGTCGCGAAGAATATCAGTTCGGCTGCTGGCATCATGTTTGTTGTTGGCCTTGCGTACGGAGTATCGAAAGAAGGTAAGTCTGCATTCTCCATGCTCTTTTGAAGCTGGCACGCGCGCGGACGCTTGCCTACCGCGCGGTTTTCAATAAAATATGTTCTCATTCCAGGCTATACCATTATGGAGACATCGACAAACAGCGGTTCACGCGCGAAAGGTGACCTCAACAAGCGGATGATTGCATTTGTACTGGGCGTTGCCGCGGCACCGTTAATAGCTATGCCTTTCGTTCAGAACATTGTGCCGCTCAACCGCTACAACGGCACGGCAAATGCGACGGCGTGGAGCACGGGATGCCGGAAACTCAATTCAGACTGGACGTGTTTCTCCAATGAAGATAATAATTTCGGCAAGTCCATGTGGTTAATTACGATTCCACTATACATTCTCGTTGCATCACTAATTACCATGTTGGTGCGCAAGTCTGCATTCCTGAACATCACTTCTCAGAGCAACAACAACAACAATATTGTACGACCGGTAGATTTCAAAGTATACGCGCTGGGCTTTGTTACGTTTGGAGTGATGTTTTTCTACCAAGGCTGCTTCATGATCACATCTCTGCTACTCTTTCCATACGTGATGTTAGGCCAGTTTGAGCTTGACAAAAACAAGGCGTCGATTCTTGTTTCACTTCTGTGGGTGACATTTTCATTCGGGTCACTCATGCTGCAACTATTGCTGAAGAGAGCTCGGAAACTTGAACTGCGTCTCGGTATTGGCGTGTGCAAATCCGGCATCTGCTTCGTATCTGCGATACTGTTGATGAAAATCGAGAACGGCAACGCCCAGACCCTGCTACTATTCATCTACATGTTCTTTCTCGCAGATATCAACATTACTATAACACAAGACGTCGTAGCGAACAGGCAAGAAGTCTTCTCAAAACAATCTCTCAACACAATGCACATTGTTGCTACGTCACTGGCAGAGATACTGTTGCCGTATTTCAGTCTCAGTTTGATGTATCACAAGGGAGGTCATTCGATGACGTTTGCTATCATGTTTGCGAGTTTGATGCTACTTCTGTCCTGTGCTCTGCTGTCATTCTGCCCGGCCAGGTTGCAGCGCAGCGGTGTCGTCTCCATGAGCTACGAGAATCTAAATAATGGCCGAATCGCTGAGGAGGAGGATGGCAATAATCGAAGGAACATTCACAAGCAAATCAAGAGCCTTCTGGGTGGCCACACAGATCAAGAAAGCACAGTCGAAGCCTCCGAAGATGAAGTTCTTTTCGATAAAAGAAGACACAAACAATATTGAATTATTAAAGCAGCAAATAATGAGCCAATTCTATGTGAATTTGTATAGTCAGAGTACATTGTGTATTACCAATCTTGATACTCCGAGTCTTGTGTATTCAATTCAACTTTGCCAGATTCCTACAAAGCGTCAATTGATCTCGCTCGTTCCTAAACGTCACCGAATTCCTTTAGACTGTCTTCTTCACAAGCGCCTGTCTGTATGGTACCATTGTTTTGTTGGTAATTTTCGGCGACAATTGCGCATACAGGCTCGTTGCTAAGAGTCTCGCTAAGGCTGCCATACACAAACAATACCTCATATCCGATGAACAAGGACGACCTCAATAGTTTGCAGTGACAGACAAACTTTGGTTTTCTCGATTTCTCAAATCAAATAAATTACATTTTTTCTAAGCAATAACATACACATACAACAATAGAACTACTAACTATTCCCACCCCTCGGTCTGCAAACAATCATACCTAAAAATATACAGCTGTCAGTGTTCATAGCCGCTTCTTTGTCGCCTTTACCAATCCCCTCGCCGTTGGAAATTCGGATTGCGCTTCAGGTGGGGCTGGCGTTTTCGGTGACTTGATTCGATGTCTGAAAAGGGTAAACAGACATTATGAAATACAGAAATGCTCAAGCTAACTAGATTACTCTCAACCACTCTCTTGCAAGCGGACATTATCGCAACTTGGGTATATTCTATGCCGCACAGAAATGTCATACACAGGAATCTATATGCCAGAGACCGAAGAATACTGTCCGATTCAGCGAGGTGTTGGCTCCAAGAAAGTTGACTGTACTGTATGACAAGCTTTGTTATTCCACAATTTGACATGATATTGCCTTACTCTACTATACTCTGCGTTGTCACGATATCATGGTATCAATTTACTCTGCTAAACTTTATTATACCATGCCGTGGCAATTGGGAACAACGTGTAGTCGACTCTTACCCAACTTTGGCTGTCTTGGGTCGCTGTCCCTTTCGTCCTTTCACTTTGATCTTCGTGTTGAACGCGTTCAAAGCACTGAAAAACAAACCAAAACGCACATGCATCACAATCAAATCATTCTTAAACTACAGTAAAAACCCACATATAAGAACCAATGGATTAAGAACCTTCAGGGTGATATTTCTACTCAAAACAATAGAAGAAACAATAGCCTATTGTCTTGGAACAATAGGCTGGATGGAAATTTACAGGTTCTTATATGCGGGTTTTTATTGTAAACACGACTAGCATGCAGCGTAGTATTGCTGCCTCACTTACCTGGCATCAAGCGTTAGATCGTCCTCTCCACGCAGGGCGGATTCTAGAACAGCTTGTAAAGTTGGTGCTACGGCAGGTCCTTCGTAATCTCTCGTCGTTCTGTTTGGCATGTCAAGTTCTATTTGAATTATATTATCCGCCTGAAATTGGATAAAATTGGACGTCTGTTATACCGAAAATTCTTCTTGCTCGATTCCTGAAAAGGCTGGATAATATAGCGAGGCTAAGCTAATAGCTCTAAGGACATCAATGGCATCACTGGCATTGACTGCACGTGTCTTACCTTGTACCTCGGATTGCCACCGAAAGCGGCTGCTTGCTTTGCATACTCTGAAATGGCTCTCTTGTTGCCGAATGCGGACACTGGCCGCTTAGCCATTTGCTGCGAACTGAAAATCAAAAAATCAGCAATAATAATAACCATCATGATCCTCATAGCCGTAATTATCATTAAAGAGAAGAACCAACCTTTGTACTTGTGTCAATGGTCTTAGCTTCCATTCACCGGTGTCCTCATCAAATGTTGCTCGGTTGCGCATTTTGTCTTTGTCTTCGGGTGGCAGAAAATTCTCTATTATCAGAGTCCTTGAAGAGAAGGGAGTATTACCGTAAGTCCTCGAATAAGCCCCCAGGGGCTTATTTGCAAAAACGAAATTTTAGTTGGATTATTGTTCAATATTAAGCAAAATAAAAGCTATACGATGCAACCAATCAATAAAGTTATTGGATTAAACTTGCTGCTATTTGCAATACATTCACTAAACAACTTCAATGCCTGGAAACTTGGACTCAATATCCTTGCAAATGATTATCAGGATGGGGGCTTATTCGAGAGGAGGGCTTATTCGAAGGTGGGGGCTTATTCGAGGATTTACGGTGTTGCAACGGTTTGCTTAGAATTAAAAAAACTGCAAGAAAAAAAGAGCCCGATACTCGGATTAGAAGGAAGAAATCTTAACACAAGATTCGACCATTACCTGTCAAGAACAGCTCACCTTAGCTTCAACTCCCTGTTTAAATCTTCAAGGTTCTTCTCGAGATCTTGTCGTTCTTGAATGTGGACTTCTTGGAGGTCTTGAATTTCAGCCTTGGTTGCTTGCAATTTTGAAAACAACTACAGCAAAGGATATTGCATTGAATACAGAAGAAGCGAAACATTGCAGCTTTGAATCTCTCAACAGTGTAATCACAATTATAATCACCGAAGTAAGCCATACATAAAAACGCTGAAATTGAGATCAAACAGCAGAACAAAATAATACCTTCTTCAGCTTTTTTGTTTTTACATCGACTTCTTGCTGCAAAGAGGAGAAGCTCTCTTTGATCTCAACAGCAGATTCGTCCTTCTCTTCCAGTCTCTGTAGCATCTCTCGTTCTTTTCTCTGTCACCAAATCAAATAACTTACACAATACACTGATAAAAGCACACAGTTCATTTATCGCCCCAACAACCCACAAACAATGTCCTACAAAGACAAGCTACTACTGATTACGAAGTGATTTGCAGTAGTTCTAAGACCCTTTTAAAAACCTGACCTTTTGCTCTACGATTTGCTTTCTTCTTTCTTCCAAGGCTCTTTCTTGTTCCGTTGTTTTATCGAATATGCTTTTGCCACCAATAAGAAGCTTGCTTTCCATCGCCTACAATACATCGCCAGACATAATCATAAAGTATGCGATAGTATTTTGATTAGAGCACAAACGCTCAAAGACCTGCCGATTATTAGAGAGGATTAAACATTAAATTGTGATCATTAGAAAAGATTAAAGTTAGATTGAAAGCGCAGTGTGGTGCATTTGAGAACCCAACCGCAGATGTTGTATACTGACCTTGATCTTCGTAGCCATAGTTGCTACTGCGTCGCGTTCTTTCTTCAGCTGGTGTGCTCTGCTGTTGATCTCACCCAACAATTTCTTCTTGTCCTAAAAAGCAAACACAACGCGACTACAGTCAAATCTGCATAGTTCGAACTCGTGTAATTCGAACTCTATCTAATTCGAACGAAATTCTCTTTCCCTTCAAGGATCACTAATGAACCAAGTCTTATAAAACAAGCCTCTATAACTCGACCTTTTTGTAATTCGAACACTTTCACGTTTCCCCAGGGTGTTCGAATTAGACAGAGTTGACTGTACAAACACATACATCTATACAATAATCGGCATATAATAGTTAACAAAATCCAACACATAGATAATCAGCTTGTGATACATTTTCGTACAACGGCCTACCTCTTCCATCATGGTGTGATTTTCCATGAGAGCTGCCTTCTCCTTATCGAGCTGTGCCTGTTTCTCCTTTATGGCGTCTTCGGGTGAAACGTCGTCTGTTTCATCCTCAATATCATCATCGTCACCTTAGAATAAAATTCAACGTCGTCAATCACACATACACATTGCAACGTAGTTACTACTCCCTGCATAGTATACAATAGTATTTATGGGTATATCGGAAAATATGGGAGCATATAGGAGTACAGGAAATTTGAAATTTGATTTGAGGTCTTGAAGTTTGCTCCACTCATAATGATATTGAAACAATAGACTATAAAAATTGCACACTTTTGTTTTAAAATTACTTGAGCACACATCGTGGAGAAAGAAAGATTTTCAGAAAGTCACAGAAAAACTGAAACGTTGACTGAAAAGAAATGCCAACTGAAAAGGGACAAGGATCAACTGAAAAGGAACGACGATCTATTTTAACTGAAAAGGAAAGAAGATATACTATAACTGAAAAGGAAAGGAAAGAAGATATACTATAACTGAAAAGGAACGACGATCTACTTTAACTGAAAAGGAAAGAAGATCTATTATAACTGAAAAGGAAAGAAGATCTACTATAACTGAAAAGGAACGACGATCTCTACTTTAACTGAAAAGGAAAGAAGATCTATAATAACTGAAAAGGAAAGAAGATCTACTATAACTGAAAAGAAAATAAGATCTACTTTAACTGAAGAGGAAAGAAGATCTACTTTAACTGAAAAAGAACGATGATCTATTACAACTGAAAAGGAACGACGATCTACTTTAACTGAAAAGGAAAGAAGATCTGCTATAATTGAAAAGGAGTAATGAATTTTACCTGCTTCTCCATCCTTACGTCTTCGCCTTCCTTTCTTCTTGGGTCCACCACGTTTGTCGAGTTCATGTTTCAATCTACAAAGAACAACATTTAATAATATCAAATTCATACATATAATGTGGAACAAACACAATAAGATACCCAGAGTTGCAAATTGCAAGCAAGCAACATGCTTCTTGTAACATTCAACTACACTATCACACCCATTCGATTTCCATCGTGTGAAATATTAAATCTTACATATAATCTGATAACAAAATCTGATATATGTCTTCACTGAAAGTAGAAGCATTAATACAACAAGAACAACAACAACAACAAATTATATTAACACAACTACAAAGGCAGAAACAACAGTATTACTAGAGTAGAACCTACTTGAGGATCTCCTCTTGGAACTCTCTTAACAAGGCATCCTTTGGATCTTCGTTGATCTTGGGCTTATTCTTGATCTTCTTCGCGCGATCTGCATATCTGAGCAAAGAAATTCACTTGCACGTAAATGCCACTATAATGCTTAGCATCCACTAACTAATTATTAGTGAAATGGTGGAACGATGTTTGATAAAAGACTGCATAATGTTGGCTATGTTATTTTACGAAAAGCTATGATACTGATGAATGCAAAGTAGCAAAGACCTTACCTCAGCGTGGTGAGGGTTTCTTCATAATTGTAGCTTGCCGGGCCCTGGTAATGCAAGTGAAACTCAGATATATCATAAATAAGAACACTGTGTAATTGTTCATGAAAAACTGAAAAAATAACAGCACAAAGCAATGGGAATAACGCACTAAGTTCGCCACCATGACAGTTCTTGCATTGCCTCCAAGAGAATCTGTAACAAAAAGACGCATGTATAAGATGGGGCACAAAAGATGCGTAGAACGTCGATGTGAGTTGCGCAAAAACCTCACCAAATGTCACATTTAGAAGATTTGGTCTAGTAACAATGGTTTAGTTTACTTGTATAATAAACAGCGAGGAATGTTAATACTGCGATGAACTACAATTAATATACATTACCTTGAAGTAGACGAGTGAGCTTCGAGTCTCTGTAAGGTATATGAGTACTTTTTCCATCTACCAGAGCAGATATAACGTTTCCTAATGCTGACAATGACAGATTAATCTTGGTGGCCTCTTTAAGCCTTTCCCCCTGAAAGAATGAAAATAGAGTGCATAATGACTGAAAAGAAATAACTGCGATCACGACATAACAGAATTGCAAATGAAATAAACCTTAATGCACGTGAAGACAACATTCTGAGTTTTAGCAAAGGAAATATGGACGTAATAGATGTTTACCTGAGCCCCTGTTTTTGACTGTCTTTCACTGCCAGCTAGATCAACCATGTTCAGTTTTCCAACTCTGATGTGTGTTTCCCCATCTGGCCCAACCTGTTAAAATGCATATACTATAAAACCCCCCGGTAGTTCATTTGAAAAAAAAATGGAATTTTAGGTGAGGCTTATTCGAGGAAAGGCTTATTCAAATGTGGGGGCTTATTTTAGAATATGACCCCCACGGCATTTCACATCACAACAATGTGAAAACAAAACGATTGCTTATAAATTTGATAATGTCCAGTGCTTTAACTCTCCTGGTATCGACAAAAATGACAAATAGCTTGGAAGATAGCTTCCTCGGCAATGTGACATAACAATACACTTACCTCACTGCATTCAATGTATATGAGAAAGATAGCGTGAGATCTTGAAGAGTGTTCATTCATATTCGTTGCACTAAAAATTAGAGCAATTTTAAGGTTATTTAACAAACCAAGATTGAGCAATATATAGAGTAGAGCATAGACTGCAAACAAATGTGTTTAAAGACCAAAATTAATTTTAAAATGATAACAACTAATTCACTATTCCATACCCCACAGCTCTATTCTGATTTCCTACATTCATAACATGCTCAATTTCTTTCACACTTTTTGTCACAAATGACTGCAGATCCTGCATAATTTACAATTCAATAACTTAACATAATTTATCATGATATATGATAATTTATCGCAATCAAAATATTAACAGCATCTAACAGGTAAATCATAATATTAATTGCTTGGCAATAATTAGAGTATGCCATAATCAATGATAAGCATTCAATACCTTCACGTAAATACCAGTATCTGGTCTTTCTTTTAAATCTAGCTTCTTTTTGTGATCTTTGGATAACAAATCCTTAATCTCCTCCTGAAATGCAAATATTAGATCAATGTTAAATTACTAAGAATTATACTGAAAGTAATTACATCATAAAGGATAGCAGGAAAGAGAGAAAAACCTCAAACCAAAGCATAAGAAATTTACATGTGATCATACCTGGTAAATTTCTAAATATGATGCTCTGACAAGAAACTGTTGGTCATGAGTTCTTGATATATGTGTAAAAATATGATCAAATGAATTCGGAATCACACCTCTAAGATCTGGATCTCCTCTGACACCTGCAGAGACAAAAATATTTGTCACATAACCTTCATGGGTTCAAATCCAAGAATATTCGGAACCAGGAGCTACTAGCGGTCAGCCAACTCAGCTGTCCATCCTTCCAATGGCGATAAACGAATTGATCGTTCCAGAATATAATTCTGGGGGCACATCGGCTGTTTAGTGGCCAGAACCCCCAGCCTGTGCATCAATAAATAAATATTGTTTACTTGCATACTGAGGTGTGAGGAGAAAATGTTTAAGCTATTGAGCATAACTACCTTCCATTGTAAATGTCTTTCCTGTCCCAGTCTGACCGTAAGCAAATATCGTTCCTTGAAATGGAAAATTTATAGATTAGACTCTAACTGGCTTTAAAGTTATATATACCGGAAATGATTTTAATAAATGGGTTTGAAGGCTCATTTTCTACCATTATATCCATCCAGCACAGAATCCACAAGCGGTGAAAATGTCTCATCATAAATATCTCTTTGTTTTGAACTGAAAAATAAAGAAATTCCGGGTCAGTTCAATTTAGCAAACCAGTTCTTTGATAAAAACAAAATATGCATCACTGTGCACTGCACGGGACTTACTTCCAATCATAAACTGCATCAAATGTAAAGTCTCTTGGAGCATCACTGGCTTTCAGAGGGTTTTTTAACATGACTGCTCCTCTCTTGACATCCATATCTACAACTCTAAAAAACAAAATAAATGTGTTATTTTATTCATCCATGTTTTGAGATAGCAAGGGCTATTATTGTTATGATTTTGCAAGTTATCTGCCTTACAAGGATCTAGAGGGAAGAAGATTTATCACCGAGAGCTCGCATTTAGCTGGATAATCAACAAACGTTCTGGCAAACCGCAGACGTGAAACATGTTTCATATACCCATTCATACCTATCATGAGCTGCAGAAACTTCTTTTTCATTCATTGGCCGACACCTGATTATAACCTTGACACACTCAGAAGCCTTTTTACCTGCCTGAGAATTAAAAATTGCATGCTTTAGCTATTGATAAAGAAAGAGAGGGTAGTGTAGCTGGATAAAGTATTGATCTTATCAATTTGCGACATCATCTACATTTTCTTATGAACTGCTAACTCCAACAGCAAACATCATAGTTTGCATTGCTAGTTAAATCTTAGGCATGAATTCTTTTAAAATTAACTCACCATTTTGATTATTCTGCTTCGAAATTCACAAAGTTATCTTCCTTGTTTACAGGCCTTAATGCGTTTAGGCCTAAGCAAATTTTGTATATACCACCAGCCAGCTACCATGGAGATATAAATTTATAATTTTCAAATAGGACGCAAAAAAGCAGCCTAGTTCACCCTTTCGTAGATACTTTATGCGTCGTAATTTAATAACGAAGCTTGTAAGCTGAAAAGCATGAGTTATAATGTTTGATGCTTGGAGTAGATAAGCTTCCTTTGAATCATTTGCAAAAACATATTTCCGCCATTAATAAAACACTGATCGACCTCCAGTTCAGGACTCGGACTGCTTTCGACTCGAACTCGACCTTCAGTTTAGGACCAGCTTAGGACCATGGGTTGCGACCAGTTTAAAACTAGTTTGGGACCATTTGCGCAGCTATATTATCAAATCTGAAGGCAATAAATCGCTTCAAATTGCATATATACAACGTACAGGCATGTAGAAAACAATATAGGAAAATTCAGAAATATTATCAGCAGGGGGCGAACTGCAACTGGCATGAGGGCGAATTGACAACGAGGGCGAATCGACCAGAGATTGGGGCGAAATCCGTCTCGAAATCCCTAATTTTGTAAACAGACTGCGATGACAAAGTGCGTTATATGTAGTGCGTCAGGAAATGAAAATAAATAAAAATTTGCGCTCACACCCTTGTATGTACGCTTGCATTCCCACCCTTAGCATCACCCTAGACTCTTGGGTATTGCACTACCATGAGCTCTTGCCAGTACATATTAGGTGAAGTCTAGCTCTCGAGCATCATGGCGGAGCCGCTGAAATCCATTGAAGGTTTTGTTTGCTCAAAGGCTGGTCTCTCACACCAGGGCATCCAACATGCTGTACTGCCACCACAACATATTGACCGGGCCGGTGACTGGGTGGGAGTCGAACCCAGAACCTTCGGCCTCTCACGCCGACGCCCTATCATTGGGCTATCCAGTCACACTAACATTTAGGTGGTAAGTTCTAGTCTATAGAAGTTGGGAACACGTGACGTGCCAATCCCGCGCAGTACTACATACCTGAATAGTGGCCTTTAAGAAACTCTCGAGCATTGCTTAACTCCTCTGAGTTCAGCAAAGCACAGAGAATGAGAAACGGCCGCTTCTGATCTTTCGTACAAGTTAAACCAACACCTAGTGCTGAAGATCTTGAAAGAAGAGAAGTTAGTGCGTGCTGAGATGAATCTTGTACGCTTTTGAACAGCGGCTTACAAAACACATATGCGTGGACAGCCGACAAAAACAACAAAACTCGACCACACAAATTTAGCAATCACACTCCTCTGTCGCAAGAAAATATACTTGTGTTAGAATTAATACCAAATATTGCATAATAGACTCAATAGCGTGTCTGGTTTATTACAAATATATTATACTATTATCATTCCTATTAATAACGTATTAATAGACATCTAAATAAAACTATCAAGTTCCATATTCCAGTTTGAAAATATAAAATTAATCGGACTTAATTACTCTATTTTAACTACAGCTGCATTTACGCATTAAACAGGCATACAGCTATTAAGTTACATAGCAAAATTGTAGAAAAACATAAGTACAGAGAGGATACAAAAATAATAATTATAACAATGATTGAAACTTTTAAGATGCTACTTCTTCAACATAGGTCGATGGAAATGCCCCGGTCTTATTCTTAGTCCTTCCCACTGTCCATCCGTTACCTTCGTCTTCAACCAAAACAAGAATCTGTGAAACAAACATGCGACACATTAATCTTAAGTCCATCACAGTATAGATTTAACCTGAAACGCCTACATCTAATAATCTATTAACTACAAAATAACTATAATATAATTCTGATATATATTTCTACATAGTCGACTCTATGAGTTAAAAGTTTCTGATGAAACTTTCGACCCTTTTTGAAACGTTTATAATCAGAGTTTTATTAAATTATAATATTTTCATGATCCCCAGGTTGTTGGAATCAGAAGTGAATGTATTCCTCTGCATCCGAAAGATTTCAATCTGAATGCTAATGGCCTACTGACCTCTCCTTCCTCCAAAGCCATCTCATCGCTATCCTCGTCTGCTTCAAATGTGTAGAGACATTTGAGGATTTTATCCTTTTCCTTTATGGTCTGTAAGAGATGAGAACATGACATATGATTGGGTAAAGGCAAGCTGCTAAAGAACAGAAAAACCTCCAAAGAAAAGCAACTGCCATCGAGAAATGAGGAAGGTGGAGAATACCATGACGTAAGCTGCAGGAAAATATCCTTTCTCTCCATGACAAATTCCCTAAAAAATAACAGAATATCTAAACAGATATCTGAATGAATGAGTATCTAAATGCGTATCTGAATGCATATCTGAGTGCATATCTGAATGCACATCTGAATGCATATCTGAATGCATATCTGAATGTATATCTGAATGCATATCTGAATATATATCTGAATGAATGAATATCTGAGTGTATATCTGAATGCATATCTGAATATATATCTGAATGAATATCGAAATGAAATTATTGGTAAAAAACAAATAACTATGTGAAAATTCTACGCACGAATTAAATTGTAAGAGACATCAGTACAACAGTGCGATATTCGAACGGACCTGAAGGAAGTGAAAGCATTATTCAAAAAGGAAACGGAGAGAGTCGTCAAGTCAAGCTCACCTCCCACCATTCGTCGCTCGATTTTCCTAGCACTTGTATCTTTTCACCAGCTCTGAAAAAACAGAGTGAAACAATTGGACATCTGTGGTCAAAACCGATTAAGACGAGCGCTACAATACAGCTTGCCACGAGACATCATGAACATCAAACAAGTTTGACGTAAGAGCACTCACGAAACGTTCAGATCATGGCTCTCTTCTCCTTCAAAATCATACAGAGCAACGACCCAAAGAAGTTCCTGCAAACAGACGAAAACAAAAAAGTGAAAACTGTGACTAGATGGTGCAAGTCATTAAAGACAGACACAATTACAAAAGATGAAGTTTAAATGGTCAGGCGTGTTACAGTACTTAATTACTACAGTATATAAGTACAGTCGAGCGTCACTATCTCGAACTCTTTATCTCGAAAAGATTCGCATTTCACTTCATTCTCCTATAAGGGTAAATTTAGTACGGATATTTCGAGCTCCCACCACGTCGAACAAATTTTCATTTTCCGTGCAAAGTTCGAGATCGCAGGACTCAACTGTACTACAGCACAGTATATAGTACTTATTGAAGTTGCATACATTGCCTTAGTAGCTCTTCCTTCAACCACAGAGCAAATAAAGAACAGGAACTCGATGTAAAGACTGGTGCAACGTGTGATACTTACTTGTGGTATGTCTGGTAAAGGCATGTCAACAGAGCCTCTCGGTGGCAGTGCACCAGTTGGCACACGTCCAAGTAGTGGCGCTGGCTGTGGGGCCTCTAAATGGGTATCAAATGGATTAACATGAATTAATATCGATTGACATGGATCAAGGTAGATTAACATGGATTAACATGGATACAATGTCCTTAAGCAAAAACAAATAAAAGATAAAAGAAACACATGTATGAAATGTTGGAGATACAAAAGCAGGTTTTAATCATGAGAGAGGCAGAAGAACGGGTGGCTAATTCTCAATGAATATGATAATAAGATCACGAGAAGATGCATATCAAAACATACCATAATCTTGACCGGGTTTATTTCTATTGCTAGCTGGTAGCTGTGGTGGTCTGTGAGAAGGTGGGCTTGGTGTTCCAGGCTCAATCTCTGCATATAGGCATTCTGTTGACCGTGCAAAGATGAAATCACAATAAATATAGAGAGAAATCTAAAGTATGACATGGGGGTAACATTCCAGTAAAATAAACTTTACATTTGGCAGGCTACGCAAGGGTTCATGCTACAATGTACCCAAGGCTTAAACAAACACTGGATGTAAACCAGTTCTTACCATCACTGTAATGTTCATCTGGAGGTGGTACCGAAGCCTGTTTTGGAGGCATTGCGCTTCCTGTGCAAAACGGCACGTTGGCTTTGCATTTCTTATGCACGTTCATTCGACAGCTTTGACACTTGAAGCCCTGCTTCACAAGACCTGGAAAGTAACCATAGCTGCTTAATAATTGTAACAATAGTAATCACTTCTAAGCAAGCATAATATAAAGTGATTGCTTGGAGAAAAAATCTGTGGAGTATGATTATAATAAAGCCTTGATGCAATGATAAAATGAATTCCCTGATCTGATAAAAGCCTGCACCCATTCCTTAGATTATTTCATAATAAACTTTATTCAATTTATTCTTTGCCCTGGGCTCAACTAGTATCGAATGGTAAAAAGTTGTCAAGCTACAATTAAGGTTCGTAATATGAGAGCCATACAACTATGATTTAAAGATGTAAACACAAAATCTCTGGCATACCAACAATGATGCCTCTGCAATAATAACACTGGGCCGGTTTTAAAAAATTGTGTTCCACAAAGTGATGCGGCTTTTCTCTGCTCGTCAACATTGTTGTATCGTTCGGTCTTCCAATTGTTAGTGACGTGTCCTTGCTAATATCCTGGGCGTACTCCTCCGCAACGGGACCCAATTTTTCGACGATGTCTGGAGTAACGAGCGACATCTATAAAAAAAGTTACGTATAAGTTGGCTTTGTAAGAGCTGTGAGCAAGTGCGGTGGGTAATGCTAAAAAGTTAGCTTGGTAAGAATTGTGAGCAAGTGCAGTGAATAATGTTAATGAAGAAAGGACAGGCTTGAGCCAGTGTTGCGTAGAACTACCTTTTGACGAGAAAGAAATAAAGCTGGTTACCTGAGCATGCAATATTTGGAGTTGGCAGTTTTGGTCCCTCGCTTGATTCCTCTTTAGCAGTACATCTACTTCATCAACTGGTACTTCTTTGGCATCTGATAATTCATGTTGACTTTATTGAATAAAAACAACAAAATCATAACACTTGCACAACAGATTTCCAAATAAAAGCATACACAAAATGAGACCAAAAGCATATATTGGCCAGAGGTTATAGTCTTTTACAGCAATTATTCAGAGGAAAAGTTAATGTGCTTACTCGTCTTGCACCCCTTCAGATGTTTGAATTTGTGCTTTCAACCTCTGGATTGACAAATCAAGCTCACTAATCTAAAATTTGACAAGACAATTTTACAGCTCAATTATGACACCCTTCATTTGTAATGCAACAATTCTCCTGTCTGAAACTTCGAGAAAAATATGATCATATATGAACTTACCTTCTTCCGTGAATATGCTACTGTCCTTTTCAACATTGGCTCTGTGTACTGATCAACTACTAAGGACTTTTTAAGGTATGCCTAAAAGATGAAAAACTTGCCTATATCATTAACAGAAACATTAAATCAACACGAACACCTGCCCTCTTTGATGTTATGTTAACTATAAAGCATTTATCTGCTCATGCTGACTTTGCCTTGCATTCTGTATATTTTTAAATTTCTATCATTGCCTCAAACCAGGTTAAAATAAAATTATCACAGGAGCTGAACATATCAAGGTATTAACTGCATAACGTTGTAGTCTAGTAAAAACTGTTACCAATTGCTTTGCATCAGAATCAGACTTGAAATCTTTAGTTGCTTTCGGAGGAAAAAATTGTCTGAAAGGCATGGCCCGGTCACACATTTGTTTGTCAACATGTTGAACAACAGATCTCAAATCAGCTTCAACATCAATCTTGTTTGCACACTCAACAGCATGAGTCATTCTGGTACTAAGTTTAGACAACTAAAGAAAAAGAAAAATGAGAACATTATCTTTCAAGAAAAAGATGAGATTGCATGCAAATTAAAGATCAAGTAATGTTTTCATGCATTAGATTCATGCTTTCATGCTTTAGATAGCATGCAAATTAAAGATGAAATATTCCTGTTTTCAAGCAAGTCACAGAGCCTATATTTTGACAGAAGAATAAAAACTGATAATTGTCCAAAGGCCAGACTCACCGTGTCTTTTTGAATGTTCAAAAATGCCTTCAAATACTTCACTAAAGCTTTGTTCATGTCTTTATGAACTTTCTCTACATCCTAAGAAAAGTGATTAGATAGTAATCTGAAGACTTTTAAAAACAAGAGAGCATAGATTTCAGGTGCAAAGATTGGAATAACTCATTTATCAAGTGGAATGTAGCAAAGCCAAAAATATTGGTAGACAAAAAAAATAAAAAATTACGTCAAGTATTTCAGGTGCAGTGGTCAAATAGAGTGTTTCATTCATGCTATTTAAGGTGGCCAGTTGCAAAAGAAATTCATTGTGTCTGTTGTGGTAAACAGCTATGTGGTGATCCTACAGAAGAAAAAATAAAACAGCAGTCACAATATAGCAATTATTCCACTGGGGAGATTTATCCAAATGAACTAACTTTGTCTTGAGGGTCAGTATGCACCTTTTAAGAACAACATAAATGCTGATCCAAAAACCGGGTTAGATACCTTAAGAGTCTCTTTATCATGGATATTGAATTTAAACCATGCATCAGAATAGTCTTTGTATTTCTAAAGAAGAGAAAAATATATTGTATAAACAAATTTCTCTGTAAATGAAAACCTTTAGAGAGTGATATATGCAAGTTTCTAAACATAACAAGTTTGATATATGGTGTTTTGAATTACTTCATAGTACAATCTTGCCTGGGATTTTATTACCAACTCCTGAAGAATGTGTTTATGAAGAATCAAAATATAATTAAAATAAAAAAAATTCCAAGTTACCTTATATAGATCATCCTCATTCTTGTTAATTCGAGTCTGACAAGCATCTCTATATGCAAAGCTCTAGAAAGCAGAAATTAAATCACATTGAAAACCCAGATTCTATGGTTATGGTTTGCTTCTATACAGTTCAATTCTGTTAACTTGAACCTTCAAGGAGTTGATCCAACTTAAGTAAGTCTCCTGGTAAGATGTTCAAATCCAATGAAAATTAAAACCATTTCAACTTTGCAAAAGTTTGAGTCATCAGCAGTACAACTTGACAGGATTCAAGTTCAGTGTGATTTGATCACCAGAAAGTAAGCTGAGAATTATTTCTATAGCTACAAGCTTGAAGTCCACAAATAAATCAATACCTTTTTGCATAGGGCTTTTTTTCTAGAAGCACTGTAGCTTAAAGGGTTAGCAACTGTCTTTTGCAGGAGCTGTCCGAGTTCTGTAAGATCCTGTCAGAAATAACCTCATAACATTTAATGGATGTTGGAAGCTAGAAACCTGAGGAAATATCACTTGGCAGATACAATAAACTTCTAGCAAATTACAGGTACCAGTAACAGGAAATTACTAGTATGTTAAGTCAAAACAATAGAGAAAAACTGCTAAGCTAACCAAAAACTACCTTTGCTTCACTTTCAACTTCTGCAAGAATTTGATCCCAGGCAGTGAGGAATGTGTTACCCTGACAGTCAGGTCTAGAAAATAATGCAAAACAAAGCTCTCACTCAATATAAACATCACATAAACAAAAGATGAATTTAATAATTACCAAAAAGATAAAACAACATTACCGCTTCTTCACTTCACTTGTTTTCCGTCTAAATACGTCCACTAAAGACAGGAGGCTCGAGGCTGTATTCTCTTTGATGACTGCTAATTTTCCACAGAATTCACTGACTATATAAAATTATGCAAACATTGCATTTGAGTATTAGTTTTGTAACAACAACTCTCGAATTTTGGAAAAGAATACACGGAAGCTCGCTAGGCCCCCGTTCTAATACTGTTGACCTACCCGTACCTACCTGTTTTAGTTAATTTGATAATAGTAAACACGTTAGATTTGATAACTTCATTTTCGACTGGAGAAACAAGCTCTCTAAACTTCAGATCAGGCACGTATCCAAGAGAACTGTCCATTTTTTAAATAAGAGCAAAATGGCAGCGATCATCACTTCGTCGTTAATCGTTATTCAAATATGTTATTGACATCCGTCAACAATAAAAAAAAATCCAAGTTAATGGCAGGCAATCCTTGTGACGTTGCAACCACTTCGACCAATTTCAAAGGTCGTTCAGTTTGCTCAAATAATTTTCTTTTGCTACTATATATAATTTCTATTTATTTATAGTGTGATGCCGGGTAATGCCCTACGGACGTTACTGATTAAGATGTAGGTAGATGTGAGACTGAGAAGAAAAAAGACAGAAGGACCAAAAGCCAAAATTTATTACAGTGTGTGTGTGTGTTCTTGTGTTGTCATGTCATTTGATGATGCAGGCGATCAGGTCTTTCCAACGCTCTCTATCTTTTGTGGCCGATAGCACAGCAGAGCTTGCTGTTGGACGTCTGCGTCTTTTTCCTTGCCTTGCATTGCAGGAACTTGCTTTGTCACCCAACTTCTTTTCTTAGACTTTTCGCCATCTACTTCTTTTCCCCTCTATTTTTCCGGGCAGAGTAAGATTTTCTACCTTCTCTTTTCTCATGATGTGTCCCGAAAATTCAAGCTGTCCTTTCTTATTCTCTTATTATTATTTTTATTATTATTTTTTATTATTATCATTAGTTTCTTATTTTCTTGTTACAGTAATGCTTGAATAAACGTCCGCTTCTATTAGGGTGCGTTCTTTGGGGAACTTTGTCTCTTCTGAATTCGGAAACTTCCGATCCATGAATCCAAAAAAACGCAACGAAAGAGTTTCGAACAATCTCTGCGAAGTCTCCAAAGTCTTCTTGCTCTGAAGACAGAAGAATTTGGAGACTGTGAAGTCTCTGATTTTCCGGAGAATTGACAAAAAACGCGTTTTCCATCTCTCTAAAGTCTCGAGAAAGAAGAAGAGGCAAAAAAGTTCCCAAAAGTTGTTCGAGCACCGGTGATGATTGGTTGTTTTTGCGCTAAACCAATCATTCACGTCTTTTCTGATTGGCCAATTTCGATCCTCTTCTGGGTATAATAATTTGTTACGTTTTCATTTTCGTTCTCTTTCTGACGTACTACTCGGATGAGTGTCAGACGAAAAGCTTTAGTAGTTATGTTTCGCTATGTTTGCGATTGTCAAAGCTACTATAACCTATAACTATAACTATGCCACTAAGCATCCTCTGAACAATGAAAATAACTACTTTTCATTGTTCATAAAATAACCCAGAAAGGAATTGGAAACCTTCGACATGCAGCCATTTGCTTGTTTCCTTTGAAAGAAAATGAAAATTTGTTCAGAGGCGGGGCAACACAAAGTAAAGTAAACTCGAAGTGTAAACTTAACTTACGACCGCACCTTATATTGACTATTGTAGCTATGCTGTTCTTCTAAATTGTAATTTGTATTTTATTTTAACCTCTATGTAATTTACAATAAGTATATACTCTAAAATAGGGCACTGAGCTCGAAAGCCGTCTCGGTTCTCTCAGCGTCCTAAGCAACTCATTTGATCACCCGGGGTAATGTCTGTGCAGTACAGTGGAGGCTGTGCAGTACAGTGGAGGTTGTTCAGTACAGTGGAGGGATAACATCAGTACAGTGGGGGGATAACATCAGTACAGTGGAGGTTGTTCAGTACAGCGGGGGGCTAACATCAGTACAGTGGGGGGATAACATCAGTACAGTGGAGGCTGTTCAGTACTGTGGAGGGATAACATCAGTACAGTGGAGGGATAACATGATGCTTGTGGGGGGATAACATTGAGTACAGTGGAGGCTGTTCAATGTCTCTCAGTCAAGAAGCAAATATCAATGTCTCTCAGTCAAGTAGTTTAGAATTTATTTACTCTAACTCATGTAGATCAAAGGTGTTTGTCATAGGTAGATTTATGTTTTGCTTGGCATAACTTAAGACGAGTAAGAATAGAAAAGACCTTCATTTTTAGGTCAATAAAATAACACAACAAAATCGCCATCTGAAAACGGCATGGTTGCGCTAAGGCCTCCGCTGTACTGATGTTATCCCCCCACAGTACTGAACAGCCTCCACTGTATTGATGTTATCCCCCCACAAGCATAATGTTATCCCCCCACAGTACTGAACAGCCTCCACTGTATTGATGTTATCCCCCCACAAGCATAATGTTATCCCCCCGCCGTACTGATGTTATCCCCCCACAGTACTGCACAGCCTCCACTGTACTGATGTTATCCCTCCACTGTACTGAACAGCCTCCACTGTACTCAATGTTATCCCCCCACATGAAGTTAAACACAATAAAAAGTTAAACACAATAAGAAACAACGTGTCTGGCTATTCCGCCATGATAACTTCAACTAACTCAAACAGGGGCCTGGGCCCAATCTCAAATATTAACAACAACAATGTCAAATACACAACAACCCTAACCCTATTGTTCAACAAAGTTTTCAGTGTACTTGCGGTTTGGTTTAACCGAGCGTCCACTTCTGGTCTTATATAATGTCCTTGCACTCTGATCACCTTGAACTTGATTTCCATTATCTTGAACAGGACCATTTTCAACATTATCCTTTGAACTGTTCTCTTCATCAACTCTGAAGTGCTCACTATTGTTCTCTTTCAATTCTTTATTCTCATGGCAATTATCCTCTGGCTCATTCTGTTCTGGCATAATATCCTCATATGTTTTACGTATGTGCCTTCTATTTCGTCGATATGTTCCTCTCTCTGTTTCAATTATATAGCTATTTATACCTTGTGGTTTCTTCACAGTCCCTCTTCTCCATCTGCCGCTTGGCTCAACTTGAACTCTTACTGCCTGACCAGACTGTAACCTTTGCAATTTTTTTGTACCTTTGTCAAAACTCTCTTTCATTTTGTTCTGTACCCCTTGACGAATTTCTTTGAATTTCTTATGGCCTATAGCCCTTGGCTTCAAACTATTTTGCTTCACAGGAACATTTGTTCTTTGTGTCCTACCCATGAGTACATGTGCAGGACTTCTACCATCAACTGGTGTATTACGTAATTGTAACAGAGCTAAATAAGGATCCTCCTTGCTAAGTTTGGCCTTTTCAAGCGTACTTTTCACGGTTTGTATAACACGTTCGATAAACCCATTGCTTTGTGGATATCTGGGGCTTGTTGGGTCATGATAAAACCCATAACTAGCTGCAAAGTTCTTATACTCCTCTGCAATAAATTGTGGCCCATTGTCACTAACAACAATCTCTGGTATACCATGTCGAGCAAAAAACGACTTTGTTTTGTTTATCACTGCAGGTGATGATGTACTGCATAATTCACATACTTCAAAATATCGACTATAGTAATCTGCAACAATTAGATAGTCTTTCTTGTTCCACTGAAAAAGATCTGTTCCAGACCTGCCAACCTCCCAAGCTTAAAAACCTGGATACCGTAAATTCTCTATTAAGCCCCCCCTCTCAATTAAGCCCCCCCTTTTCAGAAGGAAAAATTTAATAAGCCCCCCCTCTCAATTAGGCCCCCCCGATCTTCACTGATGCCAAAATAAGTAAACTTGACAAACAACGAAGATTTTCATTTTATTCATTGGCCGTTCAATACTTCTCAACAAGTTTAAATTCAAATCATTGAGGCTTAAGTATTGTGGATATAAACGTTTTTCACACAGACCACATTGAATAATGTATTTCATGTATTATTTATTGTATTTCCACAACTGAAAATGGTTTTCTATTACAAAATATTTATTAAGCCCCCTCTCTCAATTTAGCCCCCCTCTCTAATTAGCCCCCTCCTTAAAGTACTGAAAAACAATAAGCCCCCGGGGGGCTTAAAAGAGAATTTACGGTATTTAAAATTTTCCTTTATTAAAACCTGGAGATTTTGCTAAAAACCTGAAGATTTTGCGTCGCGAGCTTTTTCACCAAAAATAGCAAGATAATTCATATCATTTTCATAGAAATGATATGAATCTCGTTTGCATGCAAACATAGGAGCGAGGATCGATAAGGGGGACAGGGGGCCGAGGGAGTTATTCTAAGCCAACCAGCGATGTCAGCAGCGCTGTGATGTGATACAAGAACGATAACACAGAGGAGGGAAATTGTACATAAAATCATGCATAAAATTTGCAGGGGAAAAACTGAATAAAATCTAAACATCTTGAAAATCGCTGCATTGGTAAATTGAAAATAAGTTTTTGAAAAACCGTGTGAAATGAACAAAATTCGTGTGAACGTGAGATTGAGGCCAAAACCGTGAGACACACGGCAAAACCGTGAGAGTTGGCAGGTCTGCTGTTCCAACCTTTTGCCAAGGTCTCTCTGGCAGCTCATGCGGCTGTAGAGGCTCTTTCTGATTGCTGTTCTTTAGCTGTTGACATGAATCACATTTCTGTATCATGGATTCAATTTGCTGAGCTAGACCTGGCCAGAAGACAGTGTCACGAGCAATCTGTTTCGTTTTTACAATCCCTTGATGACTAATGTGTAACTTTTGCAGTATATCTTTCCTAAGACTTGGAGGAACCAAAATTCTGTGACCTTTGTAAACAAATCCATCTTCCTCCAATAACTCAAATCGATAGTCATAATACGTCGTTACTAAAAAGCGGAACAACCCAAGAACAGGCTGAACAACCCAAGAACAACCCAAGAACAACCCAAGAACAAGCTGAACAACCCAAGAACAACCCAAGAACAGTCCGAAAACCCCAAGAACAACCCAAGAACCACCCAAGAACAACCTTCAAGCCCCAAGAACAAGCTGAACAACCCAAAATGAACGCAAGAACAACCCGAGATTGTCCTAATAGGGTTCTTTCTTTCCCATTTTCACGGCGTTATTGTGGGTTTGGGATGTTGTGGTTGTTGTCTTTTTACAACGTGACGTGAAGTGGCCTAACTAATTTTCTTATGAGGTGAGGTTACAAAGCGAGTCAGAACGCGGAATCCACTGGATAAATTTTGTTGAAAGTTAGTCAACATTCTGGAACTTTTTTGGGGAAATCCAATGCTAACAACCATGAAAAGATTATATGGCTACCTCAATCCTCCATATCTGGCTCGTGGAACCGATTCACTTCGTGGCTTGGCTTGTATATGTAAAGTTGATAGGCTTTTTTGGTTACCTACCATTCATCGTTTTGGTTGCTTTTGTTCATCATTCATCGTCCAGTCAATTTCGCACACACTGGAACAACAACACACCATTGTGCAGAAACAGTCCAGGTGGCAGGTTCTGAGTCTGAGTCAAAAAGAGAGAGTTGGCGTGCAGCAAACACAAACGATGACATTTTATGGAAACTACACAAATAATAAATGAATAAAAATAATACAAAGATTTATATAAAGTCATTGTTCAATCTTGCATCCTTGCCGCTGAAATTTCTTTATCGAACCTTCTGGAAGGTATTTTAAGGTTGATTTTGGAACAGTTACCATGGTGAATTCAAAATTTTGCTGGTATTCTAGCAGACATGATCTTAAATAATGTAAGTAAATGTTTCCTGAAGCTGATTTTTGTTTTCCATTACCAGCAGTCCATTCTCTCAGTCCCTCTGTCTTTACAACAACCCAATCTGATGTTGTGAATATTCGCTTGCAGCTCTGGCAACGCTTTACTGAGATGGGACAGTTTTTATGGTCTGATCGATGGACAAGTTCAAATGAACTTTGCAGAAGGCGGTCAGGATTTAGAGGATCTGATGCTGCTGGACTTGGCATGTTTGCTTGCTGAGTCACTGCCCAGGAAGGTGAAGCTGTTGATGACTTTTTCAACTTGATGGGAGTGACTTTTTGAACTTTGCTCGCAGGCTGTGGCATCGTAGTTATTGTGCGATCAATGAATATTTCAGGTTCCTGCATGCTAACTCTTCTTGGCACCTTAGGTGGTTTCTTCAGACCAGCTGATGCAGGTTTGCGATAGCATTGACTCTGAGAAGGAATGAAGGCGAAAAACTGATCAGCGTGTTGCTGGCGTCGCTGAGGGCTCCACTGGTTCCATTTTGTTGGCTCCACAAAAAACGTTTCATATCCATTGGCAAGGCGATATCTTCCCAATCCCCGCAGTGCTCGAACAGACTCTGTGTAGAATTCTTCAACCCATTGGCAAATTAATTTGTTGACTTCTGCAACTCTGGACTCATTGTGAGATTCTTCTGCAAGAAACTTCTTTTGCAGTCTGTGACCACTCTCGAGCCCATTTGTGTAAAACCTGCCTTTGATGTTAAGTTGTGAACGAGCACTTAACACCAAATTGGCTTTAAAGGTCTTCGCACGTCTCGCCATAAACCATGCATGAAAGTTGGGCAGCAGGCCATCCCATATTGGTTTAAGGCTCTCCAGCTTGGCATCAAAGTCTTCCGGATCAATAGCATCTGCCAGTCCTTGTTCTGCAACACATCCATGCTGTGTGCCATAGATGTCTGCCATTATTCGTCTGGTGGTGCTTGCATTTGCTGACATTTCCTTCAATCTACGCTCATCATTTTTCTGCATATGTTCAGTGCAGAACAGTTTTTCAGCATCACGAAGAATGTCTGTCAAACCATTTCCAATGGCATTGTCCAAATCATGGCCAACTTTTTTGATGGACAGCAAGGCTGGTTTGGCATATGTCATCTCCAAAGCAAACCGTCTAAAAGCAAGAGAGTATTGCTGTTACACATTCATTGTAATTTTTTATTTTAACCGTGAGAATATTTTGTGAGATGAAAAAGTAGATAAAAATTTAGAATGAATAATTTACAAATATCAATCACACCTATATGTCCTTTGGTCTTTTCTAAAGTGCCACATGTAGGGTCCTGGAAAAACTGGATGAATTCCCTTTTCGTTGACCAATGCCTCGTAGGAGAATGAGCTGTCAGTTAGCCAAAAACCATCTGACAATTCGAATGTTGTGTCAACAATGAATACACTGTTGCCATGCACACAAAACCGATCAATATCCGCAAGCATCTGATTAGTAGCACAGAAAGAGACATAATGCTCTTGCATCAATACAACACTTTCAATGTTGCATTTTTCGTTCCGCATTTGCTGCACCAGGGTTTCGCATTCAGGAATCCCAGCTCCAGTCTCTTGTCGCACGTGCACCTTTTTCCTGGCTTTAATGTTATGAACGAATTTAGGATTGCATGGCTCTTCGTTCGGTGTCTGAAATGCGAAAATATGTTTTTAACAACCGGATTTTTAAATGATATGTTAATTATTGATAGGTAAACAGTCACCATGACTAGTTTATAGAGAAAGTCACCTTTGCTTCTTTAATCAAATCTCGGTAGACTTTTGCGCACGAGGCTGTGTTTGACAGCATATTGACAGCCTTCTTTTTTATGGCTGGATTTTGTTTCATGTAAGTGGTTGCATGAGGCCGTTTTGCATTGCCATGCCGAGATAAAACGAAGTTTTTCTCTGCATTTTCGTCGCCGTTTTTCCAGTTATAGGACATTAAATAATATGGATCTTCGTCTTTGTGATCTGCCTGTCTCACTGTTGCAAACATTTGCACGAATTCAGGGTTGCATTTATTCTGCCTGTATGTGCGTGTTAGCTGGTAAACATCACAAGGACGCACGAACTTCTTTTCATACTTTGATCCCACTCTCTCGTTGATGTAGTAAACGCCCCCATTTTCTTGTCTTGCTACCGTGCATTTCCATTCCTTGTCATTACTAATGTAATACCAGCGCTTTGGACACCCAGTTTGAACATACGCTCCGTTATCGTCTGCCCGGGCAGTCTCCATTGGAACAACCTCTCTATTGAATGTGCACATGAAGTTTTGGCGAATGCCTGAAGGTGCAGCCTTTCTTTCAAAATCCGCAGGACTGTTTAGTAATACATTCAGAATAGCATCTGCAGCGTCCAAGTTTTGTCCATCTTCAATCGGTTTCTCTGCTGATCGTTCCTTTAGTGAACATTCGGGGTGATTTTCAATCGCCACACTTTCATCCTGATTTTCCTGTGTTAATGGCTCAATAAACTGGTACATTTCCTCTCCATCGAAGGTGTCGCTTCCACCCTAAATGCAAATAAAGAACGTTGCTCAATTTGTAAAAATTGTTTAGAGAAAAGTATTGCTATCATTAGTTCTGCTTTATTGTTCGATTGGATAGCTTGCCTTGGCTTACAATAATGCAGAATCGAAATTTTTACTAAAATGGTGCGAGTCAGTGCAAATTACGATAACGCTAGTTAAGGTAGGCTTGGCTAAAGTCATATAATTAGACTGTTAAGAAATGGTAGCAGAAGTGAAGTTGCTCTTCTTTCTTACCTTATAATCCATAAATACGTTGACTACAGGATGTGGAAGGTCACAGAACTCTGGAACTCCGTTTGCTTCTTCATATTTTTGAACAGTAAAACTGTAAGCTATCAGTAATGGCGTATTGATGCCTTCTTGATTGGCTAAAGTGTTGACCAGATGTAAGTCGGCAAATGTGTTGAATATATAGCTTTCTGCTAAATGCGCAACACCCTGTCTGATGTCAAGTGGCAGATGATCCATGTACTTTGACAACGGCCCATAAGGAGGCAACGTAAACTGCACAGAAAAATTGAATGCACAGTTTTAGGAATAATGTTCATAAAAATACTGAGACTCGAAATTGCCAAAAGCGGCGTACATTTGAGAATAACAATGAAAAATATCAACGCTTAGCAGAAGTTCAAGTTTTCTTATGAAAATGAGTGTAAAATGAATGTGGTAAATGGTAAACATAATGAGTATAATATGTTTAAAAAATGCACAAATAGATGACGGTCATAATGCAGTAAAGTGTTCATTTGAGCAATATATTGCACCAGGACATGCTCAGGAATGTAGAACTGGTTCTTCTATTATTATAAAGAATATAAAAAAGTAGCTGTGAGTAGATAAAATGGACTAGAAGTTGAGGCTGACTGGACGACTAATTATTAAGTGATCACTAACGATGGGACACGAAAACTACGAGAAACCTGAGCGAAAATATTTGAGAAAGTGAACACACTGAAATATTTGTGGCAAATATCTAATGAAACTGATTTACGAAGTTCCACAGATTGGAGAGTTTCGTTCGCGGTAATAGGGACCTTTAAATCGAGTACGAAAACGAAAACGAAGATAAAATTTGATGGCGTGTGTTGTTCTGCGCGTGCTCCCTGGGAATCACCCGAAAAATTTCGTAGTCTTCGCACGGGAGACAACAAAGTTTTTGGAAAATTTCGTACTCGAGACTACGAAGTTTAAAATTGAAAATGGTAAAGCGAAAAGAGAAAATTTTGTAAGGAAAATTAGGCACGTGCATTTTTACATGCGAGAAGTGTTATTTGTCGAACTATTTGCTCATAATCCTTTTTCAAAACAAGGAGGACAGGCTTGGACTACCTTAGGAAACATTAGTAAGGCCATCTAAACAAGCGAAACTTCCAGAACGAGTACGAAGCTCCTCGGTGCCCTGTGATCTCGAATTTCGTCTTCGTTTTCGTACTCGATCTAAAGGTCCCTAATATTTTTGAGTGAATGACAAAAAAATGCTACGAAATATGAAGCTCTATAATTCTTTGATGATTTAAGAAGCTTGAGCACTCATTGTCGAGGTTGGTTTCTAATACAAAAATGTGCGTATTTACTAGAAAGAAAAAAACTTACTTCATCTTCAAGCTTTTGCATTATGGTCTCCATGTTCTCAGAAACGGCAACAGTGGTTTCTCTGTCGAATCCAAAATCTTTGTGTAAAGCTTTTTGATCAATTCAGCTCTTTCGTATTGTTGGCTTGGCTTTCCAACTCTTGCTGAATTTTACTACAAACTTACCAAGATATATACCCAGATACCAATCTAAAATTAGCACACTATTAGCAATCTATCGAGGTGATAACAGATAAGAGGAAGGGAAAGGCCATGAAACGAAGTGAAAATTACGTAAAGTTTGCGTAAACTTCACTAAAAACAAACTAAATCATGACTTAAATTGATGAGTGGACTTGAAAGTCATGATATGATGCTGCACCCTCACGAAGAATATCCTGTGGGGAAGCCTTTCTTTCGTCTATGACGTACGGGCATTCCCACTAATGACTTGAAAAAGAGCAAACTTCACTGGATGAATGAATAAACAGGAACGAGGCGGTAGGGCCTAAATTTGAATTTCACCACAACAAACGTCAGTCGCCTTTCCTTTCCGCCCGCCACGACATTATTGCTTGGGGAAATCGCAAAAGGGTGACGAGTACTGCAGAACACAAACAATAAACGCATGCAAATGAAGACTTTTGTACGTATATCATTTTTTCTGAGAGTATTCGAAGTCCTAAACATACAAGACATGACACACGGCACTCACATGGCGTGCCATAGATACTTTACGCTTTCAACGACATGAAATCGGGAAAGAAAGAACCCTATTAGGACAATCTCGGGTTGTTCTTGCATTCTTTTTGGGTTGTTCAGCTTGTTCTTGGGGCTTGGAGGTTGATCTTGGGTGGTTCTTGGGTTGTTCTTGGGGTTTTCGGACTGTTCTTGGGTTGTTCTTGGGTTGTTCAGCTTGTTCTTGGGTTGTTCTTGGGTTGTTCAGCCTGTTCTTGGGTTGTTCTTGGGTTGTTCCGCTTTTTAGTAACGACGAGTCATAATAGCATCTTATTTCTGGAGCTACATCCTCCCTTCTCTCTGGCCATCCTGACTTTATTTGGTCAATAAGTTTCTGAATGGAGTTGTCAACATTATTTTCTTTAGCTATTTCTTGCAATCTTCTGTCAGTGATATATGCCTTCTTTGACATCAAATGTATGAATTTTTCTTGCTCTATGTCTCTATCAAATTGCTCTTCAACAATCTCCTCTGAATAAGCTCTACTTAAAGCATCAGCAACGTACATTTCCTTCCCTTTCTTATAAATTACCTCAATATCATATGCTTGCAGCTGCATCATCATCTTTTGTAGCCGTGTCGGAGCTTGTGATAGAGGCTTGTTCAGTATCACTTCAAGGGGCTTGTGGTCTGTTTCAACTCTTATCTTCTTACCATACACATATTGATGAAATCTGCTGCACCCAAAAACTATTGCAAGCATCTCCTTTTCAATTTGTGCCCATTTTTTCTGGGTTGCAGTCATAGCTTTGCTTGCATAGGCTACTGGGCCTTTATCTTGTAAGATAGTTGCCCCTAGACCTCCATAACTTGCATCAACTTGCAAGGTTATCTCCTTGGTTACATCATAAAATCTAAGAATGTTAGGACTTATCAATGCTTTCTTAACATTATCAAAAGCATTGCTATGCTTTTCCTCCCATACGAAATGTGCATTTTTCTTTATCAATTCCCTTAATGGTGCTGTAATGTCAGACATGTTCTTGGTGAACTTTGAAACATAATTGATCATCCCTAGCAATCTTTGCACATCACCCTTGTCTTGCGGAGTACGATAGTCCAAAATAGCACTGATCTTCTTCTCATCAGGCAAAACTCCATTTTGCGTAAGCTTTTCTCCTAAATACTCAATCTCTGTGAGCCGAAATTGACATTTTTCTTTGTTCAGAGTTAGACCAAATTCCTTAATTCTATCAAGGCATTTCTTCAAATTTCTGTCATGCTCCTCTAGAGTTTTTCCCCATATCAGGAAGTCATCTATGACAGTTTCAACTCCCTTCAAATCTCTGAATTTCTCATCAATTGTTCTGTGAAATACTTCCTGTGCAAAAACAATTCCAAATGGTACTACCTGAAATCTATATCTACCCATTGGTGAGTTGAAAGTTGTTAGATATGATGATTCATCATCTAATGGAATTTGCCAGTATCCTGACGTAGCATCAAGCTTGCTGAAATAGCGTGCTCCAGCAAGTCTGCTTGTAATTTCTTGTTGAGTTGGCAACTGATAAGGTTCTCTTTCAATCACTTTATTTAGATCACGAGGATCAATACAAATCCTGAGCTTTCCAGACTTCTTCTCGTTAACCACCATGCTATTTACCCATGGCGTTGGCTCTTCAACTTTCTTTATGATGCCCTTTCTCTCCATACTTGACAGTTCATCTTGAACCTTCTCCCTTAATGTAGCAGGAATTTTCTGTTCTCCACTGTATTGATGTTATCCCCCCACAAGCATAATGTTATCCCCCCACAGTACTGAACAGCCTCCACTGTATTGATGTTATCCCTCCACTGTACTGAACAGCCTCCACTGTACTCAATGTTATCCCCCCACATGAATCGTGCTATCCCTCCACTGTACTGATGTTATCCCCCCACAGTACTGCACAGCCTCCACTGTACTGATGTTATCCCTCCACTGTACTGAACAGCCTCCACTGTACTCAATGTTATCCCCCCACAAGCATCATGTTATCCCTCCACTGTACTGATGCTATCCCTCCACAGTACTGAACAGCCTCCACTGTACTGATGTTATCCCCCCACACACATCATGTTATCCCTCCACTGTACTGATGTTAGCCCTCCGCTGTACTGCACAGCCTCCACTGTACTCAATGTTATCCCTCCACTGTACTGATGTTAGCCCCCCGCTGTACTGAACAACCTCCACTGTACTGATGTTATCCCCCCACTGTACTGATGTTATCCCTCCACTGTACTGAACAACCTCCACTGTACTGCACAGACATTACCCCGGGTGTTGATAATAGTTTTTGTAATCCATTTTATTTTTTGTAAAATTTAGCTAGTAGTTATTGTACCAGTATGTAATCTGTAATTTTGTTGCTGAATGAAATGAATTTGAATTTGAATTTTAAAATGTTGACATTTTCGAATCCTTCCCGGCATTTTCCAAAGTATTACATCAGAGCGAGGTTCTAATTTTAAGTCCCTTGTGTTGAACGAGTTGCGAGCGAGGCAATTGGCTCTTCGTGTCAAAGAAGGGCTTGGCGCAATCATTTGAAATTGAAAATTTTTGAAATGTTCCACTAACGGACTGAAAACATATATCTTTACAAAATTTCACGCTGACTTCAATGTATTTCCTTGGGTAACAGAAATATTATCGCTGTAATTTGATTTGAATTGGTAAAGTAAATTGTTTCTCTTCATCGTTATGGATTTCACGCCATGTAAGTCGTTGCATAATGAGGATTTGGAAATCACAAGAAACCCTTTTGACAGCAAGGACTTTGACAAAGAAAATTGTCCCGCTTTTAGTCCGTCGATATTTGTAAAATCAGTTCGTGAAGAAGACTCAGGGAAGGTGAGAGTGTATAAACTTTCTTTTCTATGTTGATTTGTTGTAATGGTAAACTGTAATGTTACGATAGTTTCACGTAATTCAAAATCTTGGCCTCAACAAATGCTTATACTTTACTCTGTTGTTTCATATAATTATTTGAAGTTGCTCATTCTTTGTAGAAAAGTAAAGAATTTCGTTGGTCTATTGACCAAATGGCGGTGTTGGTAAGAAAATTGAAAAATATATATCTAAGCTTTGTAGATGTTTTTTGTATGTAAAGCAGCAATCTTTCATGGGTCTTTAACATTTACACATGATATTTTTATAGAAGCCTGTTGATATTGAACAATACCCTTATCAAGAGTACAGTGCTTCATATGAAAGGTAGAGCATTTAAGTCAATATTTTTTGCATATATGCCTTATTGATTTACTAATATACAAATATTGCATTGCATTGATTTGAGAATGTACTTCCCTGAAGAAGATTAAATTGTTTTTCTTTCTGTAGAAAATTTTAAAGAGCTTCATTATTTGATTTGATAACGAAGCTCTTTACATTATAGTTATGTATTTTATGTAAGCTAATAAAATAGATTTATGTTATGTCAACAGTCCTGCCTATCTCGCAAGTAATTTTTCATTCATTCATGCTCAGGGAGGAAGATGAGATTGCAGCACAGAAGGCCATTAATGAGGTATTTATGATTCAAAGTTATTAATCCTTCTTATATTCAACACATTGTTTGTGCTTCAGATCTCAAAACCAATAGGAATTGGCTGTCTATCTCAGCAGATCCTAGCTCAATTTGAATTGAAGATAATTATTGTGAATGAAAGTTTATGGTGAATTTTTTTACTTGCACTATTTTAGTATTTCTCAAATGTTCTGCTACCATCTCCTTGGATGAGAAATAAAAATCAAGCTTTCAAGAGAGTGACATTTTCACCTCATCCTCCAACATGTATGTACAATGCAAACCAGGTATTGTAAATCCCTTATAAAGAGGTTTACAATGCCTGACTCTATTTGAACTGCTTCATATTACAATATCACCTTTGTGTCAGCAATTTTCGATTGTATGTGTATGCCAAATGTCTTTTAGTTTCCTTCGAAGTTACTAATACAGTAATTTCTGTTTGAAGCCTCCGGAAGGGGGGCTGTTGTTTGCAGGCACTTTAAACAAGGGGGTAATAGAAGAGGGACCTTAAAGGGGAATTTGCAGTATTGGGATTCCACTGAAGATATTTGACTGTTTTATTCATGCAGTGATGAGTTAAATGGTCTTGTTTGCATTAAGATTTCTCTAAATTTACAATGTTGTTTTTTCAGACTTCAAGGAAACACCGGAAACAAGTAAAGCCTCCATAAATTCAGAAAATGAAAACAGTAGAAAAATGGTTGATGGTATGGGCTTTTATTTTCTTCATAATCCAGTATTAGGAGCCTTTTCTTGAAGAATATGATAATTGCTCTTCCCTCATTGGTTGATGTAAATAGGCACCATGTGATGTCTTGCGTGGTGGACTTTTGCCTTCAAGTATACTCTATACTTTTTTCCTTAGTTGTTATAGTTCGCTGTTCTGTTATGCTATATTGATTTATGTGAGCTGTCTTACTTTGTGTGAACACTCTGCAGAAATACGTTTAACACCTTTCTTGTTATCTCACACATGCAACCTGTTACTCTATGTAAGACTAGAATCTCAATTGTTCGATCATCTAAATTCATTCTTTTTCCATTGAAGGAAGCTGCCAGACCACTTTGACAATACCCCCAAATGTTGACATAGAGAAACTCTTAGGTTTGTATTGTCGTCTTTTCCCTATTTTTTGTTATGTGAAAAGCAATGCATGAGATAATAAAGTTTTGATTTCTCCTCTAGGAAACGCCTTCTTCACATACCAGGACGAAACGATCCCCTCTAATAACAAGGAATTGAACGTGAGCACCTTGCGAAGAAAACTGTTTTCTCAAGGAGAAAGCCCCTTGGTTAAAGATCATTCTATTCGTAATCATAATCATGATGATGGTGATGACAATCTGTGTGTGGAAATTAAAGGGTATGTAACGATAAATCGTCAAACGTTTCGAGTTTAATATTGTCAACAGATCCATTTGTCCCCGTGGAGTGGATGATGTGCTATCTGTGCTATCTGTGCTGCCTGTGCTGATCGTGTATCATTAATGTGCAATCAAATCAAACTCATTGGCTTTTTATTTCATTTGAAAAGGTTGGTCAGTGCAAGCAGTACCCCGCGAACCCCCAAAACTCCAAAGACTCCAAAAACGCCCAATTGGGTAAGTATGTGATACAGTAAATACCCGCATATAAGAACCAGTGGGTTAAGAACCTTCCAGGCTGTGAAGTCCCTACTCAAAACAATAGAAGAGACGATAGACTATTGTATTTGAACGATAGGCTGGATGCAGAATTCACAGGTTCTTATGCGCGGGTGTTTAATGTAATTACATTGCACGAAGATTGTCAAGCAAACCAATACATCTATTGTGATGGAGACATTTCATGTTCGAATCCATGCTTATGCCAATCCAATTTAATTACAGATCACGTCCAGTCCATTTCGCGACACAACACCGAGCAATCGAATGAGCTCGAGCCACGACTCCGTTCTTCAATCCTCCTTCGTCGCGGAGCCGTTTTTGAGCCCCAGCGTGTCACCGATAAAATTTGACAACGACCCGAATAACAACGAGGCCAGCACCTTCGAGTTATCAGACGAAGCATTCACTAGTATCATGGGTGTGACGTGCACAACTTCATCTTCTTTGCCACTCGAAAACTCCAAACAGAACATTGCAGCAACAAGCTCTCCAGAGTCGAAGGTCTCCGACGATAATAATGATGATGATACCGAGAATTATGGACGACTCATGCATCTGCAGTCTGGTAGGAATATTCCCAGCATTGAGCCGATCGACACTTCGATTATCAACATCAAGGAGTCCACGAGAAATTCGCCGATTCACATAACAGGCGTATCGCCCATTAGAAACGACAATACGAGAGGCGACGCCATGGATATGTCTATGATCAGCTCTACACGACTGTACGGTACGACTGCCAACATATCCGAGCTACCCGACATTAGTCAGTCCGTGAAGGAATCGACAGCGAGACACTTGCACGGTATGACTGGCTTGTTCTCTCCGATTAGTGGCACCAAGAATGCGAAAGAATCTAAGATTATTGCTGATCTTGGTGATGGTATCGTTTGCAATGAAGGTTTGTTTTTACTATTTCCAACATGTGCTGGTGTATAGGGAGCTTGACTTTATCTGTTGCTATATATTACAATGTCAATATCACGTCTGTTGCTGTCGCTCTGTCTAAAGAGCAATGCATGCAATGGTTTTACTTAGTTTTAGCTGTATTTACGTGGATTCATGTGTAATAAGTGTGAATGAATGTTAATATCACTGAAAACATGTAAATAGAGGTGTATTTTACTTAGTTTCAGCTGTAAATGATATATCATGTACAACTTTACTTTCAGAAGACCACGACGTAAGCTTTGATGACGGAGGACCTTTAGATATCACTGATCTAAGCTCGCCGGAACAGCTTGGCGGCCATTTCGATGCTTCAGAAGACGATGAAGACGTTTGTCAATCAGATGACGTATACAAACCACCGCTTGTCATCGTCTCGCCTTTTCCCACGCCAAAGCGAGGCATCTTGAAAAAGCATCCGAAGAGGCTTTCGCCACTACCAGGCAAACCAGGGAGAGAGGAAAGTCAGGGTGATGAGAAAATGGACCATCGTACCGTCAAGGACAGGTTCAGGAACCTGGAAACTAAACTGATTGAAGTCGAAAGTCGACTGGAAAATGTCGAATATCAATCACGTGATAATGAGAAGTATCCACTGGGAAAAGAAACGGTGATTAAGACTCCAACCACTGGCGTTCAACTCAACAGTGTGGTGGCAACTAAAGATACTGCGCTTTGCTGTCAGGATCAAAGAAAACCAATGCTGGAGGACAGGAGTGCTGGCATGGTAGGGCCAGCTGTGAGAAGAAGTGATATAGACGGAGAACAGGATAACAACATAGGAGACAGGCTGCCATTAAGAGATGTGAGCAATATGAAACCGGATTGCCAGTGCAGACATCAGTCGGCAGCGCGTGGGAAAGAGGAGCGACACTTCGATGTGGATAGTGTTGTTCTGAGAGCCGATGCGGCTCTGTCGAAAGCCAAGAAGATTCAGAGCTGTGTTGACGGGGATTTTGAGTTATTTCTCGAGAGCTCTCCACGAGCTGATGTCCAAAGGAACGATGAGATTGCCCGCGAGGAAGATGAAAGCAGAGCGTCGTGCGAAGTGGCTGGAATCATGCAACATTGCATGGATCAGCCCCAATCTCAGTATGATCAGCCCACTAGATTGGCTGCTCTTCAAGGAGACAGGTTTCATGAATACCGACTGGCTGGTGTAAGAGGTACGTCTGCTTGATTTATTCTGTCATTGTGTGATCGCCTGCTATTCTGTTGGTTTAACATTAAAAGTGTACGTAGATTAAACGGGTGAAACATCAGGCTTTGATCTTTCTCCAAACATCCACTCCCTTGGAATAAATCGATTTATGCTATTAAAAGTGTCATTTTTCCATGTTTAAATGTGTATCGGGCTGATAGAGTCGATGTAAAACTTTCCTTGCTGCAACCTTGCTATTATACGCTCATTTGTTTTGGCCAGGTAGCCACATTCTTTTATGAAAAAAGCCCGTCGTTACGGGCAATATTTTGTGGTCCATTGGTGCGAGTTTCCACTGCACTATACACAGCCAGCTTACATAATAGTCTATGTAGACTGTGGTTATAAACTAGTGGTAATTATTGCTATAACACATTGAAAACTTTTAAGAGTGCAATGTCATGATCGGTTGATTTTTTTGCAGATTCTTTGAACGATTCATTAGACGTTCGCTCACCCATGAACCTGGAATTAACTGGAGACATTGACAACTCAATGCTAACAGCAGTTCGTAGCAGAGACACGAGTAGCAGAGTGCCAACTCCTGTTATGAATCTTGCTGGTCTTACCATCGCAAGAGAACTAAATACAATGCCACCGCATGCCCACCCAACACCATTGGGTGTAGATAGAAGAGAGGGGGCAATTGATGATTCAAGAAGCAAATATGAAAGACGGTTAGCTGCTTTTTATTTCCTGCCTTCATAGCTTTGATTCACAATTTTTCATCAAGTGCGTCGTTTCAAAGTCACATTATGTCCCAGTACTTCCAGATATAGCTCCTTCCAACTTTGATTGTTTATTATGTTAGTGTAATACAATTACTACAAACTATCGTCTTTTTATGGTTGCTGTTGTGTTTACTGTGACTTACCTGCTATTTAACTAGTCTGCATTAACTATGTCATAGCTGAACCATAAGCATTATGCTATTACAGCAATCGATTGCTCTGATTCTTTGATGCATATGATTTTTACACGGGTATGATTTAAGGCGATCTTGATCAGTCTTTCTGTTCAATTTCATAGGCATACATGGCCAAGCCAGAAGTTGCAGAGAGTATCCACCTACACCAGGTCGATATCCCCTTGTTTTCCAACGAGAAGTCGAACGTTCAAGTCCTCTGGCCTTATCAAACAAGATACGGCCAACAAGATCAGGGACGACTGGAAAATCAGGCCCTCGTCTAGATATGGATTCTTGGCAAGTTTTAGATGATGATTTCAATACGAAAATAGGTGATTTCAACATGTAAGCATCCATGAAATGAAGATGCATTAAATAGATATAGATTAATTTTCTTTACTGTATCTTACAATTTTTGATCAACTTCCTTCTCAAAATCCCCAATCATGCATTTTTGTAGATATGTTGACTTTAGTTGTTTCTTGATTGTTTGTTTATATCGAATATTAATGATTGTTATTGTTGTCATGAAGTATTATTGATAATATATTTGATCGTGTCTTGTTGTTTGAAAATATTCTTGAACTGCTCCCTTTGCAAGAGAGTCGAATGAAAGCTCAAAAGATATATTGATGTATGCATATTCCGCCCACCTTTAGGATTGTCAAACAACATCATTGACAACGATGGCGACTAAAGAAGACCGAGAAAAAGCTGTTGCAGCGAGAGAAACTCTTGACAGTGAGCGTTATTTGCTTCAAATTATAATTAATGTTTTTTTTAGTTTGCATTTGTTTATATTTGTTCACAGAAATAGCGGCTACTTAGGCATATTTCTTTGAGACCTAAAATGACTGGCCTTAGGCCCGCCATTTACATCTTGCTACTGCCACACAACCTCACCAGGTGAAGTTCTCTCCTCCTGAATTAAATTGTGTTTAATTTTGAATTAAAATGGAGACGTGTACTTGTAATGGGAGGTACCTTATTGGTCCTTTTAATACCGACCCTAATTTAAGGTCTGCCTTTCCTTTTAATGCTGTTTTTAGTAATGTTAGTAATTTTCATAGAACTCTATAAACCAGTTATATCTAAAAATGAGGCCTCTGGAGAAGGAGGAACCACAACCTTGTCATCTTTTTCACTGTAGATTTTTGTTTTTATGAAATGTTCTGATTGCTATATCTGGCTGGCATTCAAAATAGTTATGTTAGAGAGACCAGACGATTTTTTGATCATTTTGCAGTACTGCATGGTAGCTAATGCTAGTGTACAAGATCTATGTATCGCATAGCTTTGCCTGCTGCCGAGATGCTATAGTTTTGACCATGTCGCACTGCATACTACCATATCAATGAGAGAATGAATAAAGCGATGTGTTAGTTGTATCTAACAATAACTGCAGCACCCATTGTAAACCTCTGCCAGCTCATACCATGCATATTTCTATGCCGTAGTTTTGATGGAAATGTCGAATTTACTGAACACTGGCTTGGACTCTGAGAGTTTATCAATATGTGTCAAATTAATCGAATCTGGCGTGAACCCAGAAGCCCTTGCTGTCGTGATAAAAGAACTGCAAAGGGAATCTGCCGCGCTTCAGGTATGGATGGCACGATCACGTCACTAACAAAGCTATTATTATTGTGATTTTATCATATTTTGTATAAGTCTGATTGACTACATTATGCGCTAATTTATTGGTCATTTAAATACCTCCATCATGTCTGCTTTTTATTTCTTCATTGTGCAACAGGCTGCCACTTCTTGATTGATGTGATGGGTGAATTTGTAAAGCCAAGAAAGCAAGAGGTGTTTGAACATTCTATATATTTTTTTGTATAAAGCATTGTAAATTCTAGGTAGGTTTTGTTTCACTCAATGAAAGCCCTTCCTCCAAACACCTAAGCTTTTTGTCAATGCTTATCATAATGTTTGCAAAGAACAAAGACTAATAGCATTAGTGTTATAGTTCAAAGCTGCTTTCTTTTGTGAGAGTCGATTTTCAACTCGCACAGTTGAAAAGATTTCCTTCTAAATTTTCAAAAGATCGTTTCAAATGCACTTTATTCGATCTTTTACATTTTTCAACAACGCTTTGTTTGCCTGAGTGGGGAAAGCTGCCCTTTTGAACATCGTTTCGTTGTTCTGACAATGGTTGCCTAGGTGGCCTCTCGGCATGTGTACATATTGTGATTGCGTTTCCATTATCAACAATGACAACCTGACCAGTTTCTTGCTGTAAACAAGTCTTGTGGTTAAATCGTCGAATATATCTCATCGCAGTGATTGTTGAGCACTTTTTGTGAATCTTTTTCGAGTCTATTTATCAAAGCCATGGGTACAGGTAGCTCCAAGTCAGCAGGCAGCAAAGGTGAGCATAAGCAGAAAAGGCGGAAGTCTTCTTCGTCGTCATCCTCTAGCAGTTCGAGCTCGAACTCGTCCAAGGGGAAAGGGGCCAGGAAGCTAAGTATCGATGGGGCTAATCGTCAAGAACTCATCGATGTTGTTCTTGAGTTTGTGAACACGAATAAAATTGACATAGTTAGCTATGATTATGCTTCGCGACTGAAAGCCACGGCCATCGACTGGCAATGGGCCATTGCCAACGGCACCTGCAGCTATGCAAAGTCGCAGAGAGATATCAAGCTGAAGCCCGCGATAGGAAGGCGAACTTGGAAAAATATCAGAATCTACGTGTCGTCCACTTTTGAGGATTTCAAGCAAGAACGAGATTTGCTCATTACTGAGGTATATATTATAGCATATTGTTAGTTTGTATTAGTTTGGCCATGATAATAGAATCCTTGGCAATAAGTAGGGACGAAGAACTTGAAATTTCAATTGATCATTTTTGCCTTCTCCTCGTGTAATATTTTCATATGTTATCAGTTGCTTGCGTGTTTTTCCTCTGGACCCCACACTGATTATTTTGTGAATATAAAAAGGCCCTTTTCATATCAGAAATTTGATATAGTATATTCATTGTCCCCTCTTTGATTTGAAATCAATGAAATGACGGGAGGCGAACAAAATCCGATTGCTTTTTATTTGCTTTCTCAGATATTTCCAAGTTTAAGAGAATGGTGCGAAGAACGAAAATTGAGATTGGTTGATGTCGATTTGCAATGGGTAAGTGTGGTTATCATGCAAGTGTTGTAAATTCTGTTATTGCGCTATTCGCATGAAGTTCCTTGGTTGTTTCGACAACAACATCGCCAGCTTCACTAAAATCCGTCGTCTGATCTTTGCGTAATCCCTGTGTAATATCAAGGATTGTTGGTCCTCCATGCAAACACAGATTACCCGTTGGAGACTCCTCTTTGTTCTCAGTTGCTATCGAAACCCATTCGAAAGCATCAACAATAAATCACAGACACTGACTCTCCCATATGCGTGTATTGTGTCAGGAGCTACAGTACATTGCATTGTAACGATATACTTTGCATCTCGAGGTGTCGCAAGTTTAACCCATAGAGAAATGATATACATTATTGTATATCCTATCTCTACGGTTTAACCATCGTCAATAGAAAAACATCATGGTATTGTTTAACCTATTTTCTATCTATTGACCGTGTCTCAACAACAGCATGCAGCATCACAACATCGTTCCTTTGTGTTTTTGTTGTTGATGATAAAGACTGTTGATTTTGACCACAGTCAAATCTGCATAGTTCGAACTCGCGTAATTCGAACTCTATCTAATTCGAACGAAATTCCCCGTCCCTTCAAGGATCACTAATGAACCAATTCTTATCAAACAAACCTCTATAATTCGAACTTTTTGTAATCCGAACATTTTCACGCTTCCCAGGGTGTTCGAATTAGACTGACTGTATATTGCTTTTCGTTGTGCTTTCTCAGGGAACAGAGAAAGGACTAAAAGATGACGAAGGAATCTTGCTTGCACTAAATGAGATCAATCGCTGCTATGAAGAGAATACACTGCCATTCTTTCTTTGTCTCTCAGGGTGAGTTGCCAAAGAAAAGCATTAGCATCATGTCGTTTTCAAAATGAAGCATAACATATATAATTCTATAATGCTGACAGTAGATTATGTATAGGGATGATTAGCGATACAGAAACTACTATTAGCGATACAGAATTATTTCTATGAACGATTTGTGACGTATTGAGCGTTTGAGCATCATCTTTTTACATTTAAAGAGGCATTGATCGTAATAACTGCCTTTTTAATTATGATAATATATATAACATATGATAACTATGATATTCTCTTATTAATTATGATAGATCTTTGCTTAATGCATGCGTGTTTTCTAGAGATTTTCCATTTCTTTTTGACTTTAGAGAACGACTTGGCTGGGTCCCAGAGTACAAACGTGTGCCAAGAAATATCGCTTCGCATTATGGATGGGTATACGACTTCTCACTGTATGAAATGGAGATCTTGCACGCTGCATATCGCTACTGTAATCAAAATGGTACGTCTTTTCACTGTCGCTGTATACTCACACTTTTTATTTTTCAACATTGCCCTTCTTTTTTCCTTCTTTCCTTTCCTTTCCTTTCCTCCGTATTTCTGTCTTCCTCCAATGTCACATTTGCATCATTGATCATTTGCTTTCTTGGGGTTTTGTATATTTTTTTAATTTGTGCACTACACGCTCCATCTACTTCCTCCAGCATTGTTCATGGTACGAGATCCCGAGTTCTTGGAGCCTGTTCCTGACGCATCCAAGAAAGATTTCGTTGGAAGACAGGACACAGAAACAACAAGAACAAAACGCTTGAAACAAGAAGTTCTCGACAGATTTCCTGTAAGTAAATGCTACTTGCATGTCTCTCCATGCGAGTTGGACGCATCACGTATTGCATTATTCTACAGACATTTACAGTATGCCACTAAACTAGTTAAAACCAAAATGTGCTTTGTGAATTGAGTGAGCGATTCTTACACATGTTGTCTCCTAGAATACGCAAGTTTTAACTTATCAAGTTAGTGGAGAATGTAAAGAAGATGGCAAAATGGAGCTGAAAAACCTGACAGGTGAAGGAATTTCCTTTGGTTCCGTGGTAAGTTGCAAACACGCATGCTCTATAATGCCTATCCGATCGAACGCCCAGGCTCTGCCGCTATGGAGGAGACCACGGCAGTCATTGCTCAACTGGACTCACTACACTGCGTCCCTGGCCTCGCTCGTAAATCGCTCAGCCTGAACCGAGCTAGCCAAAACGAGCGAGGCTCAGATTTTTGTAGTATAGCAAGTTTTTGTGTTGCTGTTGTTGTGAGCTATGCTACGACTGTGTAGTGGCAATTCTACTCTTTCCCTGGGAATTCTTTTCCCAACCACGGGTTCTCAATCCGATTTGTTACCTCAAAAGATAACGTAAACGTCTATTGTTGACAAATCTGATAAAGAAGTGTCAATGTTTCTTTAGGTGCTCGAGTTTTTCAAAAAGAGAATAGATGAGTTGTATCCACTTGACCCGACACCTCTCGACGAAGTTGAAGAACGAAAGCAAGCTCACAGGGTATGCTGCACTGCAGTTTGCATAGCATCCTTCACTCACCTCTATTTTCTTGTTTATCTCTCATCTCCTGTTTTATTGTTTCGGACGTTTTCACGTTGATATTCTAAACGCTGGCTGTTTCATTTCAGAACTACGTCGCGTATTATGCCGAAAACTCCTTTCTCAGGGAAGAAATAATTGCGAAGGTAAGTAGATGTATATGCTCTAGCACGATTCTTTCTACTTGTCTTTGGCTTAATTCACTTGTATTGATTGGCATGCTTCTTACGCCCATTCAGATTGAGAAAAATATCAAAGAGCCGCAAGAGCACTCGCCCATTGTCATACTCGGGGATTCTGGCAGTGGAAAGACAGTTACACTGGCTCAGAGTGCCAAGAGAACAATTGAACTATGCAGATCAAGTGGCATATCATCTCCAGAGTAAGATGGAATTGCTGCTTTTATGTAATATATACATAGATCTCTTTTTAAGCCGCGGAGTACCACAATAGGCTGGATTTAAACTGACGTATATTTCTCTTAAAGTGGTGTCACTGGATGGAAAGTTCTTTGCCACTTCGTTGGCTCATCTCCTGGGTCGACAGACCTCGTCTCATTTCTGGAAAGACTGCTGAAGGAAACAGGCCAATTAAAAGTAAGTTTTATGCCGTTATTTTTGCACTATTATTTCTGCACTACATTAACCTTGCACTATTATTTCTGCTAATCAGCCTTTGTACTCAATCCTCACATTCACCTTTAATCCTCAAATATTCCCAAGCCTGTATTTACTTTATGTGCATCTTATGCCTTTATTATATTTTTATTTATCATCTTGCTCAACTGTTTTTGTCTCTTTTTTTCGTTCAGGCTGAAGTATTTGATGACTTGGACATGCTAACATTGAGAGCACGAAATGTTTTGTCGTACGGAAGCACGCCTATTATCGTCTATATTGATGCTATTAACTTGGTAAGCATAATAACGAATGTCTTAGCTCTTGTAGTTAAACACATTATGCTTTACAGAATAGTTTATATTGAATGTGATATGAAATATTGTATATAATGATGTATAATATTATTGTCTACTTTGAAATCTGCAATTCAACGGGAACTAGCCACACCTAACGATGCACTTGTTATTTCAAAGCTATGCTATCTGTATCTGTAGTCATTTCCTATGTATGAATCACATATGTGACCACGGATCAAAATTTATCCAGTCTCTCTGGCATAAATTCATGGAGCGCAAACTCTGAAGCTAGCGACCTTAACATTACCCCAGGCAAAAATCTACAGTCAGATGACGGTCAAGCATCTAGTTCTTGGACTGGGGGCCACAACTAACGATGCACTTGTTATTTCAAAGCTAAGCTATCTGTATCTGTAGTCATTTCCTATGTATAAATCACGTATGTGACCATGTAACTTGTTTTTAGATTGATCGTCATCAACAGCACTACTTGAAAAGATGGCTCCCTCCACAGCTTTCGAGTAATGTCAGAGTTATTCTCTCTACCAACACAGAGTGTGAAAGCTACGAGATTTTGAGAGATTATCGTCTACCTGTCACCACGATTCATTTGGAAAGTCTGGCTATGGAAACTAGAATGGTATATTTGATAATGACTATAGCAAGCTATTCTTCCTTATTTCATAAGCTTCTTCTATAAGATGTCTTTGCTTTAAGTGGCATGGTTTCATTTTATGAGATGATCTCTCTAACTTATCTGCTTTATATTCGTTCGTTTTTTCTCTTTGAAAGACCCCACCGTAGGAACATGTATTAGGCATATACCTCATCTACTAACTGCGTCATGTTTGTTGTTATTTTTCAGAGTATTTTGAAATCAGAACTTGAGAAGTACAGCATAATGCTCGAGCAGAGTGTTTGTGAAAACGTACTGTCCAAGGATGGTGGTAAAAACCCCTTATGGATTTCCATGGTGTGCCACTACATCATCACCCATTACAGCACTATGACGATTACTGAAATAGAGGAGAAACTGGTCGGTGATCTAAAGGGGTGAGAAATTGCATGTACCTGCGCTATTGTTGCCAGAGGCATAAATGTTTAAGACAGTCTCAAATTATTTAAGTACTTGTTTTTCTCTAGTCTGCAAGATCTTCTTGTGAGTAACCTTGATGCTGGCTCTGAGCACAAACTCGTTTTGGCTACTTTGTTTTTGATCTATACATCGAGACGAGGCCTCCTAGAAAGAGAATTGAGAATGCTACTCTGTACTTATGAGAAGAGCCAGGGTATGGTGGCTTTTTATTTCTTACGATATTCAGAACTCGAAATAAAGCATATTTTAGTTATTTATATTTTACCTATCTATATCTATATTTATGTTACCTGTATCGTGCTTCCTTATGCAAGTTTCCAATATTACTATGCGACCCTAATGATGTCTCTACCGCAATTTCTATGACTATATGTAAAGTGTTAGCTATCTGCTCGCAATCCAAACCGTCGAGTGTTTAATTATACGCTGTGTCATTTGACTCGTAGTTTTTCTTGTTTCAGACTCAAATTTCCAGTATGACGTACTACCGTACAGTCGTTGGGCTGTTGTTTACAATAGAATCAGGCCATATCTCAGGACGAATACAGAGTTTGGAGATGGGCGCATGGATTTTTCTCATAAATCATTTTCAGATGCCTTCGAGCAGAGGTGAGAGATTACTAACCAAGCATTGGTACGAACATGAGGATAAATCTTTGGTATCACGTTTCTGTGTGCGAGGCAGTTTTGGTAGATCTGAATTAGCTTAATCTACAGGTGCGCACTTTTTGAAATACTTCAGTGCATATAATGTTTCTTTGTCAGGTTTATTTCGGGAAGTGAGGATGAGGTTAAGCAGAAGAAAAGCTCATGGCATACGATTCTGGCTGATCATTTCAAAACAGAGGACGATTTGGATAGGAAGGCTGAAGTAAGATAACGAGCAGCTTTATACTTTCATATGCAACCAAGCCATCGTATTTCGCAGGGTAGCTTTGCACTGTACGCAGTGTTGATACGAATCAGCTTTGTAAAAGCCAAGCCATGAAAAAATGTCGAATATTGAGCATGTAGATTGGAAAAATGCAGATGAATTGCTGCATCTCCCTTTTCAACCATGCTGGCCACAGATTATTCGCCTGATAATGACTGTAGTAATGTATCATATTTTCTACCTACTTTTACAGGAGTTGCCTTATCATCTTGAGCAATTGGGTGACACTGCGGGATTGGCAGACTGCTTGTGTGACTGGCCAATATTCGAACGATTGTTTAGCTTCGATGTCAGCAGTGATCTTGTATATTACTGGCAAAGTGTAAGCTATTCATCTCTTTTCTATAAAATTACACCACATACTTATGGATATTCAACCCCACGTACAATGGGTTAGCTCGCTGCGCTCACATAAGACTACACCACATACTTTATGGGTTTTGTTTTAATTAACTTTTTGCTTGCGTACAAGTCTCGATACGTTGATAATTTTTTATTTGTTTTGTGTATGCATGTCAACGTATGCCAGCTCTATATGGATTGAAGGGTCCGACAAGAGAGTGATAATGTTGGATTCTCGTTTATAGGCGGGTGGATTCGATGTTGCCGGTGAGAGGTACAAAGACGAACTCGAAAGCCAGGAAGGCAAAATGCCCGACGTAGATTATTCCAACTTGATCGAGAAAGTTGTCAACTTCGAGTAAGTTACAGATATGCGTAGCTTGTAGATGTCTTTGGCTATTGTCAAGCATTATAAGTGTGCATAATTTCAATGTCCATTGTACACAACTAATTACACTCAGTGCGCTTATCTTGCAGTATCCAGGCTGGCCAGTATACAACTGGCATTGACTTGCTCAAAAGACTAGCCGTACTGGAAGAGACCAAACTTGGCAAGCGACCCGACCAGATGTCCGATATTTATTATCTTCTTGCAAAGTGTAAAAGTGAGGTGAGTAAACATTGAGTTCTTCGGGTGAAAATCGGGTGAAAATACAATCGCACCTGGCTATCCATCGAATCACTACGGCACAATACTGTTGTATATGACTGCATGTTTCATTTGGTGTTGTAGATCATAGAGACAATCGATTCACAAGACCCAACTCGACTACCGATGGAGAAAGAGGTGGTTGATTATTGCGAACGATCGGTCGAGCTACGCAAGAAAATGTCTGAAGGCGAGCACAAGGTATAAACAGACCAGCATCACCTTCAATTCTCGCAGCAATATTCCTCCATGTATTATGATTCGAGGGTACTGTGTACTCGGTCTTGCAGCTACTGTTTAAGACTATTGCTTATTATGTCGTGCTATCCATTGTAGATCAAGCTCGGAGAAACGTATGTTTTGATGACCAATCATTTATCAAGTATAGCTGATCTGGAAGTCATTGGAAAGGACACTGTTAGGAAGGAGGCAGAGCAGGCTATTGACGATGCTATATCATTGTTTGATCAGGTATGTTGTTCACACTACACGTAGCAGCAAACCTCACTTTTACTGATCTTACTCTGTGTTGAAAATGGTGATTCTTTCTTCGTTTAGATGAACGATAAGGGGCACAAAGCTGAGGCGTTAATGGCAAAGGGCACAATTTACAGAAATGCAGACAACGAAGCTGAAGAGAAGGTTGGCACACTTATCAGAGAAATTATGTCTTTCCAAAAATCTACACCACGAGCATTGATAAACAATGCAAGATCTTGCGTTTTATTAGGCTATCAGGATCCTTTGTTGCAATCGTGATTTCTAAAAAAATTAACAAGGGGGCTCCAAAAGCAACACCACCAGAGTGGGTGTGGTTTTTTGTGACCACACCCATGTTTTCATTGGCGCAAATATGAAAAACAGTGCTCACACAACCAAACCAAACCAATTCATGGTTTATAAGTCTTTAAAGGGAATAGAAACAACTGAATAAGACACTGGAGATACTTGAATTAACATCTGATGCAACTGACATCAGAATCTTTACTTGTTGCTTTTACGGTTGTCATTGCAGACGTCTTTGTACAGTGTTTTACTGAATCGAATCGTTAATGGATCTATTTTCTTTGCAGTACATGCTTGCCGCTATCACACTGTGCTTGGAGGTGTTCGGCGAAGAGCACATGCTGTCTGGAGATCTTTGCAAAAAAGTCGCCATTATGTACGACGAAGATCATAAGGATTTGAAGAATGCTTATTTGTATTATGAAAAGTGCAGGAACATATTTGACAAGGTATGCTGCGATTAGGGAATTTCAGTGGATGTTGTAGCAACCATTAGAATATTTCATCAGCAGTGAAAGCAGTTGATGATATTCACAGTAATGCTATCAGCAAAGGCAATTAGCAGAAGAAGTAGTAGTGTAGTTGTAGTAGTAGTGGCAGTAATAGTAGTAGTGGTGGTGGTATTATTACTAATACTAGTTGTAGTAGCAGTGGCAGTGATAGTAGTAATGGTGGTTGTATTATCACTGATACTAGTTGTAGTAGTAGTAGTGGCAGTCATAGTAGTAGTTGTGGTGGTATTATTATTAATACTAGTTGTAGTAGTAGTGGCAGTAATAGTAGTAGTGGTGGCGGTATTATTACGAATACTAGTTGTAGTAGCAGTGGCAGTGATAGTAGTAATGGTGGTTGTATTATCACTAATACTAGTTGTAGTAGTAGTAGTGGCAATGATAGTATTAGTTGCAGTAATAGTCGTAGTAATACTAATAGTAATGTAATAGCACTGGTAGTGGAATTGGCTGTAGTGAACTCGGTGTATACACTTTGAAAAATCACTTCCTTCTTCACAATAGATTACCTTTTGTATTTGTTTCTTAGCTTCTTGGCAGTGAACACCCGAAGACGGAGCAGATTGAGGAGATAATGAAAGATGCGAAGTTCGCCGAGGTCCGAGCTGGGATGAGCAATGCCAATAGTAATACCGATAATACCGATGATACCGATGCTGCTAATGACGAGTCCCCCGCTGATGGAGAAGAACAAAATAACACTGCTGCAGTTGAAGAGAACAACAATCCTGATAAGGAGGCAACGTTGGCATCCATAGCAGCTGATGGGGATATCAAACCTGATCAGGATGCTGTGACTACAGGATAAGGAGGTGTGCTGTAAATAGTCGCAATTTATTTTTACGTATATGCGAGGCTGGCCTTGAACATGGACACTTCAAATAACTCGTATTTTGTTAATGTTTATACTCAGATATCGTACTTGTTTGTTGCATAGGACGTTTATATAAGTGAGGTACAATAGGCGGCAAAGGCCTTGGGGACGCCTTCGACTTTCGCAAACTTTGCACATATCATTCACCTCTTCTGACGATTAAAATACAAGGGGTCTGCTTGGGAGAACATCATTGTTTTGGGGGGAGCGAGGAGGGGGCTTGAATAATTCCCGTGAAAGAAAACGTCACGGGTTGATGGCCTTTGTTCGTAATTTTACAAGTGTATCACAAATTAATCTTCATTGATTATCGCACGGTTTCATATCAGACCAATAAGATATATCTTCCTATTTTATAATCACAAGAACAATTAAATAAAGCTTATCGTTGTTTGATTTAATATAATTCGTGTGTTTAATTTAACTGTATTTTTTACCGAAATTTAGCAGAGTATATACATGGAACAGTACTATTGTTATTGTTGGGTGAGTTGTTGTTTCGTGCTTCTAACACGTCCACCCATCCGAATCGGTTAAATTGCATTAAGGATCTCTTGGCTGGCTCTTTCACGTTGCCCTTTGGGCTGGTAGATGTACCTTCTTTAACATTGAAACTGCAAGAAGACTCGAACAACGTTAGATATTATGAATGCGAAACATGAATGTTGTATGTCCGGGGAAAGAAATCTCAAGATGACAAGAACCTTTGTAACATGGAATGAAAATCTTTCCATAATGAAAGAAGAATTATGGATGAGGAAGGAGTATGTGCAAGAGGGAAGAATACTCGAGACAGAAGAAGCATTGGTGAAAGAAACTACTTTTTAAGCTCCTCCGCAACGTCCTGCTTACTCGATTGCGTTGCTTAATGTATCGAGAACTGCTTACCTCGAGTCATCTGCGAATACTGAATCATTAATGTCACGATTTTTAAGCTGCTTTAAAGAGCTATCTGCAACCAAAGTGTAAGGTCGTTAGAAAACACTCTTAGTTAGTTTTGCTCCTGGTCATTCATTACTAATATAAGTACTAAGTAGTTAGGTTTAATGGAAATCGTGAGTCTATTTAGCATTGAGCAAAGTAAACAGTTATGTGTGAATATGACCAGTCATGGCAGGAACCTTACTTGTATTTGATATATCATTTCGTGCATATGAAATCGTCAAGCTGTTGTACATGTATGGCTGATCACTTGCACAAGTTTTGTCAGCAGTGGTTGTTCTTCTTCCAAATGCAATTGTGTCTTTGATGTTTTGTTTGATTATTTCGTATTTCTTTTCAGATTTCACTCGTTCATCCTTAGTTATGGCTGCAAAGAAAAATATCCAATGAACATGCATCAAGAATTGTAACATCTTTAGTCACACAGGGAGTCAAGCAAGAAACACAGCAAACCTGATTCAACAACTGGGGGGAAGGTGTAGTGATAAATTGAAGTGACAATACATGAGAGACAGTTTGTTGGGTTAAGAAGATGCATGAGACAACTAAAAATGTCACCACACCTTGTCTATCAAGAATCTTCAATGACTTGATGGTGTGTATGACGTAGATTCTGTAATCGTAATCTTGAGTAAGCGGGTTTCCAAATAAATCTGAAAAGTGAAGAAAATTGCTGGAATGATGGGTGCATATGTTATTACTTTTCATGGGAGCTTACGTTATTTTGCTATATATACAAAGCAACAAGGAAAAGTTTGGAAAATTTTGCAATTGATAGCAGCAATAAGCATCTTACTCAGGTTTTCCAAGTCGAGGATGTTTCGTAGTTCGTGAATGACATCTGTGAGAACTGTAAGCTGGTTTCTCTGAAGCAGAAGGACCTTGAGGCAAGCCAAATGCTGCAATGCTCCATTTATGTCAACGAGCATATTGTTCTGAAGATATAGCTCTGTCAAGTGATAGTTGCTATCAAGACCTTTGATGCGACGAAGCTACAATAAAAAAAGTCACTGAAATCTCTATTATATCCCCTATGATAATAGGTTTATGATAAATTGATATTGACAGGAAAGCATAAATTATCAGGGGGCTAAGTGTATACCTTGTTGCCTTTAAGCCATAGTATTTGAAGATTTTTGAATCTTGACAGGTCTGGAACTTCAGTAATATCCCTGTTGAGAGAATACTTATCTAAGCACATAATCTAAGATGAAGGATATTATCAAATTATATTGGCCAAGGGTGGCAGAGTCTTACTTGTTTGCAAGATAAAGTTCTTCAACATCAAAATCTCTTTTGATTCCTTGCTCTTCGATGCATTCTTTGATGGCCTTAAAATTGAAAGCAAGAGTTTCTTAAGTCCCATAACTAGAGAATCATTAATAAATATTGACAATTTGACACAGTAACTTACCATCGAGGCTGCCATAATTATGTCCCTCAATCACTGCAGGTTAAAATGTCATGTAAAAAAATAAAAACAAATAAAAACAAATGCACAATCAGCTGAGCATGTTGTTTAGAAGCCAATCTCGCTTCCAGGTTGCTATGGATGAACACGAAAAAGAGGCAAAGAGGCCTAGCTGCCCATCCTTTCTTTTCATCAATTCGCAATTAGGATTCCTATAAAGCAGCTTCCTTCCAATCAAATACAAAGCCAATTTGAGTTAAATAGAGTTTTAGAGACAGAAGTCTGTTAATACGAGCTTCTTTTTAAACATAGGATTAATGAGGCAGTAAAAGATTTTTACATTGCATCCATTGTGATTGTCCCTTAGGCAAAGATTTGAATGCCGGTGTAAGGTATACCCTTGTTGTTATAATTAAAAGCTTATTTTATGAGTACTCATAATGCTTTTTGGACAATGAAAAGAAAAGAACCCGAAGAAGAGCCTAGTATCCAGTCAATTGCAAAAATGTCAAGAGCAAGCACGGAAAATCAAGTTTCTTCATCGAGTGATAAGAACAGTATGAAATATGACAGACAACTGAGGCTTTGGGGTGACCATGGCCAGAGAGCTCTGGAGAATGCAAAAGTTTGCCTCATCAATGGAACAGCTGTTGGAGTGGAGACTTTGAAAAGCTTAATTCTGCCAGGTATTATGTGTTATCTAAGCTCTCGTAGAGTTTTAAGCCATGTTTAATCAATCTTTATCATAGTTTGTAAGATTCTATTTTATCTTTTATTCCAGGTATTGGAAAGTTTGTTATTGTTGATAATGAGATGGTGAAAGAGGAAGATCTCGGAAACAAGTAAGTGAGCTTTAATGCATTTCATCACATAAGCACCAACTATACATGATTTTTTATAGAGTATTGCTACATAATATTGAATTAGATTTTCATTGCTGGTTTTTTATTGCATTCCAGTTTCTTCTTAGAGCAGGATTGCCTTGGAAAGGTACCTATGATATTCATGTCACTATCTATTGTCTATCTGTCATCATTTATTGTCTATTTGTCACCATCTATTGTCTGTATGTCATCATCTATTGTCTATATGTCATCAGTCTATTGTCTGCAAGCATGCTAAACTTACTTATCTACAACAGCTGTGAGCTACTCTGTTTGAACAAAGCATTTCACTCTCTAGCCAAGAGCTCATTGCACCTGCAAGTTGCTGCAAGAACTCAATGATGATGTTATAGGAAGCTCTTTTGTTGAGGTATTTTTATAAGACAGTTCCTTTGGTAGTATTCTAGATGCAGTTGAATGCTGTTGCCCATTCTGTACCTCATTGTTGTAATATCATGCCAAAATAGGGTTCAGTGCTCACACCAAACCAGTATTCATGCTAATCCAGTGTCCAGTGTGCCTTCATTTGTTTGCATGATTTGATCATGTTATGTCCTCAGGATCCTAGTGAACTGGTAGAAAATGATCCTGAGTTCTACAAACAGTTCACAGTTGTGATTGCATCTGGTGTAAAAGAAAGGTAAACAAATCATCAATTGCGATTTTCTACGAGTCATTGATAACTCACAGGTTGATGGTTTGCCAATGATGTTGCATAACAACTTTGCTTTCTTTCTAGTGATTTGGTTAAGCTGTCAGATCTTCTGTGGCGTGCCAACATTCCGCTGCTTATCTGCAGTTCTGTTGGATTCCTTGGTTATATCAGACTTGTGGTTAAAGAACACACAGGTTTGCTTCCATGCAACATTTTTCATTCACCAGCATTTTACTGGTGATTGCATGGGCCTCTGTGGAGAAACTGATGGCACATGAATTGAAAAGACATACATTGAGCTTAATTTTTATCTTTTCTTGTTGCAGTTGTTGAAGCTCATCCAGATAATAGTCATGATGACTTACGACTGGACAAGCCATTTCCTGGACTAATTCAATACATGAATGCAATGGATTTGGACAATATGAATCATCAGGTAATTGCATGAAACAATGCAGTGAAACATCCAGATAATGGACATTTATGGGACCAATAATTCCTTTGCATAAGTTTCTGTTGTAGAGAAGCTCTTTTGTGAAACAATTGTTGATTTTGAAAACTTTGTCCAATTGCTTAGAATTTACCGCCAGATGTACCTGTTCATAGAGGTTCCATAATATGATTACAAATGTGTCTTGCTGGATGGAGTACGGCAATAATATTATTGAAATATTTAATGGTGAGGTAGCTGAACTGATGATTCTTTGTGTTGTTCTCTTTGTAGGATCATGCCCATACTCCATATCTTGTCATCATTTACAAGTTTCTTGAAAAATGGAAGCAAGAGGTGCGCAGTTATCTTTGCTACGCTTGATATTCATATTGATAGCGAGTTGTTGCCAATTTTCTTCAGTGACAGTGTTAATCTCTTCATTTTACTTGGGTCTTTTAATTTTACAAAGTAAAACGCTTTCAATAAAGTTGCTATCATCTCTGGTTCACTCGCTGTACACGTTGATAGCTACTCATCCGTTGGAATTGACAAAGAATTGACGTTTGAGTAAGACCTAAATATTTAATATCGTATTTTTCAGCACGCTGGTCTTCCACCAAAGAATTTCAAAGAAAAGAAGGAGCTTAAATCAATGATAGCAGCAGGTGATGGCTGCCATCATTGCTTTAAGACATTGAATCGTTGCATTGGTGGATGATCGTGATGTCATCGTCTTTTTGTTATCTTTGCTTTGAAGGTGTTATGAAGAATGAGAATGGTATTGAGGAGCTTGAAGAGAATTTTGAAGAAGCAATAAAAAACGTCAACAATGTTTTGGTTCCAACCAAGGTAAATTGAAGAGCTAAGACAAGTTCAGACCAGCCTATAAATGCGATGTCCTTAAGGTTCTTTAAGGGAAATGAAAATGCTATTGGACAATTCTGCATTTTAGGTTCCAAGTAATATTGAAGAGATCTTCAATTCACGTCGCTGTGAGCATCCATCCGAACCAGTAAGCTCTGTTTAACGTTGTTTGGCCTTATTTTCCTTGATTTTTGTGTGTCTTTAAGCTCCATCTGTCTTGATTCTACTGCGTTACAATATGAACTATGCTATGAACCTCGTGTGATAACTGTGCACTGGCATCTGTTGTTCAGTCCTCCCCTTCTCTCCAAGTTATGAATACAATAAGCTTCTAACTTTTTATTCAGACTTGCATGTCAAACTTACGATTGTTGTGGCTTCCCTTCTAGAACATGAATTTCTGGATCATAGCCAGAGCAGTGAAGGAGTTTTTAAATTCAACAGGTACTTATACTGGCTAATTCGAATAGCGTGGCAGACAGTGACATAGGAGCCCCGGGGGTCACGTACCCCTCCCCCACTTTTCTGCTGTACATGAAACATGCCCCTTTATGAATAAGAAATCTGCCCCCTCCTGAGTTCAAATACGTATCATATGTCACGTCCTTTTTGTTGTCTTGCCTCCCTCACTTTTTTGCACGTTCCATGCAGTTGATTTTAGTTATCCTTTGCAGTATATTCGTTATAATATCTTGAATTTTATAACCTTCAGGTTGTCTGCCTTTGAGAGGCTCCATACCAGATATGTTTTCCGATTCGGCAAGATACATCCAGCTACAGAGTGTGTAAGTGTGACGTCATTGCTAACGTTTTTTTGCGTCTTTGCAAATTTGCTGGTTGCACGCATGTATCCATTTCATCCTCCTCCACAGCTACAAGAACCAAGCAGCTAAAGACGCCGCAAGTGTTTGCGAAATAGTTCAACAATGTCTTATCGACATGCAACTGGTATATAGTGTTCATGTTCATCCTATCTTTGATGCATAGCATAAATGATTCCATTGATATCGAGTACTTATTTAAGAATTTTCCCAGCAGATAAGCAAATAGTTAATTTGTCTTTATGCTTAATTGTGTGATAAATGCTTTGCTTGTATACAGGAAGAAGATTTGATTTCTGAAAATGAAATAAAGACATTTTGTAAGTCTTTTCTTTCATATTGACATGGTGTGCAAGAAATGTTCATTGAAGAACATGAACCAAATTATTGCCTTAAACACTGTGATTTATTTTCTTCTTCACAGGCAAGAATGTGCATTTCCTGCATGTTACACATGGACATCCTCTCGTAGACGAGATACGCTACCATAACGAAGGAGATTGCAGTAATATAGGTAAGGAAGATAACCACGAGATGATACGTAAGACTGTTTTAATATCAATAAGCATTGTATTGGATGTAAGCACCATTTAAATCATGTTTTGATTTTCTATTCTTCAGCTGAACTGATTGGTGATGATGAAGATTCGCCTGGAATGCTGTACTTGATTCTTAGAGGAGTGAATGCATTTAAGGAGCTGAAGAAGAGAATGCCAGGTATTTTGTTGATGGGTGAAAATGAATCTATGTCTGGTAAACACTCGGTTAAATCTACTCTTGCCTGCTTAAACTATACTCTATCTGGCTGGCAACCTGTGATTATATATAAGACTAATGGGAATTATACTGCTGATAGACAATTGAATCTGTCCGGAAAGCTCGGGTGAATAGTAGGTTGAATGTACTTCAATGCACACGCCATAGATTTGTACCTTCTGTTGTACTCCCACTTGGTTGAGTGATGCTCAATTCGACTGACAATTTGCATATCGTAGATTCACTATTATTTCATGCTCAATGCTACAATGATATACGCAATAAGCTGTAGTATGAATTACTTTGTTTTTAGGCGTTATTGACGAGGAACTGGAAGAAGATTTTGCCCAGTTGAAGGCAATACTCAAGGACACTGCAGAGGCTCTTCATGTTCAGGTTTACGTCAAAGATGAACTTGTTAAAGAGATGTAAGTGCATTAAACACACATAGACGCGATACATGATAGATGTATTTATTATATAGTGGAATTTTGATTTATCGTTTCATAGGGACGAGCTGAACATCGGATCGGGCCACTTTAATATCATTGTTATTCAATTCATCACATAAGAAATGCTTCCTTTACCCACTATGAGCACCAGTGGGTAAATGACTATGAAAATATTTTGCAGTCTGTTTAACGAAACTCAGAATCACGGAGAATCAATCTTTTTCCTTCTGTACTTCTACCATGATTAATTCCTATATTCTATTGTGAACAATTATACAATGTCATGTAGTATTGTCACCTAAGAGTCTACTGGCAGGAACAGACGAAAGCTAGATTCGCTATAGTGTTGTGGCGGTAGCATTCGACTTGATGTTTTCATTCGTTCTTTCTTATAGGTGTCGCTGCGGAGCTTCAGAACTGCACACCATAGCTGCTTTTATTGGAGGTGTGTAATGGTATTGACTAATCGATTGATTTATTGATTCGTGATGCATCGATTATGATTTGTAAGATTTTCTGCTTTCTTTCCGACAGGCATAGCTGCACAAGAAGCCATTAAAGTCATAACAAAGCAGTTTGTGCCGATGACTAACACGTTTATTTACAATGCTATTACCGAAACATCGCTGACATTGAGCAACAGCTAAGATAGAAGAGTAACAGACACGCGCAGTCAGCATTTCCATGGCATCAAATTTTTAAAACTTTATTTTCTTTGTTAAATAATATAATCTAAAAAACCAAGTTAAGTAGCAGTCGGTAATGCATATTCTTATGATGTATAGCACGGAATATATTTAGTTAATATCTTATTGCGCGCAAAGGGGGCGTGCTTACTGATTGCGAGCACTTTTGTGATTTTCGTCTAATGTCCACGCATATTTTTTTGCTTATGGCTTCATTACCGCTGTTCAAGTGCATCCGAGATTCATAAAAACACGTGCCTACCTCTTTTCCACCAAGACCTTGCATCACATCTTCACATCTTCTAAAGACTAGAACTTACGACAATATTATGTGTGTGACTTTTAACTTGATCGGTAGGGCGTCGGTGTGGCAGGCCATAGGTCGTCGTTCGAACCCCACCAAGTCACCAGACCTGATCAATATGTTGTTGTGGCAGCTCAGAACTATGTGCAATATGCCTTAGTCATTGTGCAATAAAAATGTACAATGTTTTATAGTTTATTTTGCGAATATTATTAACAGTTGAGCAACCTTCGAGACAACAAATCAAATTTAAAATTCTCAAATTTCCAAGACCACACCTTGGAATTATAAGTCCAATAAAGTGTGTCAAAGACCAAACTAAAGCTAGACCTCTGTAAAGGTTCGTTACTGTTAGCACAGTCAGTATGGGAGCATGTTTGTCTCTTCTTAGGCTCGAACTTGAATCCTGAGCCAGTGCATACAATCTTACTTTGTCAGCGAAGCGACTCGTAACTTATCTCATAGCTAATAATTATTTTCAATTTAACTCAGCTCAAGTCCACATCAGTGAAAACTGCTCAATTTAACCTGCGTTAATAAATATTTTATTAAAATAATGATAATGGCTGACGTGATAGACATTTTTCTTGACACTTGTGTGGTAGTTCGAGTCTAGTTTCCGATATGTCAAACACAATGATGTACATAATTGATCAAACAGCACACTGCAAAACCGAAGAAACCAGTCTTGGCAACCGCCTCAGAACGTATCAGTTGTTCTTCTTCTTAAGTATATTTATTAGATAGCTTTCAGGCATTTATAGCATATACACCAATGAGCGTTATAAAACAACATAGTGATATGGGGACTCTCACTCTGTTCGTCTCCAAGGATTTATAGGCCACATCTTTATTGGCCACCGATCACGTGGCGGCAATATTTACGTTTGACTTCCTCTTCCTGCTTTGCTTGGCTTTTTTCTTCCGTTCAAAAACAAGTAGTCAGTCAGAACGAAATGCATCTTTGGGATGATGTGATGACGTCGTTGTTGAAGCACTTGTCTTGTTCATCATCGACCTGCCTTCTACTCTCGTTTCTTTTTCTTTTTGATAAGATGTCGTCTGCTGTAGCAGTAGAGAAGAGGTCTTTTGTAATTGACTACGAAGAAGACTGCTTTCTCAAAGATGGCAAACCGTTCAGGTACATCTCGGGTTGCATGCACTACTTCAGGGTTCCGAGATTCTACTGGAGTGACAGGCTAAAGAAGATGAGAGCTGCTGGACTGACTGCTGTAGAAACGTAAGTAAGTCCATCACACATTCACCTTGGACACCTTGTGGTGCAGCATGTTTACGGTGCACTGTGCAGCATATTTCCCCAGACAGTAATACATAAACTCATGCAATCCACAAATTTACTTCATGTTAGTCTGAATTACATAGTGTATGTTCACTATTGATAAACTAACATTTAATGAAGTATACAATACAATACTAAATGAACCTGTCCTCTTCAGACACACCCATACTAAGGTGGGCACTGTCATGACAAACAGATTCCTGGATTGCTTGTATTTGTCATGGTGACATCATTCTCTGACAAAGGTCTGAACAATATAGACATTGCACTTATTGCTGCTCAAAAGTGGTTTGGTAAAAAGAGCTCTTCTTATTAAATTGAATTTCTACTTAATCGTATGTGTGATTGTTAATTTTTCAGGTATGTAGCCTGGCAAGTTCATGAATCTGTGCAAGGCAAATATGATTTCAGTGATGATAATGACATTTTTGAGTTTATTCGGTTGGCACAGCAGAATGATCTTCTTGTCATTCTTCGTCCTGGTCCATTTATTGATGCTGAAAGAGATTTTGGTGGACTTCCTGCATGGCTCTTGAAGAAAAAAGACATCACCTTGAGGACTTCTAAAGATGAATTCTACATGAATGCTGTTGGCACGTGGTTCTCGTATTTGCTTCCAAAGCTGAAGAATCTTATTTATTCTAATGGCGGTCCTATTATCATGACGCAGGTATTTGATCTCGGCTTTAATTTAACATAAGCCCACTTTGCTTTCTTAACCTTGCATTGAGGTATATGGAGATCAACAACTGTTTATCAAGTCCATTACCATTGAAAGGGAGGGTAGTCAGAACAAGTTATGAGAGCCCAGACCGTCAATAACCCTGAAATGGACCTGGGGATGCTTTTGAACTTTAAAAACGTTTGAAAACTCTTAATTGCTTTTTAATTGTGGAGCAAATCCAAGTGAAGTCTTTTTTCAGAAACTCATGCCTCAATTTTTCTTGCATTGATCAGCTGACCTCTGCATTGACCTCTTTCAGGTTGAGAATGAGTATGGAAGCTACCACGCATGTGATAAAGTTTATTTGGAATTTTTGAGGCATCTGTTTCTGAAGCACCTTGGAAATGACATAATTTTGTTCACTGTGGATGATGGTTTTAGAGAAGGTGAAATTGAGTGCGGGAGTCTTCCTAGTCTTTTCAAAACGGTCGACTTTGGACCGACAAAGGATGTGACACATGGATTTGATCAACTGAGAAAAGCTCAGCCAAAAGGACCTCTCGTAAGTAAGTTTGGTGTAATTGCATGTTTTACTTGGAGTTTCGTTCATGTTTGCATTTTTGTAGAAGCATTACAAATTTTTGCAGATGAATACTGAGTATTATACAGGACACTATGACCAATGGGGAGATCCACACAACACCAGAAGCACTGAATTGGTTGTTGACAAATTAGACTTGATTCTGCAGCAAAATGCTTCAGTTAATATGTAAGCAAGAAGCAACTATCTTTCAACAGTCATTGCTGTCCACGTCCGTCCACGTTTCCATCAAACAGTATTAGAAAGCAGTTTCAGAATTTTCTAATACTGCTTGTTGCAAGAGATTTGTCTATAAGAATCTGTCTATTTTGCATTGAGCCTATTTTTCAAACAATTTAGGCTTATGTTTCTTCCATTGTTTTGATAGTCTGAAGGTTTTTATAAAAGTAGGTTCTTACATGTAGGATTTATTACAAGAGACCTCTTTATGTTTCAAATACATAGTTTGTATATGTCACGGTCTTAAGAGACTTATTTGTTCTTATTTTTTTTTCTAGGTACATGTTTGAAGGAGGCACCAGTTTTGGTTTTATGAATGGAGCTGTTATTACCAAAGAGGGTAATTTTGTTCCAGAGACCACAAGCTACGATTTTGACGCTCCACTTTCAGAGGCAGGCGATCCAACAGAGAAATATTACGCCATCAGAAAGCTCATATCAAAGTACCAAGAACTTCCCAAGGTCCCCGTACCTGGCCCAGTACCAAAAGCTGCTTATGGAATATTTCCAATTACCAAGGTAGTTACGCGGCGTAGATTTTTGATGCAACGGGATTTGGGTATAGGGAAGCCATCAGGTGTAATGAACGAATGAGCGTGTGGTCAGTTGAAGCTTAGTATATTTTCGGCGTAATGAAATCGTAGAGTGTAGCAAACGTAAATAGTTCAACGTTCTCTATTCTGAGTTTCTCCACTACACAGCATTAATGATAGAATTGTTAGAACTTTATCATTCGAATTTTTTTCGTTTCTCTTCAGATGCTATCATTATTCGATGCCTTGAAGTATCTTGCACCAAGTGGACCAATCAAATCGAAGTATCCAAAGACCATGGAAGAAATTGATCAGCCATACGGTTTTGTATTGTACAGAGCGAGCGTTGCAGAATTGCTGCAGAGCGTTTCTACGGAATCTGGCAAAGCCATGCTGAAAATAGATAGCTTACACGACCGCACTGTTGTTATGGTTGACGAGGTATTATGCTCCATTGATGTATGAGGTTAGGCATTGTCACGTCATGTATTCAAGTATTCTACTTTCTTATTTCATTGGTTATTGACTTGGCTTTTTAGCATTATCAAGCAACAATCAACAGAAGTGACAATGTGGCTTTGGAAATTGATGTTGGAAAGCAGATTGATATTCTGGTAACGAGGTTTTTTGTCTTTTCATTTTAATAATTTATACTTTACTATATTCTATAACTTAAAGAAAGGTATTCTACCATCTAAATATCTTACTATGTTCGAAAATCTAAAGATCTTACTAGATTCTGTAATCTAAAGATCTTGCTAGATTCTGTAATCTAAAGATCTTGCTAGATTCTGTCATCTAAAGACCTTGCTGAGTTCTATTACCTGAAGATCTTAATAAGTTTTATAGCTTTAAAGACCATTGTATATTCTGCAACCTAAAGATACTGCTATATCAATATGCCAGGTTGAGAATCAAGGGAGGATAAATTATAAGTACGATTCATTCAAGAGTTTGCGAGATCCAAAGGTTTGTACTCTTCTTTTTCTACATAAGGAAGCCACATTATCAAAGTAGTCTTGATTCCTAAGCGGTTGGAATTGTCTCTATTACAGGGTATTCTTGGAAATGTCTCACTGAATGGCAAGCTCTTGGAAGACTGGGACATCTACCCTCTTCCTTTAGATAACATGCATGAGATTCCGCAGCACGATTTACAATACAGTTCAGCAGTGAAGACTAACGTCCCTAGCTTCTATTTTGGACAGTTTTCTATCGAAGAGGCCAAAGATACATTCTTGAGCACGGATGACTGGGGAAAGGTAGGAATAAGAGAGAATTCTGTTTTGTTTCTAATGACAGATTATTAGTTACTTAAATGCTATATAATGTTATGCGTATCTAACTATGCTACTAAAGGTAGCGATCCGCCAGTAAGTGTACGAGTACCATGTCAGTTAAATTCTTTTATGTTTACGTTGCACCCAACAAACACGGTCTATTTTAGTTCGGTTTTGGCGATACTTTATGGTTCTAGAATTCTAGAGTGTGGTCTTGTAAATTTAAAAGTTTGGTCAACTATAAATAACATTGACAAAATATACTAAAATATACTGCACATATCTACTGCATAAAGGGTTTCATAGATTTCATCATAAAATGCAGATGGGTTATCAATCACGGAAAGTGAGCTTCATGCTGTAACAAATCTATAATTCATACTACAGTTGACACCCGCTTACTCGAACTCGAACTCTGAAGGAAAATCGAAATTTGTTCGAGTAAGCGAATGTTCGAGTTAGTGGTTATTCGAGTAAGCGGATGTTATCTGTACTAATAACGGAAAAAATATTGTTTCGCACTTATATACCCTGGCATATGCGCTTGGATTTCCTTTCACTCTTAGCTCACCCTAGTCTCTTGGATTAGCGAATACATCTTAGATTATGTCGAACTCTCGAACATCATCGTGGAGCCACTGATATCCGTTGTAGGTTATGGTCGCCTAAAAGTTGAGCTGCCACCGCAACATGTCGACCAGGCTACGACGCGTACGGGGTTCGAACCCACGACATTCGACGCCTATCCGACTAAACTAAGTTACATTTTTATAGTGCCGTAAGTCCTGGTCGTAACCCTTTTCCTTTGCGTACAACAATTGCAATATTTTGCTTTATTACATATGTAAAGATGTATTTGCTTCAAACGTCTTGGGGCACTATATGAGGTCTTTTTCCATTGCAGGGACAAGCTTTTATCAATAATTTTAATCTTGGACGCTACTGGACATCAATGGGACCTCAGGAAACGCTCTACGTTCCAAGGTGTTTCCTGAACGCAGAACCAAAGGAGAATACAGTTGTTTTATTTGAATTAGATGGCCTAGCACTATCAGAAAATGCGACACCGCGTGTATCGTTCCTGGACAAACCTGTTTGGAAGAAAATGAAATGAACTTATTCACACTTCATTAAGATATTATCGTATCTATTATCCAGTCAATGAAAGTGTATCCTTTCAATTTATCATTTCATGTCATCATATTCAATTATATTTCCACAGTTAACTAGCAGCGTAGAATTCAAAGCCCCTCCTAGTTTTATGACTATGGCAACAACAACAAAAATTTGTGTCCTATATGATGAAATATAACCAATCTTAGATTTAATAAGAACGTATTTTCTAGAAAATTTTTAAAATAAATTTGACTATAATACAGTGACTATAAAACTCGTGTTATTCTCTCAAAGTTTCAACGGAAATTAATAACATTATACACTTGACGTTCAAGGCATCTACTCCCATGTGGTTATATAAATGGCGAGTTAGTGTCATGCAATTGTTTACTTCCTATAAGATTTCAGACATGTACGATTGCTAAACCTAAGTTTTGAACAATAGAAATACTGCGATTCTTGTTGTCAATACTGCAGCACGAAGGAATTTCTATTAAGAACAAGTCAGCAGTTCGTTGCTGAGAAAGTTTTCCACTTTTTTCTTGTCGTTAAACATGTCTGAAGTCGAAAGCGTTGATATTTTGAACTAGCAAAATCAAGCATTAACAGGCATGAATGCGCTTAAGAACGTTATTGATATGATACATATATATGCTGGTTTTGGCATGTTTATGTGAAGTGTTCTGCAGCACATTAGGCATTCTTTGGCCTCATTATTATTACCAATTTCTGTAGACCCGCGGTTGCCTAATTAAAGTCATTTCGCTATCATTTATATTCTTTCTCGCTTTAGTCCGAGTAATACTGTTCTTTTTTTCAATTGTTTCAGCATACCTCGAAGCCTTCCGTGGAGTTTGCAAGTTCTTCTCAACATAAACATGAGGTATTTTATGTTTTTTTCTCAACGACTTTGTCTTTCTTGCCGTTTTTGCGCCTGCGAATTGCTCCAAGGTTTGCCCTAAAATTTCTGCGTCCTTTACCCCACTTGTCTCTGCCTTTGAATTTTTCGCATTCGTTATTGTCTCGTCCATTTCATTTGGTCTCGGTTGGGCTGCAATTGTCAATAATTATCAATAAGTTTATAATAGTCTTGTATAATTGGAAAAAGTTGAAGAGGACGTTCATGCAACATGTTTTGGGAACATGTGCTTGTTTGCATTTTGTTAACAGATGTTGTTAAATGTTTTTACCTGATCTTGAATACACAAGGTCGCCAATTTCGCTATAAACTTTTTCTGTGAATTTGTTGACAAACTTCGAGCGATGGGGTTTTGGCTTTGGTTCTAAAAAGCAATTGTTTTCATTAATAAAAAATGTACAGTATTTTTCAGATGGTCTAAGAATATTAACTAATTTAATTGCCACGTAGTTATATTTAAAAAAAACATTTAAACAAATAATATTTAAAAAGAAACAAACTGAATCCTCCCGGATAGGCAATTATTTATCATCAGAAATGTCTCAGAATTGTACACTTTATATTAACCTGTTTTTGGCTGGCCTTGAAAAATGGCACCGAGGGCCCCTCCGCCTGTATTCATCTGTGATTTGTCTTCTATTTTCTCCGTAAGGCCGCGCATTTTCTTCAGCAGTAATTTCAGTATATTGCCATGTTGCTTAGATAGATTCTTCAGAAAAGTTTTCACTGACTTCCCCCGACCTTTGCGGTTTCGAAATCTGTTTGTCTTCTCCACGAGTGCTACTGGTTTCAATCTGGTCTTCACTGCGCCTATGGCCAGCTTTGGCGAAGTGATCAGCAAGCTTCCCAGTGAATGACTACCACTGACATCTCCAACAACTTTGTCAACTTTGTTTGAACTTGCAATGGAAGTCTTGTTCTTGTCTCCTGTTGTTGCCGTCTTTCTTATGCCAAACACTTTCGCCTCCCAGCTTTTTGGGTATTCATCGTAAGAAATGGTTTTCAACTGATCATTTACCCTGTTCTCTCCCAAACCCATTCGATGTCGCTGCTCAACACCTTTGTTCATGTGTGTAAATGATGATGAGGAAGAATGCAAATTTCCACTTGCACTCTTTATCAGGTCTCGTATCTCAGCTAGAATGGCCAGTTCGTGAGAGCTTTCTCTTGATAACGCTGTGTGCTTCTTGTCAGCTTTTTCGTCAACATTGTCTTCCTCTTTGGGTCCATTTTCCCTCCCTGTTTCGTCTGTATTTCTTTCTTTTTCCTCTGAGTTCTCTTCATTCCCCTCCCTGCTTTCTCCACTCTTCTCCCTGCTCTCTCCACCCTCCTCCCTGCTCTCTCCATCTTCCTCCCTATTCCGTGCATCTTCTTCCCCTTTTTCATCATTCTCGTATTTACCGCGCCCATTTTCATCATCATCTTGTGCATTATTTTCCCTTTCATTATTTCCATCCGATCTAGCTTTGTCTCCGTCATCTCTCTGTCTATCCATTGCTGAAGAGTCACGGTCATCTTCTAAAGCGGATTGCGACCTTGCCTCGCCATCTGACTCCCTATCCTCGCCATTTGAATTCTTTGCTTTCATTAGCAATGCCTCGTAGTCTTTCAGCGTGGCATCGAGCATGTGATTCTGGTTGTCTAAAGCTTCTTCATCGTCTTTCTTTCTGAATCCAAATGGTGACGGTGATTCATCTTCATTTCCTTGATCTTCCTTATCATTGTTGTCGTTATTATCCTCAGAATTATCGTCGGAATCCTCCTCGTTGTTGTCTTGGAAAAGGCTCCGCATTGTACTGTTTGCATTTGCTACTTTGAAGTTTCGGATCAGACCGTCGTGTGCTTTTAGTTCTTTGCTTCTTTTTAATGCGACTGATAAACCTGAAGAACAATTCACCTTCCTCAATAGAGAATTATATCATAAGCTACATTATTATAGTTCTACGGATGTTTGCTTAACTTGAATGTCAACCAATCTACCAGCCAAGGTGCGACGGACCTGGGAGCAATCAATGGGACTGAGTCTGTAATGAGTGTCTATTTCTTAGTGTTTATAAAACGGGGGAGAATCTGTGTTAATGCGAGCTCCAATTATACAAGGCTGACTGTACTTCAAAAAAGGTTTACGCCGAACAACAAACCTGGGTTGGGATTTATTCCGTTGCTACCAATATCCGAATAAGTGCTGCTCAATTCTGCAGTTGTCATGTCATCGTAGGCCACTCCACCACTGTCAGTCACATCTTCGCATATCTGACGACAGAAACTTGAGGCATCTTTAATTAAGGTTAAGCCAACGCCTGCAAAATGAAAGACAGAGGCTAGTGTTTTGCTTTACAAATCTTTGTGAGACATTCTATGTCATGCCATAATTACCTTTGATTACTTAGGTTTTGAAGGGACCAAAGTTTTCATTCGAATCAACAAAAGTTCACAGGTTATTCAGAGTTGACTTTGCTGCTTTCATTAGTATATTAAGGAATCTAACTTATAATAAGTATATAGTTGTTTACCAATGGGTATTATAATTACTGCAGCTTCTCCTTTGTCGTCAGCCATGACTTCTTTTGTCCAATCAGGTTCTGTGTCTTTTCCTTTGCCTTTCAAGCCAACGAACACGTATTTCTGCCCTTTCTTTATGCGATTTTTCTTCAACTGATGGGCTCCACACTCGTCCTTTACAAACATAACAAATACTGTTTTAGTATTTTGCTTTTTTACAATTTACATATACTGTGTAGTTTGAACATTCTTGGGGATTTTCAGTTTTTGAGCTTTGTTTAATGACAGCATATTTTCAGGAGTTTTTGAACGGACATAAAACTTTGCCCGGATTAAAGCGAGCTCAAATTATCCACACCTGACTTTATAGACTCTGTAACACGAATTCTCTGCCTTTGATACTAAAATTGGTACAAACTCACCAGTGCATCATATGCCTCGTCCGTCATATCAACATTGGGTGTGCCTTTCGTAGCGATGAGAATAATGGTAGCTGGCCTTAAACCTGAGAGGAAGTTTGCCATGGCTTTAGCTGAACCCCCGTCTGTTTGAGTGTTGAAATTTTCTGAACCCTGAATTTTCCCTGTCGTGTAGTCAAGTACTACGATGTTGAAACCGTTGTCATCTTTGCTCAGGTCTCTGCCATCAACTTTGATCACGGCTTTTGTGTCCGATGATTGCAGATCGACCATTATGCTTCTGGCTGCAAAATTGTTTCAGATAGTGTCATTTTTAATTATCCTAGTTGATACCTGTTGTGCTGCAATGCCAAGATTATTTCTTAAAATAAAACTAAGTTTTTACCTGATTTTGTTTGATCTCGACAATGAATGTTGCCTGAAAAGAATTTAAGTTGGATGCTATTACAAAATCAGAATGCTGATACGTTTGAAGTCGATGTACCATTGTTTTTTCTTGTGTAATCTTAATGTCATATTACTTACATTTTTTGGAATTTGTGGCTACATCAGTTGATCTTCCTGATGCCTTGCTCGTGGGGTTGGAAGATTCAAACTTGTTGGAATTGATGATATTAGAAGATACCTGTTGTGCAACATCTGCAATCCTTCCTGCATTAGCCATTGCAGCACTACTCGTGCCAGATAAGCCACCTGCTCCATTATTGTCACCTCCTCCTCCTGCTCCTCCAGATGTGGATGCTCCAGTTGAGCCACTGATGCTTCCCACACCACCACCGCCGCCAGCTCCAGATGCAGATGCTCCATTTGAGCCACTGATACTTCCCGTACCACCACTACCGCCACCTCCAGCTCCTCCTCCCCCAGATGCAGATGCTCCAGTTGAGCCACTGATGCTTCCTGCACTACCACTACCACCACCTCCAGCTCCCCCTCCTCCTCCAGATGTGGACGCTCCAGTTGAGCCACTGATGCTGCCCGCACCACCACTACCGCCACCTCCAGCTCCTCCTCCTCCAGATGCAGATGCTCCAGTTGAGCCACTGATGCTGCCCGCACCACCACCACCCCCAGCTCCTCCACTTCCTCCGCCTACAGCACCAGCCCCTATGGCACCTCCTACTCCATGTCCGCCCATGCCACCACCACCTCCAAATCCTCCACCACCTCCAAATCCTCCACCACTCATAGCACCAGCACCAAAGACACCACCTATCCCTCCACCTGCAGCACCTCCAAAGGTAGCTCCATTATTGTTCATAAGTGCAGACAGTGATGCTGTTGGTCCACCACCTATTCCCCCTCCTCCTCCTCCTCCTCCTCCACCAGCACCCACACTTGCTGCAGAAGATGAGCCGAGTCCTGCTCCACTTGGAACACTAACTGCCATGCCATTAGCTCCTCCAGCAGGATTGACGTCCATAAAAGATCCTTGTGCTCTTGATCCTATTGGTCCTCTTCCAGTATATTCTTTGTCAGTGTTTGTTGTGTGTACTTCTAATTCTCCGCCAGTTGCCATTGCTGCTGATCCTACACCACCACCACCACCTCCTCCTGCTCCAACACCACCTCCTCCTGCTCCTCCACTAGCTCCTCCTCCTCCAGCGCCTCCAGCTTTTCCTCCTCCACCTCCTCCACCTCCTCCTCCACCTCCTCCTGCAGCCCCACCAACATTCAGTCCTAATCTACCACGACCACGGGCTCCAAAGTGTGCACCTCGGAATCCAAAAGCACCGGCAATATTATCTTCTCTTGCTGACGAAGCTCCTAAGCCTTCAACAGAGTTTAAAGCTTCTGCTATTTCTTCAATGTTTGCTCCTGTGTTTGCCATACTGTACTGACCACTGAGTGCTGCATTTCTGGCATCAGTCATTGCTTTTGCTCCCATTCCATCACCATCAATTGCTCCTCTAACACTTCCTGCATCCAAAATGCTACCACTTGATTTGCCAGACAGAGCATCAGAACCAGAGCCACCTATACCGGCTGCAAATGCAGCCAATGCTGCCGTACCTAACTGCTCTCCTTGGTCGGCAACAGCAAGTATCACGTTGCCAATCAGTGCTGCAGAACTCTGTAAGCTGTCTTTTGCTTTCATTGCCGATGCCAGCGATGTCAAACCAACTGTCGCACCTGGCCCTCCTACTTTATCTAAGGCATCTCCGAGCTTTCCTTGTACCTTTTTAGGGTCTGTATCAATGTTTCCTTTGAGGAATTCACTAAGACTTGCGATGCCTGCCGCGGCTGCAGCTCCACCTCCTCCTATGTCTGCTACTGTTTTTGCCAGTTTTGAAGCCAATCCTGCTTGCTGTGCGGCTAGTTTTTTATCTCCAGCGAATCTAAAGCCTCCCACGCTATTAGCCTCACCACCTGCTCCTCCATTAAAACCATTAACACTGCCCCCAGCTGCAGCCAAGGCTCCTGTTCCTGCTCCCATAGCTGCCGCTAGGTATGTTGCAATACCGGCTGCTGGTTTGTCTGGTAAACCAAGGTTTGCAAAGGAAGTTGAAAGAGAGTTCTCAACGTCAGTCGATGACGATATACCATCTGTTACTCCATCTGCTCCGCCTGCTCCCATTCCACTTCCCCCGCCAGCTCCACCTCCGCCTGATTTATCACTTTCACCTGCTCCATTGGCACTTGCAGGCGAGCCAATACTTCCATAGGCTCCTTCTTTTCCTCCAACTTTGCCTCCTCCACCATCTCCTCCACCACCTGCTCCGGCTCCACCACCTGCTCCAGCACCAGCACCTCCTCCAGCGCCTCCTTTGCCACCTTTACCTCCTGATCCAGCACCGGCTGCACCTAGAGGACCTCCCTTAGCACCCCCTTTTCCACCAGCCTTAGCTCCTCCACCTCCATCTCCCATTCCGGCTGCCACTCCTCCAGCAGCACCACCATCTCCTGCTGCCTTTCCTCCAAGCTTGCCATCTGCACCAACGATAAATTCTCCTTCTTTCATTCCCTTATTTCCATTTGCTTTTGCATTTTCATTGCTGACAACAGCTGTAGCATCTAGTGACCCACCTTCAACTGTACCTGCCAGTCCTTTTCCGCCTTTTCCGCCTGTATCAAATCCTGGAGAGCCAGCAACTTCAGGTGTGATTTTTGTCCCAATGACATCTCCCCCGGCTTTGCCTCCACCTCCTGCTCCTCCACTGATACCTGCTCCTCCGCCAACACCTGCTTCTCCACCAACACCAGCGTCTCCAGCACCTCCTTTTCCTCCTGTTATGCCAGTATTCTCTTGTCCATTTAGCAGCTGTGTTGATCCATCTGCACCCTGTCCAAACCTTGCAGGCTTGCGACTGGCTCCAACTGCTTTATTTTGCGATCCTTCTGAGCCATCCAGTCCAAGAGCGTCAGACATAGCTAAAAGTTTGTCAATGACTGCAGTAGCTGTTCCTGTCCCTGGTATGCTTCCAAGCCCAAGTGCCTGTCCGACATTAGCAAGCTTTTTTAGCTCTGGTATTGGTTGATTACCAAGGTTGGAGCCTTGACGGTTTGCTAAAGCTTCAGTAATTGATGCTACGGCATTGATAGCTGCTGGTGATATATTTCCTGTGCTGTCTAGCCCCCCTGCCGTTCCTCCATTTGGCGTTCCTTGTGTTCCTCCCCCGCCACTTGTTTGACTGTTGGTGTCTCCTTGACTTCCTTTCCCTCCATTTTGATTGCTTCCTTGGCCCCCTCGGCTACCACCTCCTCCATTTCCTCCTTGGTTTCCTGACCCTCCATTTGGATTGCTTCCTTGGCCCCCTTGGCTACCACCTCCTCCATTTCCTCCTTGGTTTCCTGACCCTCCATTTGGATTGCTTCCTTGGCCTCCTTGGTTACCATCTTCTCCATTTCCTCCCTGGCTTCCAGTCCCTCCATTGGGATTGCTTTCTTGGCCTCCTTGGTTACCATTTCCTCCTTGGCTTCCAGTTCCTCCATTGGGATTGCTTCCTTGGCCTCCTTGGTTACCATTTCCTCCATTTCCTCCTTGGCTTCCAGTCCCTCCATTGGGATTGCTTCCTTGGCCTCCTTGGTTACCGCCTCCTCCATTTCCATCTGCTCCTGCCCCTCCGTTGCCACCATTGCCTCCTGCTCCTCCATTTCCTCCTGTTCCTTGACCTCCAGTTCCTTGATTTCCATTTGTTCCTGCTCCTCCTTGCCCTCCTTGGCCCACATTTCCTCCAACATTGCCACCCTGATTTCCCATTCCTTCGTTGCCTTGTGCTCCACTACCTTGGCCTGGTTGCCCTGCTTGCTGAGCTCCTTGCAACATTTCTGTAGGTTGTGTTACTACCAACTGGCTTGGTGTTGTTATTATAGGAGGCTGAGCAATCGTTACTCCTGTTTGTCCAAGTGTAGGTCGAGTTGTGAGTCCTTGTTCTATGAGCCCAGACATTGCACCTTGCAATGCTGCAGGGTGTGGTGTAGTGCCTCCAACACCAGCTGAAGTGTCTACATTTCCCCCGCCTCCTCCTCCATTGTCTCCACCACCCACAAGACTACCGCTGTTTACTCCATTCAGTCTTGCAGCTGCATCTGCCAAGGCTCCAACTGATCCACCACCTCCTCCTGCCATATCTCCGCCTGCAGCTCCTCCACTTGCCATGCCTCCACCTCCAGTTCCTGCACCTGCCATACCTCCGCCTGCTGCACCCCCTCCTGCCATGCCTCCGCCTCCAGCTCCAGCTCCTGCACCTGCCATACCTCCGCCTGCTCCACCTCCTCCTGCCATACCTCCGCCTCCAGCTCCTGCCATGCCTCCGCCTCCAGCTCCTGCACTTGCCATACCTCCGCCTGCTCCTCCTCCTCCTGCCATACCTCCGCCTCCAGCTCCTGCACCTGCCATGCCTCCGCCTGCTGCACCCCCTCCTGTCATATCTCCGCCTCCAACTCCTGCACCTGCCATACCTCCGCCTCCTGCACCTCCTCCTGCCAAACCTCCGCCTGCTGCACCCCCACCTGCCATACCTCCACCTCCACCTCCTCCTGCCATACCTCCGCCTGCTGCACCTCCTCCCGCCATATTTCCGCCTGCTGCACCTCCTCCTGCCATATCTCCACCTGCATCACTTCCTCCTGCCATACCTCCACCTGCTGCATTTCCTCCTCCTTGAAGCGACCCTCCTCCACCTGTTGACCATTGACCTCCTGTTCCTCCAAGTATGTTATTTTTATTAGATGCCACAACAGTGTCTTTGTCACTCTCTGAGTCTGCTACTTCTTTGTCCGAGTCGGCATCAGATTTTTGAGCGGCCTCTTGGCTGCTAATAGCTGGAGCAATTTTATGCTTTGCTGCAGAAGGTGTTGGCTTTACCCGAGAGTACTTGGTGTACAGTTTTTGAAAAGGTTCAAGCCCTATAATTAAGAATCTTTATATAAGCAGGGCTCCTAACAATATATGACTACATGACAGTGCACAGCTGTTTTGCAAGTGCATTCTCTATCACCTATGATATAGTTCAGCCATAGTTTCATCAATGCCAACCAAAGACTTACCTGTAGCTACCTGTATGCTGATTACACTTGGCCCTTTGGATGGCTCACTTAGTTCTTCTCTTATCCATTTGACGTCTTTCATTACTTCTTGAGGTCCGCTGAATCCAACAAGTGCATAGGCTGACCGGAATTCCAGTGCATTTGGTGACGTTATTTTAGTAGCACCCAATCTTTTCTGCAATAGAACACAGTATTAGGTATAGCGGAGCTTGCTAGGTGTAGTGTGGTTATGGGCTCAGTTTGTTCATAAGCGAAGGAAAACATTTTGAGCTTTATACATTGTGATAAGTATCGAAATATGAAACTAAAAATCCACATCCCCAAAACCAGACGATTTTTGGAGTTTCAAAAGTTCGCAGTGGTATCCCAACTTAACGAAGCCCTAAGGGGACTAAAGAAACTTTGCTCTTGCATTGCTAGGTTAGGGTTCTGTGAAGGCCAGAGTCCAAATGGTTTGTTTCATTACTTCAATAAGTTCTTTATACAGTGACCTGTTAATTATCTTCAGATTTTACTGTATATATTCATCTACTCACGAATTTCTGCAAAGGCGAGTCTGGTAAATTGTCTCTTGCGTCTTCTTTCACTGCTGCAACGACGATTTTCCAATCGGCCAGGCCGTCAATAAATTCATCCATTTTTCTATAGGCACCGGCAATGCCGTGGGTATTGAACGTGACAGTTGTTTCAAGTATGCCCGTTTTGAAATCGATCACTGCAAAGTTGAATCCCTGTCTATTTGGGCTGACCTCGTTTCCGTTTATAAGGATGGATGCCACGTTGTCGTCGCATGACGTACCATCATAAGGAGGATCAAAGCAGCCGATCGATTTAACTGTGATTTTAACTGTCTTCTTCTTGCCTAGCCAAAACAAAAATGCATGTACCTATACTGCTGTTTATAAAACACATTGAAGCATGTGTGAAGCATTTTGTTTACGAGGCATCAAGTATAAAAATCACTCATATATGGCATCCTATATAGAATAGATATTTTTGTTTTCGAGTGCATCGCTAATAAACCATTTGATTAACGAATTTGTTTATCAAGGTAACATTAATGTACGATTCTAATACATAGATTCAAGAGCTAGTACATATTTACATTAGAATTAATAACAAAATTAAAGTCATTTTTCAAAATAAACAAGGGCAAAACTGGATATACCGTAAATTCTCTTGTAAGCCCCCCGGGGGGGCTTATTGTTTTTCAGTACTTAAAGAGGGGGCTTATTAGAGAGGGGGGCTAAATTGAGAGAGAGGGCTTAATAAATATTTTGTAATAGAAAACCATTTTCAGTGGTGGAAATACATTAAATAATACATGAAATACATTATTCAATGAAGTCTGTGTGAAAAACGTTTATATCTACAATACTGAAGCCTAAATGATTTGAATTTGAATTTGTTGAGAAGTATTGAACGACCAATGAATAAAATGAAAATCTCAGTTGTTTGTCAAGTTTACTTATTTTGGCATCAGTGAAGATTGGGGGGGGGCTAAATTGAGAGGGGGGCTTATTAAATTTTTCCTTCTGAAAAGGGGGGCTAATTAGAGAGGGGGGCTTAATTGAGAGGGGGGGCTTAATAGAGAATTTACGGTAGATAAACAACAATTAACATTGAATCATCTTGAAAGGTCTATTGACCTCAGGGGGGCTTACTTAAATTTTGAAGTTTCAGAGGAGAGGGAGGTGAAATGAAGTTCGTAAATAAGCTCCAGAAAAATTATTATGTAAGCTAACTGAAAAACGACTTCTGTAAACAATTATTGTTTAATCAATTACAATTCTATCATTGTTCACAATATCAAGAACAATTGATTTCAAGTCTGGTTTTGAAAGGGGTGCTTAATCGAGTTTTTAAATGGCTGGTTATTTATACCAATTCTACTTTCGGTACAGTACTACGCTACAGTGTGTTAATCTTGAAAGTATATGTGTTTTGTTTCTTGTTCTTGTGTGTTTTGTGTTTGTTTGGTGCTATTGCTTAAAGGTAGATTCCATGCATGTAGATTTTGTCTCTCAGTATCATTTAGAATACCACATAATTACTATGCTTTGGTATGTCGATTTTTCCGGGCATCTGGAATTTACAAGACTGAAGCCCTATTTACACCACACAAACTAACCCGGGTCAGTTTAACCCGGCTCAATTTAACTCGAGTCACTTCATTAAATCCGGGTTAAACCTGGGTTAGTTGCATTTACACTACAAAAACTAACCTGAATTAACTTAACCTCCGGTAAACCTAGGTTAGTTTGGATGGTTTAATTAGGGCTTTATCATCATCAACTTAAAATCTTCTGCATTACATGTATGCGTTGTGTGACGTGTCTGGGACAAGTTGGCTCAGTCATGCAGCTGTAACTTCCATTTCTTGTTGATGGTTTTATCAATCCAGTTATGACTTTTATTTCATGTCTTCTTGTGATTCTACAGAGTCATAATGATTAATTTCTTGACCCTTGCTGCTTTATTTAGTCTATCAAAATGTTCAATGTGTCTTTTTGACCCTGTCGTTGATTTTTTCTTCGCTTTTTTATTCACATGTTTTTTCGTATGTTTTCTCACTTTGTGCTTTTTTATTGGGTCTGCGGCTTGTATATCGCCTGTTTTCTTGAGCATGAAAAAACCTTTGCTCCTAACAATTCTGTGCTTTAACCTTTTGCCAGGTAGGATGCTTTTAGATGCTTTGTTTTCATTTTTTAGGCTTCCTATTGCTTCATTGAGTTTCTCTTTCAACACTTCACCATCCTTGCCTACTATGTTTCCCTCACTGTTGACACTCAATCCCAGTTTTGGAGCAAGTTTAGCTCCTAGGCTTTCCAGATTGGTCTCCTTTCCGTTTCCAAATGTGAAGCCGTTTCCATTGTTAAAAGAACTACCACCATTGCCAGAGCTACCACCTCCATTACCTGCAGATGACCCTCCTTCCCCTCCGCCTTCCCCGTTAGAGCCTCCACCATTTGAACCACCACCTGTGAATCCATTTCCGTTAGTTCCTCCACCATTTGAGCCCCCACCTGTGAGTCCACCTCCATTAGAACCTCCACCATTTGAACCACCACCGACACCACCACCGCCACCTCCACCGCCACCACCACCAGCACCACCTGACCCACCACCGTTGACTGGCACTGGCACTGGTATTCCTACCGCGGGTGTTGGCTTTGAGCCAGTGACACCTTTAGCAAGACCTAACAGGAGATCCATAGTTTGTTCGGGCGACTTTTTTAACATTGATCTTGCGCATATTCCTCCGCACGCTTTTCCTGTCTTCTCTGGGTCATCATTTGGCAATGCTAATGCCACATCGGCGCAGAGTTTTCCGCAAATCGTTTTCATCATTTCCATCTCAGGCTCAAATTTTGAAGCATATTCTCTTTCAAGCTGGGGTGCCATTTGGTTTGCCAGTTGCTGTGCAACTCTGGCTTGCAACGGTGTTAGTTCTGGTGCTCCTCCTTGTAAGCCAGTCCTTTGCCCTCCTCCAGTTGGACCTTGCATACCTCCCCCAGCTGGTCCTTGCATACCTCCTCCAGCTGGTCCTTGCATACCTCCCCCAGCTGGTCCTTGCATACCTCCTCCAGCTGGTCCTTGCATACCTCCTCCAGCTGGTCCTTGCATGCCTCCTCCAGCTGGTCCTTGCATACCGCCCCCAGCAGGCCCTTGCATACCTCCTCCAGCTGGTCCTTGCATACCTCCCCCAGCTGGTCCTTGCATGCCTCCTCCAGCTGGTCCTTGCATACCGCCCCCAGCAGGCCCTTGCATACCTCCTCCAGCTGGTCCTTGCATACCTCCCCCAGCTGGTCCTTGCATACCTCCACCAGCTGGTCCTTGCATGCCTCCTCCAGCTGGTCTTTGTACTCCACCGCCTCCCTGACCTCCATTTCCATTGTTAATATTTCCTCCTCCCGTTCCGCCCATGTTTGTACCTCCTCCTCCTCCACCACCCTGTTGCCCAACATTCATTCCAGGCTGACCACCGTTGCCCCCTTGCTGAACTAGCGGTTGCTTGCCACCCTGAACCCCACCAATCTTTCCAAGTCCAGCATTTCCATTTAAAGATGCCCCGGTAACACCTGGAACTGAACCAAGCCCCGTTGTTCCTGGCCCAACCTGCCCTGATCCTCCTGCATTGGCATATTTTCCAGGTTTCATCGATGCTTGTCCTTGATTTTGGATTGGCTTTTTATTTGCCATGGCATTCACTGAAGCTTGCTTCAGTGCATTGGCTGTTCTTGCGGCAGAAGCCTCAGCCCCTCCGGGCACACCTGCCTCTTTACCGTTATTCATCGCCCCGTTAGCGTTGGCATTTGCATTAACTGCAGGCGATTTTTGCTGTGCTTTGTACCCTCCTCTTGATGGTCCTTGGCCATTGTAGCCTTGCTTCATTCCATCATCTTGTCCTCTTGTCTCGGGATTACTTTCCTGAACAGGCTTCTTAACAGGACTATTATCAGGCTTTTCTTTCAGGCCTTCTGCTAGACTATCTTGCTTCTTATTTCCCACGTCACTGTGTGACATTGTACCTCCAAATGAGATCGCATGGCCGTTGTCTGGTGCTATCTTGCAGATGAATTGGAATCTATTCCAACATGGCACATCACTCCAGTCCATGGTCGGGTTCATCACCGCGCAATCTTCGTTATGTGTCGCTTGTCCGCTCCTTATGTTTCCATCATCTGGCTCGAGATTGTTCCAGTTTGTGTAGCGTGCAGGTGTCCTACGAAGCAGAAGCATGCTCAGTTGTGAATCTCAGTCTGAAATGTCTGTTATAAATTCAAGTTTCATAATCTTGTTGTAGTATCAGTGTTGGGCCATTGGTTTTTCGTGGATAGATGCATAGATGTCCATATAAATACTTGGCAATCTCTATTGTTAACTATCCAAAGTGCTTTTACAAAAGATTAAGTTAGCATACAGAGACGGATGCTATTTTTATGTGCCACAATCGGAAGCATATGTACCACGTGCGGTACAAGTGATTGGCCGTTAAAAAGCTGACTTATTTGTATGTTCAACTTTGAATGACTTTGACGTCCCCATCAATAGAAATTGTCAAGTATTTATGTTGATTAATGTTGAGTTAATTATGGTATATAAATGTTTCTTACTTGTCCTTCCATTGCCAGACTCCCTCGTTTTCTTGATCTGTGAATCCAATCCAGTAATGCCCTTTTTCTGGTATCACATTCGTTTGAATAAACTCCTGCTCTTCCTTGTCACCTATGCTGACCAGTTCGCCACCGAGCGATTGACATTTGGAACTTGCTTCCGACCAGGTTAGCGTGGCTCTACTGACAGCAAACATGAACTCGTTTCCATCCCTATTCGTGTAGGATATCGCTACAGAAATAGAATCAAAGGGAGGCTGATTAGAAATTGATCAATTTTTCTGTGCGAACTATGCGGAAATTCTGTGCTTGTGTTTTCTACAGTTATTTTATCGCCGTGGATTAGTACTTCGTACTTTTTCATGAAGAATTCACTGAGTGCCTGTTAGTGTGGCAGTGTGTTCCGTCATAGGTAATGACAAGGATCTATCTTTATTGTTTTTATTGTGTTGTTTCGAGTCATGTTTACTGTCAGCAGTTTGCTAACCTGAATGAAAGAAAAACACCGTCGTTGTTCACGTCACTGTGTCACGTGGCCAGCTATGTCCAGAAGTACTAACCCAAACGATAAATCTAGCCATCTAGCGTGCGCGCGCAAATACAGTACTCTAATGCTTTATAGTACTTCTGTGCGGACAGCAACTTACTGTTATGTGGGTAAATGTATGCATGGTATATATAAAGCTGGTAATGGAATGCTTTTCTTTTTACCAGGGGAAGAAAACAAGCTTCAGGGAAGGAAAAGTGCGAGGAAAAGATTCAGAGAAGGGACATAATAGGATAAGGTATGGTAGTACAACAATGTATTAACTTATTAGTATGTATGTTTCGATGGAGTGTTGTACAGTATTGCCAGTCGTTTGGACAGTACTTTGACGTGATTTCAGATTCAGCTCATATGGACGACACACGATCATATAATCTAAGACATAAGCAACTTACCTCCTGTCATTCCTTCTTGAACGTCACCTCTTCTTTTTCCAACCTCGTCGACTTTTTTTTCAACATTTGATATCTTCTTTCGACGTCTGAAGCCATGTTTCTCTCCACCAAGTCCAGTTGCAGATTCTTCCTTTTTTTCTCGATGCAGAGCTCTCTGCTTTTTCGTTCTCTGCTTCTTCGATGCGGATTTTATGCTCGAGCGTTTCTCGATTGCTTTTTGCTGGAGCAATTCGCTTTTATCGGAGCTTTGACTTGGATACATCAGCTCAATAATACGCATGTCCTTGTGATCGTACTGTTTCTTGCTATTTTTAGCGAATGCATGGTTCTTTCTATTGTTTTTGTTATTACGGTTGTGGTGAGACGATCTTCTTCCATGGCGGGAAGATTTCTTCCGTCCTGAAGAAGCGTGTCTTGTAAAGTCCCGTTTCAACGGGTTTTCTGTTGAGTTCTTTTTTTCGCTTCCATCTGAAGAAGAAGGTGGAGGATTTGAAGTTTTGTCAAAGGCATTTGCATTAGTCTTATTGTTAGTGTTATTATTGCTGGCTAGCTGATTCGCAGTTGAAGATGTTGCATTGTTGTTTGACTTGGTCGTATTCATTGACGCGGTATTATCCGCTGCAGCGGTTTTATTTACGGCGTTTGAATTTGTGGTTGCATTTGAGACAGCGGTGGCATTTGAGCTATTGGCCTTTGAAGCTGCCTCTACAAGTGATTTTGATTTCCTCGCAGCAGAAATGCTTTCGTTAAGTATTGCGTCAGTTTGATTTAAAACCGCAGTGGTTTGCTGCAACATGGCTGTAATCTCATCATTTGTGGCATCAGAAAGAGGCATCGGCAAGATTGCTCCACCGGTTCCATGTGCCTTAGTATTCCGATCATCGATCTTATCCTTTTGACGGGCACGTGATGACTGCTTGCTATCCAGATGCGGATTTGTATAGCGTCGATGGTGATGTTCATGTTTTTGATGATTCCGTTGATTGTGGTAATTTTGATGTTTTTGAGGTATTGGTTTACCATCCGAAGTATAGTACTGTGGCGTGTCGTATTTATATTCATCTTCTATGCTGTTGTCTGTTCCTTCCAACGCAGATTTGACTTCCAAATCTGCATCTTCGATATCTTTGACCTCGGATTCCATTGCTTCGTTATCGAAATGAACCCTCATATCAGCATTTTCGGTGAGGACATTACCCCGTCCTGATGTTACCCCAAATAGGTGATATTTTTTGCGCTTTCTGCGTCCCATTGGGCCTGTTCTGTGAGTGGAGATAACCTGCTTCCTTTCTCCATTCTCATTTTCCTGTTTACTCTGATTAGAATCTTCATTGCTTCCTTGAGCTCTGTCATCACCATCATTATCATCATCGTTAGCAGCATCACTATCATCTTCAGGACCATCAATATTACCCCTACTATTTGCTCTCCCATAATCATCTTCATCACCATCTGCACCGCTTTTTATTTCATTCACCCCATCACTATCCACATGGACTTTATCTCTTCCAATATCCCTGATCATGTCCTTCTCAAAGTCACCTTCCAAGCGGCCGAGCTTTTGACCATTCACATATTTCTCCGCACCTTGCATAACGCTCTTCACGTTCGTATCTTCATCTTCAATCGCCTTGACTTCCATCTTCAATGCCTCATCATCGAGATGCATTTGCAGCTCGTCTTTTCCCATCCTGTGTTGTTCACCTGATTTGCTATCAGTGAACTTGGACATCACATCAGAAATGTCACGGTCATCCGAGGAATACCCTCTTCCAGCTTCTCTCCCTCCTATCCCTAAGGTGCTTTTTGTTAGTTCACTGACGTAATTCTCAGTATCTGATGGATTGCTGTCTTTCTTGACATTTAACCCAGAGTAGATCATTCTCATTGCTTTATCTATGGCTGCTTCACTTGTTGTTAATTTCTTACCTTGTTCTCCCACATCCTTTGCAGTGTTTCTTTGAATCGTTGTTTTCGTATCTCCTCTTGTATCTGTTGTTAATTCACTTTCGCTGTGATCACCTGCAAGTGCTTTTTGCAAGCTAGCAGCCTCGAGTTGCTCTTCCTCTGGAGAAACGAGGCTCTTTCCTTCGTCGTCTTCATTCGACTCGACTGCCTCCGAGCCGACTCCTGTCGTGTCGGACGAAAGTCGCGCACTACTATCACTGACACTTCCATCGGATAATTGTTCTAACGTTTTTGTAGCTACAGCATTATCGGACGATTGCTGTAAGGTGTTTGTGTGAGGAGCGTTATCGTTCGCCACCGACGCTCCGACGCCAGTATCAGAACCTATCTCGCTCCCATCTTGGTTTTCCTCGTAATTTTGTTCATTTCCATCAACGTGATCGTCGTTATTTGTCGTGATGTAACTCGCGTCTATCGTTTCGCTAGGCTCAGTCGATTCTTCTTCCTTGTGTTTCACAATAGAAGGCGTGTCTTCATTTCCAACGTACATTGATGGCCTATGTTTGTCCGTCCGACTTTGCGAGTTCTCTTCATGATGCTCGCTGTATGCCCCATCGTCAGTGCCCGCCGCGAGTTTGCCTATTCGTTCCTTGTCGTTCAATTTCCAATAAAGCTCTCCGGTTGTAAGATCGGTGTTAGCTGCATCGCCGATTGTTATATCCTTCTCCTTCTTATCGTTGTCCACCCATACTATAAAAGTAGATGTATCACTCAATCAATCACAATGTGGAAACTTCAGTGCATGTTGTGTTTGCGTGAATGCAAGTAGTAGCAGATTGAATGTACAAGGAGAAAGCCACCAGCTCATGTTTACAGTGTGGTATTCCGTAATCACGTTATTTCTCACATAACTGCCTTGGAGCTAGCATGGACTCGTTCAAACCTATTCACTGTATTTTACTACTATCCAACACGGTGTTTACTTTTATTATCGTCACTGCAATAGACCTTGGGCTTGTAGCACGATTGTCTCAACATATATATGTATATGTATGTTTTGATGTATGTATATATATATATATTTGTATATGTATGTTTTGTATGTATGTATGTATGTATGTATGTATGTATGTATGTATGTATATGCTTCTATATATAGTGTAAGGTTTGTCTGCCGAGTGTTTTTGCATGAAAGTCAGAGCTAGAGAGAATCAGTCTTTTCTTTTCTGGATTTCTATTGTCAGCACTTTGTACTTTGTACATCGAGTACTGTGTTCCGGTAGGGACAGCACGTCTTATATGTGATAGGCTTGTCGGGAACATTTTTCTTCAAAATGTCAGCTGAATTATCACCAGGTGTTTACGGAGTTAAGTAAACATTAAGGACAATGCAAGTTTGCAACATCAACCAGCTGTTAGTTTTGAGTTAGGGAATTACGAAACGTTAGGAAATTTGTTGACCTTGTTGTAATGAAGTTATTTAAAATTACGAGGCATTTATGCAATAACGCATTTATGCAATAACTAATTTATGCGAGTTATGCGTTGGGTTAATTAAACTGGACTTCACACTCGTTTGCAGATTCACAAGAAAGTGAGAGACCATCGTTTCATATCTGCTTTCATTTGTCATATCCATGATTTTTGCTAACCGAAAGTAAAGCATCTACACCTGTGTATGTCTATCTATTCTATCTACGAATCTATTTACCACATCTTCAACGATGAGCTGAGTGGGTTCATACCTATGGTTCCATCGACATCGTGGTCAGCTCCTGCCTCCTCATAAAATGCACAAAATAACAGCAGTAACGTAAACAAAGAGAGTCCCAACTGTAGTCGCATCGTTAAACATCATTCATTTCTTAATCAAGCTATACTAAACTTCATTTGGCACAGGCATATGCAAAGACAATAATATATGAAATCCCCGAGTTTCATCAAGTTTCGCAAATGAGCAACACAGAGCTATAGCTATCCACACCGTAGCAGATATGCCTGGCTCGTAAACCGTTTAGTTTTACCTGTGCACCGGGTCAAGAGGTCGTCATCGTTGTTGCTCTGCATTAGAGTTCAATACCATGCGCGATTTACGCCATACACACGGCAAATACCTGTTACGCAGAATACCGATTCTACTGTTATGAACAGCGTTCAGGTTGTTAATTAAAATAACTCGCAAAGCAGCCTGAATTGAACCTGTGAATTTCACATATAGATTCGCGTTGAATTCTTGCCTACACGTGGATAGCAGCACGAGATTTCTTGAAAGATTTAAAGGGGGTTGTTTATTGAAGAATTTGAAGGATTTGAACTCAGAAACTGAGTGCAAATGCTGGTGCATTTCGTGATTCAGTATTTTGATATGTTTGTTCACGCTCGATTCATGCTGGCTGTAGTGAGGTCGACTTTGTTATACAAACTAGTGCAGCTCTATTGATGATAAAATCTGACCGAGAATCAAACAATTTGCTGTTGTTATTGCCATTAACAAACGGCTTGCATTCTCTACATGCAACATAATGCCTTCGCAACTGCATTCGCAGTTACTGCTCTGTTTCCAGTTGAAATATAAATGACTTCAGTTCATGCCAATGTACTGTACTGTGTTATGATGCTTATTAAAACCACCCGAAGGCATTGTGTTAGCATCTAGCATCTTAGATCCCCGTCAACACGCAACCCAGCCATGATATATTGAGACTACATCAAGCTCAAAAGAACGTTTAGCAGCTTGTGCAATTGTTGCATAATTTACATGCAGAATTAAAAACGTTGCACTGGGCCTCTAACTTTTACAAGCCCAATTCATTTCGTCACTCATGTGAAACATCTAGTAGTTTTAACCCAATTTGTATTAACGAAGTTTTGAAATTGGGTGTACCTGCATATTACGCTCATAAGCAGTGTGCTATGTGCGTAATGAATTTTAACATACATGTGCCATCTCTGAAGCATAGGTTCCAAGATAGTGTTAATCAGTAAGTGCACCATGCTATGAGCAATACATCGTAGACTGAAAGCCCAGGCTGAAAGTGCTGAAAGTTTCTGTTCCTGAAAGTGCTTTGCACCCAGGAACAGAAAACTACAGAATCACAGAGAAGCATCGTGGAAGGGGGGTTGGATTGAGAGGGTAATACCAGTGAAATATCTTATGTTACAGAATGATGCAACGTTTTCATGCAACTACAGATCTTCTCCTTTGAGGATTGTTAGGAATGGGCTTGCTTTATTGATTCATTAGTAGAAATCCAATTTTCATTAACTTTTCATCCAACTTCCAATTTCCGACCTTTGTTTGCATTTGAAAATAAATTAGATTTTAACAAATGCATTGTTGTGATGAATGAGTCATTAAATCAAAACGGATTTCAGCTAGACACACTTTGCTAAACTCATCTATAATCACCCCTGAAACTGCCCTGCACCTTGTAATGCCTTGTCACATATCGCACAGTGGGAACTACTTGTCTCACAACAGCCCCAAGAAGTTGATACTCTTTATTGAAGTAATAGCAATACAATGCTTTTTGCCTTGATTCCGTAGACTTTAAGCCGATTGCGATCAATCGATACTTACAAACTAAATCAAGCAACGTATAAACTACCAGCCAATTTTCCACCGCCTTTCGACATCGCTGCTTCATTAGTGATTCTACCTTGAAATTGAATCATAATTTGTATAATTTCTCGCAAAATGCTCGCTCCACATCTTGTAACATTATGTACAGTAAAATATAAAGCTGATATATACTGTATAAACTGACTGATACAGATATATGGATTTTTTATTAACGTTCTTTGAATTTCCGTCACCATCTCTGTGTGAATTGAATGAATCACATTGGTAGAAGATTTTAGGATGAATTTTTATATGTATCTCAAAGAATTTTATTGGTATTGGTTTATCAGCTTTTTATTGGCTTGGTCAGAATTTGGTATGGCCCTGCAAGGAGGTAATAATTATAATTATCTGTCTTCTAATGTCCTATTTTTTATGTTATGGTTATTATATTTTATTTAATATAAGCAAGTGTATGAAGCCTCTAGAAGTCTCGATAAACATTAGCATTTGTACGTATATAATTTGCAAAATGTTCCACCTTTTAAATTGAAATTGAGCAGAAATATTCCAATGCTTCTCCTCAATTTCATAATTAGTGAAAAATTATATGCCATGTATAAATGATATAGAAGGTAAAGTAAATTTTTTTGGAAACATTTGATATGATAGACAAGGCAAATATCGTGGATAAGGAACGCAATGCAGTTGAATTAGTCCATGCTATATTTGGATTTCTAATGAGATTTCAATTTATTTCTTGTATAGAACAAACACGCTTGTTAGCCAGAAAGAACCAAATGATCCAGGCGATTCACCCAGCTGGGCCTTCGCTGGAAAACATTTTTCAGCTGTTGGAACCAAATAAAAAGCCCGCGATTCTCAAGCAGCGGATTCCTGTGGCAATGAAGCCGATGCCTCTTAGGCCTTTACCGAACTTACTGCTTCAAACAAATAAGCCCAGAGCTCCAGTTAATTTTTTAAGAAATCAAAAGACTGTTAATTTCCTTGGGAACAACAAGGGGCTTCCATTGAAGAACAAGGAGCTGCTCACAATACCAGTACCTGTGACAAAACCATTTCTTGGCCCACCGCCGAAGCCACCGCAGAGGCCTGCTGCAATTGTAAAGCAGTTGCAATCAAAGAAAGTTAATGTACAGAATAAATTGTCGCCTTTGAACCGACTACAACCTAAAAGACAGAGGCTTTGGTACCCAGGGGCAAAAGATAATGGTGCATCGGAGTCTATGAAAAGCATCCGAGAGGGCTTAGAACAGGCTTACCAGATACGAAAGGAAGAGAACATTTTGGAAGAGAGACAAAGCCACTTGTACCCAGGTAGCACCGCAAGCAGCAAAAAATCAAATGCAGCAAGTATAGTAAACAATGGAAATGAACTGAGTCGTGACACGTCCATCAGTAATCAGATGCAAAACATTCAAAAAGAGACTGCTCCATCTCACGCAACTGTCACTCTGCAACAGCCAATTAATTTGAAGCAATACTTTAAGCAAAATACAAACGCCATGCTTGATGGTAGTCCTCCATCGACTCCATATGCTGGGATTCGTGCGCAGGCGCAGGATACGAACGGGTATTCCAGAAAACTGCAACAGCCAGTTGACATTAAGGCATCGCCTAAAGCAGATATCGCCGTGCAAAGAAATAGAGAAGCATCGATTGATGACGTAAAGTCTGGCCAGGAGCAAGTAAACAAGGTTGCATCTGGTAAAAACATGGATGTGTCGAGAGCTGGCAATTTGGCAGGAGTTGTAGTAGCGGGGATCAACGAGAAAGCTGTCGCAAGAAATGTCGCCAAGGCAACTGAGCAAAGTTTGTTGCAACCAGCTGGTCCAGTCATTTCACGCTGGGACAAACTGCAACAGGAAAAGGAAGAACGTTGGAGGGATTATCAAAAGAGTAGGGATGACAAGTGGAGGAATCTGGTTGCAATCGATGACAATGCAGCAATAACCGGGTCTGGTAGCGTCGTAGCCCAACCTACCGGGCAATTGAACGCAGTGCATAAAGATGCATCAATGACATTTCATGCGGTTGAGCGCGAAAAAGCACATCCAAATGTTCTTGTTGCAACTGGAAGAAGTATGGATGATAAGTACGACTATTCAACTAATGCTGAGCCCGAAAAACCAAATTTTGACAGAAATACTGAAGAGATTCAGCCAGGCACGGATAGATTTGCTGATAATACTGAAGTTAAATCAAAAGGCAGCCCTGTAAATGGTAAAGGGGGGATCAAAGTTGGTAGTCAAGCGAAAGTGGTGAATATTGAAGTGGTAGACAAACCAGATAAAGCAGCAGATAGTAACAAAGTAATGAAACCAAAGATACCAATCGGTGATGATGAAGATAAAGGTAAACCAATGGAAAAGCAGGGAAAGCCAATTAGTGACCAGGAAAAGACTCCTAAGCCTGATGTTGAAAAGCCCGATAAGCCAGTTGGTGAGCTTGGAAAGCCAGATAAGCCAGATGATGAGCTTGGAAAGGACTATAAGCCAGTTGGTGAGCTTGGAAAGCCCGATAAGCCAGTTGGTGAACTGGGTAAACCAGATAAGCCTGTGGGTGAGCTGGGTAAGCCCGATAAGCCGGTTGGTGGCCTTGGGAAACCAGATAAACCCGTGGGTGAGCTGGATAAGCCAGATAAGCCTGTGGGTGAGCTGGGTAAACCAGATAAGCCTGTGGGTGAGCTTGGAAAACCAGATAAGCCCTTGGGTGAGCTAGGTAAACCAGATAAACCTGTCGATGAGCTAGGTAAGCCAGATAAACCTGTGGGTGAGCTTGGAAAACCAGATATGCCAGTTGGTGAGCTTGGGAAACCAGATAAACCTGTGGGTGAAATTGGGAAACCAGATAAACCTGTGGGTGAGCTAGGAAAGCCAGAAGAATCTATGGGTGACCAAGATAAGCCAGATAAACTAGTTGGTAAGCTCGAAAAGCCAGATCAACCAGTTGGTAATCCAGATATGTCAGAGAAACCAATTATAGAGAATGCAGACCGGCCCCCTGAAACGCCTCAGCGACTACTAGAAGAGTCACTGCTTAACAAAATGGAACAAAGATTGGCAAGCATCTTGTCTCTCATGCAATATGCTGGTGGATGTAAGTCTTCTCAGTTAAATAGGGAATTTAAATTCAATTTCTTGAACGCTTTTTCTGAAGCTCATTAATGTGACAATTTCATTTTCTAGTGCACACTGTTGAAATTGTATCGTCTGGCTGCGATCATCCCTCGGTTAATGGAGGAAACTGCAAAAGTGCTATTGGTAAAATTATAGTCGACGGGGAACTGGTCAGCGAGGATAAGATCGGATTTAACGTTGTTGTCTTGGACTATCCATCGTTTCAAGTGAAGCACGTGAAAACATTCAATACGCATTTGGATGCGGCTGCTTCCCAGAAAATGGCCGCCTTTCTTATCGGATTAGCGAAGACAAATAACATTGTTCTTGTTGCTATTAACGGGGATGTTTCTGGAGTAGCAAGTCAGGAGGTGTGGGACTCTCTGGTAAGTGGTTATCTCCTTCTGGTCTTACTCCAACTATTCTTCATTGACAAATCTCTTGTCCTTGACGACAAATCAAACTATTTCTGCAGTGAGTTGTATTGTAGATGCCCTTATATCATTGATAATGAGTAGAAGCAAGAGATATTTTCTTACTGTCAAAGGTTATTCTTGTCATTTTGAGACCATTTTCAGCACCCTGTTTCGGATACAAGAAAGCTAGTCCAAATAGTTCAGGTCGTCCAAAATGGCGGAATCTTTCCGGAATTGTGTGACCACAAAATTATCACTCAGGAGGATTTGATTGCAGTTTGATTTCGTTTCAGACGTTGTTTGGTGCTCGACCTCCGTTCGAGAAAGGATATCGATCATCATTAGCCTTCATTGGATCTCGTGGCGACTTTCAAGCCCCTTGGACCCAACAAGTTCAAAGACCAGCTGGTCATGGTCCCAGCAATGTTCAGCTAATTATTGGTAAGCACATGCATAGAAAGACGCGTGTTCTTAACAAACGATGCTCTCTTTGAATTTTTCTGTGCTTGCCTACTTTTAGTGGCTCTCATAAAGAATAATAGTTTATTACCTGTGATAAACTACCTGTGTTATTACTATGATATAATATGATATGATATGATATGAACATAAAAGTTCAAAATGTTTATGAGTGCGAAACTTTAACAGATAATTTCTCATTATTTTTTGCACCTTACACAAAGTGTACGTGATTTGTTTTAATTGTTGTTACTATGATTGTGCACGCTAACACTTGGTTGTTTTTCTCAGGCTCCAACAAAGAATACGTGTCTTTTGGTGGTAGTGGCCCAGTTGTGTACGATGTATTAAAAACTGGCACCAAGCCGTCGGCTGCTATGTCCGAAGGCTACAATGCCGGGGTGCCTGCACAATCACCCGTTGATAAACAGCAATCACCATCTGAGAGGCTTGCTGATGAAAATCCAGAACACCATTCTTCAAATGCGTTGGAAAGTGGAGACAGCGAAAGAGAAATTTCATATTTTAGCAAGACAGATGCCCCAAACAGAGCTGGCGTGGGGAAAAATGATTTGAACTTATCTCCGATTGACGGAGGTATGCAAAGTGCTAACCGGAAAGATGTTGAGCCAGAGAAGGAGCATGATAAGCAGTTGGTTGAACAGCACGAACACGAACAGCACAAAGGCGATGCAGTGAAGCAACAACAGCAAAATAATATCCCAGCTCAGAATTCTGCAGCAATACCGATCGAAGCAGAGGCAGACAATGAGCCATTTCACGAAGAGCCAGGTATGGTAACGGGCGCTGCTTTCAAGCCTCAGGTCTCAATGCAGGAGAGAATAGGCGAGTTGCAATCGAAGCAACAGGATGAACCGGTTGACGCAGGGTTGACGCAGAACGAGAGAATACACAGAAACGATAAGGAGCATGAGTCCACAATTAAGCAAACACAGAATGCACGTGTTGGTGATTTGGATCGCTTGAAGAATAAGTACAGCGAGCAGGCAACAAAACAGAGCAAAGAATCTGCCCAATTTAATATTTTAAATACAGATGTAAAGGAAAACAGTCAAGCTAAGTATGGTAATCATCCGTATGATAATTCTCAACTGGCTTCCAATCCTGTGGCAAATAGTATGGATGATCAGAGCTTTTCGCGTATTAAAGAGCCTTCGAAGAACTATCAAAATCAACAAGTCTATGCATCGAAACAAAGCAGTACAGAAGCTCAGAGCAATGATGTCGCATTGAAACAGTTCAATGCGCCTCAAACAAGTTCAAGTGTTGGGAATGCAGATAAACTTGTGCCTACCCGTGACAGCGGAACCAATGCACCACGATTACCGCAAGAGCGACAAGGACCAGGGAATGAGGGGTTTTTGGATCAGAAGTATCAGCCTGCTGCACCGGATGGAACATTGTGCAAACATTGTGAGGTAAAACCTGAAGTTTCATTTAAACTCCAAGGCTCTGGAGTCGAAAAAGACCCCAAAATTAATTGCAAAGACTGCAAGGACTTCAAACCAGTTGTTGCTGATATGAAATTTGATATGTCCGTTGCCAATGGAAAAATATCTCCAAATTCATGGAAGACAATGAAAAACGAGCCCGTGAACAATCAGCCATCTATTGGAGGACAGGTTAATAAGTTATCGGTGGGTGATAAACCAAACAGGCTGGATGGAAAACCCGCAGTGGCACAATCAAAGAGTGATGGAGTGAATCCAATGCTTTGCAAGCATTGTGACATGAAGCCCGACGTTTCGTTCAAACTGGAGAACTCGGCGTTGGAATCGAATCCAAAGGATTATCAATGCAAGGGCTGCAACGTTCATTTCAAGCCAGCAGTCGATAACATAAAGTTTGACGTTTCTCTTGCATCTGCAACTGATAAATCAGCAAATTCATTGAAAACTGTGAAAGGTTCCGATCAAAAGCTTGCCAAGGGTGGCCTCAAAGAAATGTCATTCAATCCTGGGGCTTCTTCTGGGAGAGGCACGGGACCAGAAGGTGGCAGTGGCACGAATACCAACGATGGAGGGCGGCAGGGTGCAAATGCTGCTGAGTATTCGAATCGAGGGTCTAACAATGATGGTAAACCTGCTGGTGTAAGCTCGCACAATCGTGGCAATGAAGCTAGCCGTCAAGGGGATAGCAACATGGTAGATATAAATAAAGACAGACAGATACAGGGCTTTGCTCCGGAGCCAAGAAAGTCAAGCAGCTTGGATGATTCTGTGATGAATCAAGAGGAAGGGCAGAAGCACCAAGCGGAGCAAGGTATGCCCTTGCAACGACTGCGACAAGACAGCGATCCGTCGCCCGGACAAATTGATAATAGCAATTTTAACGCTGAAGCCAGGTTGGCTGCAGATAACATGAAGCAGGGTGTGGCTGTTGGCAGTAAAAAGAAAACCAATCATGCATCGCTGGCTGACGTCGTAAACAAAGGAATTATGGCTCTGAGGGAGCACGATTTTGATATAGGATTGGGTGAGAATAATAATGTGCATGTTCAAAAAGACTTAAGGAAGGCGCAGCAAGAGGAGAATTCACAGCCACCGCACAGAGAAGAGCATCAGAAAACGAAAATGGAAGCGAAGGAAATGTTGCCAGCAGAGCAGAGACAAAGACAGTCTGATGGGCATCGTGAAAAGGAGAATCATAAGCAAAGTAATCAAAATGATCAGCTACAATCCGGTAATAAAGGTATGACTGCCTTTTCTTTGGCAACTGAAACGTCACGAGCAAGCAACAAGAATAGCGACCACAATAATAATAATGATAATGATGGTCATCATGCGAATGATCATACATTGCCCGAGTTTGCAGAGGCATCTGGACAGATGGCTAATGAGAATGCTCCACAGAATATAGACAAGGGAAGTGCGATGTTGCCAAATCGTGAGCCAAACGATGTTGAAGCACCAGTAAGTCAGAGTGACAGTGGACAATCAATTGATAACAAGAAGAATGCCTGGCATGGGCGTGACTGTGATCCAACAACTGAGAACTGTCAGAAACTAGCTTCTAATTCCAGAAATGATGACAACAAGGCAGCAGCAACAATAGCAGGAAAAGATCCGGGTGCAGCAATGTCAACGTTGCAACACCATGAGATGGATGCGGAGTGCAAGAAATATCGCGATTTGGCAGAGCGAATTAGGCAAAAATTATACGGTGCAGAGCTCGCTAGGTACAAGAAGTATTGTTTACCAGTAACACCAAAAGACGCTGGTGCACTGCAGTATGTTAGCAGTAAGGTATCAAGCAAGACGGCTGCAAGCTCACACCTCGAAATTCCGCTTCATGCTTCGGCCGCCGCAATAAAAGCCACATCGTCTGGTTTCCATCCTGGGTACACAACAATGGCATTCTCAAACGCTGATGTCACGCCCGTTTCGCCAGATAAGAAGTTAGAGGAGATGCCTGAGACCAGCGAAACGTTTATTTCCCGCGCGGCAAAGCCAGAATTTTCGACGTTGCCCGGTGAAGCGCCGAGCAAATCAACCGACGTGGCATTCTACTTTAATAATCACAAGAACGATCAGAACTTGAAAAGTTTGTTGTACAGAGTAAACCCAACAGTAAAAGAAGACCGTATCATCACAGATGGTGGAAACAATATATATGGTAAGCAATTTGATGTTGATACTAGAAATATTTTTCTTTCAGTAGGTCGTTCTATTTGGGTGATTCCTCATTCCATTCCACATTCCATAATTACCATCATTATTATGACGTTCTATGTTCCATTCCACATTTCGTTCCATGTTTTATTGCTGCGGTAAAAGGCCCTCTCGAGCCTCTTTCTGCACGTGCACGCTGTATTTGAAATTTAAAATTGCCTTTCAATATTTCAGATCAAGGTGATATTTTGGGTGAGGCAGAGAGTCTTCTGCAAAAGGATTACTCAATGGCGCTTAATGAAGCATCGTCTGCATTAAATAGACGGGTAAACGAAGAACAACGTCAGTTAAACAACCAACGAACTTCTTTCCTCGCTAAACGAATGTTGAACAAGAAAAAACAACAAGATAAGCCAAGTAAGGCTTCTACGGGTAAGTGAGTAGAATGTTTCTGTAATAAATGAATCAACTTCAACAACTTAAAATTATTCATTCATCAAAGTGAGTATACTTGATTAAAAATAAGAACACAATATTGCAATTGAAAATGAAAATGTGAATTATTGACAAATAAGCAATAGGAACTAATGTTAAAAAAGCAATAGGAACTAATGTGAAAAAACTTTGAATCACATATTTTATCAGTATTAAATAATTTTCCTTTAATGAAACTGTAACATTAGTGTATCAAAAAAGACTGTAAATAAAATTGGGTTAGTTATATTCAGTCAAATGCATACAAATATAAACGAAATTAGGGCCAAATTTACCTAATGATTAGATATTAAAAACAAACCAACTTAGTGTACTAAAACTATTTAACAGATACTCCCAATTCATCCTTTTGCCTTCCTTGGTATAACCGACCACCTCCTTGTTTCTTTGTGTCCCAGATGGGATTTTGAATGCACAGTTTCGGCTCATATCTCCAGCTATTCACAAATAGTTTCCAATTAAATCTACTGGTCACCTGGCATGGCATTGAATGAGTTAACAATGTATCGTTTGTTTTTAATCCATAATTACCCCGATTATTCCACAACTTGTGCATCGTAGTGGGGTAGCTGCCATGTACCCCAATGTAATTCTTACAAACATCCCTCGGGTTTTGAAACTGTTTTTCTCCCTCGGCTGGTGGGTGGTGATGTAATCTCTTGTCCGTGTGGTAGACAATTGGCAGACGCAGTTCGTCTACCCATGTAGCGATTAATTGATCAGCCCATGGATGGCAATAGGTGTGTTCGGGCATTTGTGACAGAAATAGCTCCACAATGGCATACGAAAACATGATAATGCTCTCCTCTGGCCTTGTTATATGTGGCAAGCAATGCACCCAGCCCCAATGTAGATACTTCTGAGCTGGCATAGGCAACTCAGCAATCAGTTTGTCAAGGCATACAAAGTAATCATCATCCATTCGCATGAAATAATCATATTCATAGTTCTGTATGGACCAGTATAAATGATACATGTATCGTCTGCCAAACTCCACTCCGCCACTGAGAGATTGGAATTCTATGTCGTTGTAATCATTTTTTTCCTTTTCCAATGTATGAAACATGTCAGTACTCCTATTCTTCTGTTCATCAGTCATGAAGATGCACTTTACAGTTACCTATAGAAGTGGTAGAGGAGCATTCAAAATAAAACGAAATCAGTTATTAAAAAATATAACAATCCCCCAAAATCAGACAAATAGAGATTAGTGTAAAAGGAGCTCTTTAATTTAACAAACCTCTGAATTTTGTATTCTTGTGTTTTTGCAAAGAGTCCACCATGTTTTCCTTATTGCATCTCTTCTCTCAAATCTTCTTGGTGCAGAAGATACAATGATTAGTAGATTGACTTTTGGCCTGTTCTTTACGGGCTTGATATTAAAATCTTGATAAATTGGATTTTTCTGAAGATTTTCAAAGAAAACTTCAGTTGACTGGGTGAAATTTAGGCCAACGCCAAGGCCTGACGTGCTATTTTGCCAAGACTGGTCATAATACATACGTAGTTTAAACTTCGGCGATCCTGGCCATATTTTATATATTTTAATAAATATGAAAACTAGCAATATCTGCACTAAAACGAATAGCCATATCGCACGAATCTTTAAGTTTCTCGACTTGAAAGGTCTATAACAGAGAGGAAACATTGCATTCTGATACAAGTCGCTTCCCAAGGACAACAATTGTTCTGCGTTTTTTCCTTTGTATCCTCCAATCCAAGCTTCGTATGTTCGTGAATATCTGCTTAATAGCTCAGGTACAAAGTCCGCTACCGTGCAAATAAAAATTAATGTTAGTGGAGATGATGGTGAGCTTTCCTCCCTTTACTGCATGATCTTTGAGCAACGCAACGCCAGTCAGTAGGCAAGCAGCCGCCCTTCCTCGCCAAGACAAGACGCCAGCGTTGCTATGCTAAAACTCGGAACACTGTATTGTCAGCTGCTCGCGAAAGCTGAGCTATTCACCTGGAGCGAAAGCTATTGGTCAAAACCTGTCGCCTTGCAGGTAACCCGGGGTTAATAATGACATGGAATGCAGCAAATGCAGCAATATATGTTAAATGATTAAATTATTCTGTCTGTGAATATCAATAGCGGTATTTGCTTTAAAGAAAAGTAGACAATAAAAATAAATATTGCGAATGGTCCATTTTCAATGAAAAATTGGTGCGGCTTAAGTAGATGTTTTCAATCTTATTCATGGTATTTGTGTTTCGACTCATAGTGGTTAAAGGTTTATTGGAATCAAAAAATAATCTCTCCGTTTTTTTGCAAAAGTTAAATTTCAATCTTTACTGATTTGTTCCTCTTTTGTTTTTATTCCATCGCGATAAGTAGCCTCGACTTGGTGAGCAAAAGTATTGCAGCACCTTGAGCAAAATGGATCTTGATATCACTGACAGTTTCATTTTAAACACACTTTATTTTGTATTATTAATTATTATTATTCTCTTCCATCTTCTCGTCCACCGTACGACTGTCGTGAACTTTCCTGTTTTGTTGTGTTCCACGTTGGGTTAGTGTGACAAAGTTTTGGTTCATACATCCATTGTTCTTTGAGTTCCTTCCAACTGAATTGCAAGTCCGATTTGCAGATCTGGGAATTTTGTTCCAATGTCTCGTCCTTTAATTCGTACGTGCCACGATGTTGCCACAAAGTACGCATTGTTTCGGGGTAACTTCCATGCAGTCCAATGTGTCCTTTACACACATCTTTCTCGGCCAGTAAATATGGCAGGTCACGTGTTGGTGGATCGTGATGTAATCTGTTGTCATGACGATAATGTAATTTCTTTTGGAGACCAAGATCTTCTACCCATAATCCAATTTGTTGATCAGCCCATGGATGACAACGCATTGTCTCTGGATTTTGCATGAGGAACTTCTCAATGACATCTTTCGAGAACAGTAGCACACTCTCCTCTGGCCTGGTTATGCCGTTAATGCAATGCACCCAGCCCCAATGGAACATTTTCAGTGGAGGCATTGGTAATTCGTTGATAACTTTATCCATGCATAGGAAATAGTCATCATCCAGTCGTAAGAAATAGTCAAATTCAAAGTTTCTTACTGCCCATAGCATGTGATACAAATATCTTTTTCCAAATTCAACACCACCTCCAAGATCTTGAAATTCCAAATCGTGGTACTTCTGACTTTCTTCATTGATTGCTTCAACATACTGTGAGTTACTTGTTTGCTTGTCAGTGATAAATAAGCATCTGATGTGTACCTGGAAAGTAAAACAATTTCATTTGGAATATGCTAGCAATAATATGATAAGTTGGCCTTTGCAATTAACGGTGGATTAGCTAGTTTGTCTTGAATATTTTATTCATGTAACATTTGGAGTAAAGTGATTTATCAGAACATTTAATAATCGTTTCAGTCAGTGTACGAGGCGCTTAATTATGCGCCCGCGGCTCTTATAAAATATTCATGCTTTCAATGGGGCCTTTATTAGAGGGGAGTTTAAAAGAAAGGGGCGTTTGAGAAGCAGTAATCGAATTGTGACGACTTGCCATGTCCGTGTTGTTACACATTTGCCACCACGTCTGCCGTATAGCATTTCTTCTGTCTGTTCTTTTTGGAGCACTAGATACAACCACCAATAAAGTCACTGTCTCCCTCTTGTCCCTGCCAGCTATTCTGAAATGCCTGAATAAAGAACTATTCTGAATATGGTTGAACAGAGCCATGTTTGCTTCACGAGAAGAGTTTTTGTAATTATCTTTTGCAAGATGGTCAGTCGCCACCTCTTCATTGTGACTCTTCTTGTTGGTCTCGACAATGCTAGCGTTTGCAATACCAGCTTCACTTGAATTTGCTTTCGAAACACTGGTTTCAGTCTGATTACCTTTACCAATAGTGACTCCACCATGATGCTTGACCAATTTTTCTCCATTGTGGTCATAATTCTTGTCACTGCCATTAATACTACCTTTATTCACTTGTGACACAGTTGCAGTCTTGTTATGTACCACATTTACACTGGTAGTTGTATTATTCTCTCTATTTCCTATTCCTGTGCCACGTTTAAAAACTTTTTCTGTTGCATTTCCCTTATCGATTATATTGTCAACTTTCTTTGATTGAATTTTGCTTTCGATTTCATCCAGTGTAGCTTGAGCATTTTTTGATTCTTCAACTGCAACTGTTACAACACGGTTGATTGTATTATCAACATGCAGTTGCATCTCTTTTTTATCAAGATCCTTGCCCAGTTTAAGCATGCCATTCTTTCTAGTTTCTAAACCATCCACATTCATTTTTGTATCTTGCTTCGCACCTTTTTCATTTTGTTTATCCATGCCCTCATTTGTCGACGATTGAACATAATGCTTGGGAGACTTTTGCAGCATTTTTCCTTTTCTAAAATAATACATTAACAAAATTGCCTGCATCAATGCCAGTAATATAACTATGTTTGACTTATTTTTTAGTATTCTGAATAGATTCATTTTGTGTGAGTGGCCAGGAATGAAGACAACGAGGCGGTAAGTGTGTGTTCATGCCACTGCCTCATCCACGTTCAACCTGCTTCACAAATCCATCATTGAATAAAGCAAATCAACAAATGAAAAAGCAAAACATGTCGCCTTTGCAGGTGGCATGTGTCTTTAAGAAATATATTTATGGTTACAAAAGCAAAATTACCAAGTAACAATTTAGACCAGTACAAATCTGAAAATAGGCATCAACTAAAAAAAGTTGGAAATAAATTCTCACATCGGTTGGTGAATGGTTCTATTAGTAATAACTATTTTAAGATTTTAAGTGATATGGAAGTTTCTTATTTATATTTGTAGTTCAATCGATGTGACGAATCAAACCCAGATGTGTTTACATTCTTATCCAAGTTTGGACGTTGTCCAGGAAACCTCTTGACAAGACAATGCAAGGTGCAAGGTATCATTATAGCTACTATGTTATTAGGTGCTCTGTTATAATATGAAGATCCTATTTAAGTTTGGTCTTGGAGACACCTTCGGTTCGGTCCTATAATTCTAAAGCTTGGTCTTGGAAAGTCGACAATTTGAAATTAGATTTGTGGTCTTGAATTTTGGCCAACTATGAATTGCATTGGCAAAGTAACTACAAAATGATGCACATTTGTATTGCAAAAAAGGTTACCCGTTTTGAAGTTTCAGTACGACTCCGTTCATGACCTTTCATTTTCGTATTTTCTCCTGAGTTGAGTAACCACAGAGAGCATAAAGTGGGCACGTGTCTATATGAATCTCAGATCCGTGAACAGCGGTAATGAAGCGATTTACATATACAGTGGAATCTCGCTATTTTGATCAGTAAAATTTGAATAAACCTGACTGGAGAACACCAAGAAGGTAGAAGAGGGGAAGGTGCGGTTTATGACATGTTCTAGACAACTGGAAGTTAGTTTATAATATTTAGAGTTGTTTGATAAACATAGCTGGAAGGTAGCTGCAATAAATGCAGCTAGTATACCGACCGGTATTATTCATTTTTCGTGCAAAAAGCTGCAGGTCTGAAATAAATAAAGCTCGTGTTAAGAAGAACGGGGCTAATGAAAGAAAGTATAACTGGAACTAAGTTCAAGTATTATATTTTACCCCTACTGAAAAGTGTGTAGAATTATTGTGAGAATCAGAAAGATACCATAACTGCTCATCGCTCAATTGCAAACAGGTTTTTGGATTGCTTTGTTTGATGCGGTGTGTTTAAATATACTTGTTAATAACTACGCAGTAACATGTTCAGCTCTGGTGGCTCAGTGGTTAGCACTTGTGCTTCCACGCATGAGATAGCGGTTCGAATCTCATGCAAGTCACTATGAATAGCTGAGCGACATAAATGAGGGCCGGTATCCCGGGGATCTACAAGAGAAAGTAGATCCCCGGGGTACCGGATTTTTCGGCTGCCCGGTTCGGAATGATTCCCCGGCAGAAACGCCGAGAAAACCATCCTCCCCGGTTAGGATACTCAATCTAGTACCACCGGGGGACAATTGCCATTGCAGAGTTGCCACACTCCCCACTTTGTCTCGTTTTGCCAAGTGCACAAGGCACAGTCGAATTGAAAAACCCAGTGGCATTTTCGCTCTGGCATTTGTCCCGATTATATATACACCGCTCAAACTACTGCTAGAAATCATTGGCATGGATTTTCTTGTTGTGGGAATCCCAGATATATTCGCATGCGCAATTGAGCGACGTTCTGTTCATGTGGTCAGCGTTCTTTTGGACTGGAACTCTTCTGTACAACAAACTATTTTCTCGGTCCCTACAGAGTTCGTTATAGCGGGATTCCTAAAATCAAAAAGTATGAAATAAGCGCCCCCTCTATTAACCGCCCAGGGCGGTTAATAGAATTCTTACATTTTCACTGTTTGGTTCAAATAATAGCGTAGAAACATGTGAATAGACATCAATTCCTTTCTTTTATCAATGGCAACATAAGCAAGTAGTTTAAGACCAAAGTTAGTCATTATATCTTAAAGAAAATATCCATTTTTAATGTTTGTCAATTCAATGTCCATGTGTACGGCTTTACCATGCTGTCGCTTCTTCATTTCTTCTAAAAAATGCTAACATAGCATTTTTTAACGTATGTCAATAAATAACATTCGGAACTTTGTTATTATTGATTATTGTTATATACTATTATTGTTAATATAAGATTATTGTTTTGTTTTTGAAGATGTTCAATTTTAAAATTTTAGGACTAAGAAATAACCGCCCCCTCTAATGAGCGCCCCCCTCTAATAAGTGCCCACCCAATTTTGCGAAATATTTAATAAGCGCCCGGGCGCTTAATAGAGGAAATACGGTGTTTAGTCTCCATAGGGCTATATGCGATTCTGGTAGGATTGTCACACACAAAGCAACATACAGATTTTGACACATAAATTGTCTCAAAGTGTTCAATGTTCTGTCTGTGACCAAAGAGCGTTATAGAAAAGGAGAGGAAAAGTTCAGCCACTGTGTTGAAGAAGATTCTACAAAGGAGTAGTAGCAAGTATTTAGTTAAACTTACACATACTGCTATACTCTGCGAATTATTTCCCACAAATTCCAAGTGCTTTCGGGGGCTCATTTGTTCTGGTGTTTAGTTATATCTCCATATTCTAAAATCAATAAACAAATGACATTATTATGCAGCCAGTGTCTCCGCCATTGGCTCGCACGCTGAAATTCATGAAATAGTTTGACAAAAGAAAGACAATTCTCTAAGCCAGTCAAGTTCGCTAAAGAAATTGAAACATTTTGGAAATTGATGGGACCGACCATTATCTCGTATCATTTGGAAATGCTATTTTGTTTTCTAACCACATTGCCCTGTAGGATAGCAGTAGTATAATATAGGAAGCAAGTGGGTTCTTCACTACAATTGCTCAAATTGTTAAATGAGCAACAAAACAAACCTTCCTTGTTATCTTTTTATTGAAATATTGGCTCCAGCTGACGCTTTACCTACCTATACATTGTAAACACACGCTTCACCTACCTATCTATTTGCACCCTCCTCCGTTTGGAGCTACCCGTTTTATACTGAAACAATTGAAGCTTATTAACATTTCCTTTGTTAGCTCGAGTCGAGCCTAATCTATTGTTGCTCCTTTGTTGTTATCATACCAATGTTTATCTATCAATACAATTTAGCTTACATTCGATTGGGCCATAGTTTGATTTCTCGTGATTTTCATGGTATTCTGACTCCCTAACCCCAACGAAAACGATGAGTATAAATGTCCGAGTAACGCGCTGAGTGGCGGGCTGAATTTGTGCGGTTTGATAAGAAGTGAAGCACAAAGTGCCACTAATACGATTCGTTTTAATGGCACTATGTGCTACACTTTATTTATCATACATCACAAATCCAACCCCTCTGCTCGTTCCATCAAAACTGTAAAAACTTTGTGAGTTATGATTTGTCCAAAGGTGTTAAACAGAATGCTTAGCTCATCTTCATCTACAGTTGAAGGAAGACCAGCAATATAAAAATTAGCATTTTTTATATCAGATGAAGAAGGCCTTGAATAACTCACACGCATCGTCTTGTTTTCAATCTGGCATTTATCCAGCTTCAAAATAGCCTTCTGTGCATCTTCAGCGGTGGCGTATTCAAGAAAAGCGTATCCAAGACTGATGCCCGAAGCATGGTCCCTGACAAGTTTGCAATTCTTTACCGGGCCTATTGCACTGAACATGTTGCGTATTTCTTCTTGCGATAAACTCTGCGGAATATAATTGACAATTAAATTTGTCTTATTAGGACCTCCTCCAGTTGTTATTGGTTTTCCAAGGTGGCTTGAATTTGCAAAAGCATCCAAATTTTGTCCATATAATCCTTCCATGATTAAAGTACTGTCAAAAGAAATGCCGGTGTAGTATGCGCTTGCGTACCTTGTGCGGAAGAAGTGTCCCCTATGGTCTAATTTTTTATGCGTTTGTGTACCCGGCACTCTTGCATACGATTTGTGTTATGTTATGTTATGCGCTTGTGTACCTATCATCAAACAATATACGTTTTTTTTATAAGAAACCTGACTCAAGGCCTAGTAGTAAAAGTTTCTTAATTTTTAGCCACATTTTAGTTCTAAAGGTTTCTTAAAAGTTTCTTAATTTAATGAAAAACGTTGCAGTAAAAAGGAAGAAAAAAAACGTGGATGTGCCAAAATATTAGTATTATAACAAAGAAAAATCGTCAATGCGAAAAGTCGTCATGTGGAGCCGACAATGTTATGCTTAGCACATAAAATACACTTACTGTAGTACTTAACGGTTTCTTATAAAAAAGGGGTAGGGGGCACAAACGCATGATCTAATTTTTTGCGTTTCTGTACCCGGACACTTCCGAATAAGGTTACCGAAATGCATATTACCCCGGAAAAAGCAAGCCTCAAAACACGACACGCCAGCGCCACCACAGTCGTCAATGAATTGCTGATGAGGCTTTGTATGTTTCAAAATACTCGTGCGCATCACAGCCTCAACCTTTTTCAGAACGAATAATGCTGCCCTCACTGCACTCGCTCAAGATAGCTTAAAGTTGTATCAGGTGATTCAAAGTAACCCAGGAAGTAATACAACAAGAATCTCAAAAAAACCTCAGAGAAGTTAAGTAAATAATAAAAGGCACTCATTTTTTTATAAGAAACCATGCAAAATCGTCATACCAGAGTTTCTTAGCTTATAGTTATTCGCATTTTTCTTAAATTACTTCTAAAAAACAATTTGACCTTAGGAGTGAACAAGAACGAAAATATTCGTAATTCCCTAGCCTCCTTTTCATCTGGTGCAATTGTGGACACTCTACACAGCAATGCTTATCCTCATCCAGTGGCGCAATGGAAACTAAAGAAAATACTCAAACAGGTCAAACAAAGAACAACATAAATTATAACCGATGATTTACAGATCAAGGTTGCATCCAAGTAACGAAATGTACTTCTATGTTAATAATATGTGATACCAGCAACATGCTGATACAAATCAAATACAGAGCAAATCAAATTAAATACAAATCAAATACAGGTTCCATGCAAGTCAATCTATTTAAGTCAAGTTTAGGCCTCATCAGGCTTATCCTGCCGTTTGCAACACAGCAAACGCCTGAAGAATCCAGATCTTTTCTTTCTAGGCTTCCCAACTTTTGCTTGCAATGACCATTCTGCCTCTACTAGTTGCTCTGTGGCAACAGGCAATGACGGCTGTGCTTCTCCTTGTTGCTCTGTGTCAACAGGCAATGACGGTTGTACCTCTACTAGTTGCTCTGTGGCAACAGGCAATGACGGTTGTGCCTCTACTAGTTGCTCTGTGTCAACAGGCAATGACGGTTGTGCTTCTCCTTGTTGCTCTGTGTCAAAGCAATGACGGTTTGCACTACTAGTTGCTCTGTGTCAACAGGCAATGACGGTTGTGCCTCTACTAGTTGCTCTGTGGCAACAGGCAATGACGGTTGTGCTTCTCCTTGTTGCTCTGTGTCAACAAGCCATGACGGTTGTGCATCTACTAGTTGCTCTGTGGCAACAGGCAATGACGGTTGTACCTCTACTAGTTGCTCTGTGTCAACAGGCAATGACGGTTGTGCCTTTACTAATTGCTCTGTGGCAACAGGCAATGACGGTTGTGCTTCTCCTTGTTGCTCTGTGTCAACAGGCAATGACGGTTGTACCTCTACTAGTTGCTCTGTGGCAACAGGCAATGACGGTTGTGCTTCTCTTTTTTGTTCAACAGGCCGACGGTTGCTCTACAATTGCTCTGTGTCAACAGGCAATGACGGTTGTGCCTCTACTAGTTGCTCTGTGGCAACAGGCAATGACGGTTGTGCCTCTACTAGTTGCTCTGTGTCAACAGGCAATGACGGTTGTGCTTCTCCTTGTTGCTCTGTGTCAACAAGCAATGACGGTTGTGCATCTACTAGTTGCTCTGTGTCAACAGGCAATGTCGGTTGTGCTTCTCCTTGTTGCTCTGTGTCAACAAGCAGCGACGGTTGTGCATCTACTAGTTGCTCTGTGTCAACAGGCAACGACGGTTGTGCCTCTACTAGTTGCTCTGTGTCAACAGTCAATGACGATTGTGCCTCTACTAGTTGCTCTGTGGCAACAGGCAATGACGGTTGTGCCTCTACTAGTTGCTCTGTGGCAACAGGCAACGACGGTTGTGCTTCTCCTTGTTGCTCTGTGTCAACAGGCAATGACGGTTGTGCTTCTCCTTGTTGCTCTGTGTCAACAAGCAATGACGGTTGTGCATCTACTAGTTGCTCTGTGTCAACAGGCAACGACGGTTGTGCCTCTACTAGTTGCTCTGTGGCAACAGGCAATGACGGTTGTGCTTCTCCTTGTTGCTCTGTGTCAACAAGCAATGAGGGTTGTGCATCTACTAGTTGCTCTGTGTCAACAGGCAACGACGGTTGTGCCTCTACTAGTTGCTCTGTGTCAACAGGCAATGTCGGTTGTGCTTCTCCTTGTTGCTCTGTGTCAACAAGCAGCGACGGTTGTGCATCTACTAGTTGCTCTGTGTCAACAGGCAACGACGGTTGTGCCTCTACTAATTGCTCTGTGTCAACAGGCAATGACGGTTGTGCCTCTACTAGTTGCTCTGTGGCAACAGGCAATGACGGTTGTGCCTCTACTAGTTGCTCTGTGTCAACAGGCAATGACGGTTGTGCTTCTCCTTGTTGCTCTGTGTCAACAAGCAATGACGGTTGTGCATCTACTAGTTGCTCTGTGGCAACAGGCAATGACGGTTGTGCCTCTACTAGTTGCTCTGTGGCAACAGGCAATGACGGTTGTGCTTCTCCTTGTTGCTCTGTGTCAACAAGCAATGACGGTTGTGCATCTACTAGTTGCTCTGTGTCAACAGGCAATGACGGTTGTGCCTCTACTAGTTGCTCTGTGGCAACAGGCAATGACGGTTGTGCTTCTCCTTGTTGCTCTGTGTCAACAAGCCATGACGGTTGTGCATCTACTAGTTGCTCTGTGGCAACAGGCAATGACGGTTGTACCTCTACTAGTTGCTCTGTGTCAACAGGCAATGACGGTTGTGCCTTTACTAATTGCTCTGTGGCAACAGGCAATGACGGTTGTGCTTCTCCTTGTTGCTCTGTGTCAACAGGCAATGACGGTTGTACCTCTACTAGTTGCTCTGTGGCAACAGGCAATGACGGTTGTGCTTCTCCTTGTTGCTCTGTGGCAACAATCAATGACGCTTCTGCCTCTACTAGTTGCTCTGTGTCAACAGGCAATGACGGTTGTGCTTCTCCTTGTTGCTCTGTGTCAACAAGACATGACGGTTGTGCATCTACTAGTTGCTCTGTGTCAACAGGCAATGACGGTTGTGCCTCTACTAGTTGCTCTGTGGCAACAGGCAATGACGGTTGTGCATCTCCTTGTTGCTCTGTGGCAACAATCAATGACGCTTCTGCCTCTACTAGTTGCTCTGTGTCAACAGGCAATGTCGGTTGTGCTTCTCCTTGTTGCTCTGTGTCAACAAGCAACGACGGTTGTGCATCTACTAGTTGCTCTGTGTCAACAGGCAACGACGGTTGTGCCTCTACTAGTTGCTCTGTGTCAACAGGCAATGTCGGTTGTGCTTCTCCTTGTTGCTCTGTGTCAACAAGCAATGACGGTTGTGCATCTACTAGTTGCTCTGTGTCAACAGGCAACGACGGTTGTGCCTCTACTAGTTGCTCTGTGGCAACAGGCAATGACGGTTGTGCTTCTCCTTGTTGCTCTGTGTCAACAAGCAATGAGGGTTGTGCATCTACTAGTTGCTCTGTGTCAACAGGCAACGACGGTTGTGCCTCTACTAGTTGCTCTGTGTCAACAGGCAATGTCGGTTGTGCTTCTCCTTGTTGCTCTGTGTCAACAAGCAGCGACGGTTGTGCATCTACTAGTTGCTCTGTGTCAACAGGCAACGACGGTTGTGCCTCTACTAGTTGCTCTGTGTCAACAGTCAATGACGATTGTGCCTCTACTAGTTGCTCTGTGGCAACAGGCAATGACGGTTGTGCCTCTACTAGTTGCTCTGTGGCAACAGGCAACGACGGTTGTGCTTCTCCTTGTTGCTCTGTGTCAACAGGCAATGACGGTTGTGCCTCTACTAGTTGCTCTGTGGCAACAGGCAATGATGATTTTGCCTTTCCTTGTTGCTCCGTGGCAACAGGCAATTGCTCTGCAGCATTAACCAAAGATGAATATCTATTTTCCATTTGCTCTTCTTGCCAGGCAACACCTCTTTGCTCCATTTCATGATTGATTCTGGCGGAGGCACAAAATATTGTATGGGCCATATTTATGATGCCATCCAGCTCTTGATCACTGCATGATCCAGATAGAACTCCAAGTTTCTTTCCTACATTGCAGACGTTGTGACATGCACTTTCCAACATTTCAGCAATTAGCTTCTCATCTTGATCATATTTATCAAGGTACACCTCCATTTCATGTGTACTGTGCTGCAGTTCAGTCATTTTTATTTCCTGTTCAGCTGCATATATCTGCAATTGTTGATATTGCCAATTGTTGTATTCTATTGCATGTAGCAGGCTCTTGCAGCTCCTCGAATAATTCCGAACTTTCCGAATAGACATTTTCTCAATCTTTGCGAGCCTCTCATTGTCTTTGGCAAGCTTTTGTATCAAACCACAGTAATTGAGATACTTATTAGCATCTCTCTTGCCTGAAAAAACAAATTCATTTCCGTTCAAATGTAACAATCTTCTTCCAGCATAACAAATGCGAATGGCAAACATTCAGTTAATGTCTTATGGTTTAAATGTTATTATATGTTATTCCTTTGAACTACTTTCACTTTTTTGCTCAAATACCCATCAAAATATTACAGATATCGTTGTGTCTTAGATAAATAACAGACACTTAAAACTTACTTTCTGCAAGTTGGATTTCAAGGTCTTTAATTCTTTCTTTGAATGCAGTCTGTGATTCCTCACTGCATATATGAGACACATCAAATGTATCCATCTCTTTGCTATCAATTTCATTTACCATCGAAAGGGTATCTTCCACACTCTCCATATTAATCGATGAAAGTTAGCTGTTTGTACACATTCTAGCTCAAACTCGAATGCAAATAATCAACTTTCTGAGTAAATCAACAATCGCACAGCCTTACAAAAACCAATGTTGCGTCATATTAATTACAATTTCAATGTGACGTCATAAAGCATTTCGGTTGCTGAGTTTGGATAAGACACAATACAATATATCCAAGTTGCGCATATAACTATTATTGATACAATAAAATAATTTAGCGAATCAAAATTAGTTGCTTGAAAGATTGTTGCGACGTTTCGGGCTTGACTCTTGATAACAGGTTTGGATAAGGCCTTTGATTATGAGCATTTTCCCAAACTTTTAAGATGTTCTTAACATTATATAACTCCAATGCTTTTTGAGTATTAGCCAGGCATTTAAAGGAATCAAATATAGGAATAGCCCAGAAATGTGATTATTTAGTGATATAGTGACCAATGGAGCCGGTGAACATTTTGCCGAGTGGGGCTTTATGGTTTTGCGAGCACTCGTGCAAGCATGTATTTACAACTACTTCTCCTCGTTCTATGGTTCATCTAAAGAATTCTTCCATTGAACATGTGTTTCAATCAACACTAATACGTTTTTGGCCTTAAAAGTTTCCCAGGGCAGGAGTTGCAGAAAAAAAGAAAAAAGAGGTCTTCCTTCTCATTTTGTGTCCCCATATTGACAAGGTAACATACCGTATTTCCTCTATTAAGCGCCCACCCTCTATTAACCGCCCCCCTCCAATAAGCGCCCACCCTAAAATCAAAAAGTATGAAATAAGCGCCCCCTCTATTAACCGCCCAGGGCGGTTAATAGAATTCTTACATTTTCACTGTTTGGTTCAAATAATAGCGTAGAAACATGTGAATAGACATCAATTCCTTTCTTTTATCAATGGCAACATAAGCAAGTAGTTTAAGACCAAAGTTAGTCATTATATCTTAAAGAAAATATCCATTTTTAATGTTTGTCAATTCAATGTCCATGTGTACGGCTTTACCATGCTGTCGCTTCTTCATTTCTTCTAAAAAATGCTAACATAGCATTTTTTAACGTATGTCAATAAATAACATTCGGAACTTTGTTATTATTGATTATTGTTATATACTATTATTGTTAATATAAGATTATTGTTTTGTTTTTGAAGATGTTCAATTTTAAAATTTTAGGACTAAGAAATAACCGCCCCCCTCTAATAAGCGCCCACCCAATTTTGCGAACTATTTAATAAGCGCCCGGGCGCTTAATAGAGGAAATACGGTATTTAAAACCAGTTGGCAAGGTCTTCCTTTGCACGCAATTATAGCTGCTTGTTCAGTTGTTAGATATTCACTCAGCTGTAAAGCATTTATATAGTGTTCGGTAATTTACTACACTTCGTTACTGCCTCTAGCGTTGTCTCGCATCTGCAGAGTATAGATGAGTCTGTATGTAGGTTAAGTCTCGTTTGCCATATGGAGTCTTTACATAGTTTATGTATAGTGAACTATCAAATCGTTCCAAATACCGTATAATGCTTCATTAAGATTCATTTTTGAAACGAGATTTTGAATTAATTCCTCTCCTTATTTCACAGTCCTTTGTTTTTGAAACTATGAACCAAGAAACCACAAAAGCTTGTAAAATTTATTTTGCAGGAAAACTTTTCCAAAGCGTATTAAAGTATTTGATGAAGCCCCGTTCTGGAACCCCCCAAAGTTAATTAAGCCCCCTTTTGGGGATTGATAGAGCTTTTACGGCAGGCAGAGATATTCATTTTCCAATGCAAGAGACTGAAGTAAAACAAGTGTGAATTGAATATCTACAATAATTTCTCTTTTATACTATAAATGAACTGATTACATGGGTATATACGAAAATTGTAAAAATGAGCTTTGAACCTGAAAACATTTCGCCAAGTTCGTTGCTTTATTTATATAGAACTGTTTAAAAAATAATAAGAAATGATACCAATAGAAATGGCAAAAATTAGTTACGATGAATATTAAGAAGTTGTAAAATACCAATTACAAAATTGATGTTTCACAAATTATTCTATTTACGATTTCAAAAAAACTTTGTAAACAAAAAGAGTTTTAATACCACTATGAATACAGGTTTTTACAACTAGAAGAGCCTGAATGTTATTTTATTTGGAATATTATTTGCAAAGCTAAAAAAGACTTTAAACGGTACTGGAAAAGGTAAATAAGGTTTATACTATTCTGAATACCATTCAAAAAGCTATAACAGACTTGATACTGAAGATAACAGAACTAAGTACCGTATTCCAAAAAATTAATAAATGCAAAAAAATTACAAAAAAATAGTTTTGAATGTGCATTCACAAAGTTCAATCCACTTTTTCTACAAAATATCTAGAGCAGTGATTTGAGTTCTCAAATTGACAGTACGTATGTTGTGTTTTGGTACGCCATCTTGTAGGCTATTTTGCTGACTCATCATTGGGCTGAAAAGTATTTTCTCAATTGATCATAGTTTATGTGCCATTCAGCAACTGGCAATGTTTTTCTGTATAATTACATGAGCACTCTTAGCTACGTCCTATAAGAACCATGGATTAAATATACGTCTCCCTGTCTGGATCTTGCGCTTGCACGGCCGGCTTTGCGGAATCATTGTCTTCCAGTGGAGGGTCGCTGTTGGCAGAGAATCTCACTGATAATTTCCCCGCATCCCGCTTCGCCGCTTGCCGTATCAACGGGGAATCGGGGACGCGCGCGGCGTATTTCTCCCAAGAATTCTTGAAACCGACTTTCTCATCATTCTCGTCGTCAATTCTTTCCACTCGCGTCTGGCTACGACAGGACGGTGACCTTGAGACAGCTGAGAAGAAGTGGTCGTCCTTGTTTATCTTGAAACACCTGGTTATGGAGCGAAAACGCTTGCGAAACCCGTCGCGGAACTCCTTCGACACGATGTAGTAGATGAAAGGATTGCTACACGAGTTAGTGATCATGATCACGCCGGCTACCTCCATGTAAGTGTAGATGTGTGGTATCTTTGAGATGTCCATGACCAACGAAAGAAATCGTATGAGATTCCAAGGCAGCATGAGCAGGGCGAACGTGACGACGACCGGCGCAAGCAGTGTCAACGCACGCTTGATGCCCATCACGCGGCTGTCTATACCGCATGGTTTAATGTTGTTGTTGCGTCCGCCCCTGAGCCATTCGTATTTGAGCGTCTTGTTCAGGTACGTTCTAATGCGTAGATACGTGAATAGGATGACGGACAGTGGTAAGATGTACCAGGTGATCTGTACAATTTGGTAGACCTCTCTGTACTCATCTGACGGCCATTTTGAAATGCATTTGCGAACGGTCATGAATTGCTGATCGACGCTGCCATCACTGCTACCGTTTGGCATAGAAAAGCCGTTCAATGTTCCATTCAATTGACGCAATACCATTGTGCCAACCGTACTGTTCAGTTGCATCGCTATTTCCATCATTACAGTCGCATTACCGTTGCCTTGAAGATCAGCGTGGAACCCTTGGGTACTGTTGCTGCTGTTGTAGTAGCCTGGTATCGACACATTTGGATTGGGAATGGGAATATGGGCGGACAACAGCTGAAGGACCCAGCACAGGGGAGCCGAGATGATACCCAACGCTACAATCCATATTGTCATCATTGCTATTTTGGCATGTGTGAATGTCATATGCGTTGTCATCGAGTGCAATATCATGCGATATCGATAGACGGCAATGGCAGTGATACAACCCATCGACACTCCGTAGAAACAATCAGATACTGCTGGCAATACTTTGCACATTACATTACCGAATGGCCAGTTTGTCTCTTGTCGGACGATTGTCAGCGGGTAGCATATGGACAGCACGAGTATGTCGGCGATGGCGAGGTTCATCAGGAACAGATTGGCTATAGTGTACATCTTCTTGGCGCTGGCAATGATGAAACAGACGCAAACATTGCCCACAATGCCAACCAGCGCCACGCAGCCCATGAGTATGTACAAGGCGAGTCGTAGATTTTCGTTCATTGGCTCTGGTCGGCTTTTGGCCAGGCTTGTTGTCGGCCATGAGTGATTTGTTGCGTTGCTGGTCATGTTGTTAAAGGTCGTACTGTTGTTGTTTTCGAAGAAGAAACTCGACGCATTATTCGGCATGAAGTGCTCCATTCTCGGTGAAATGTCGAAAGCGGTGTCGATTTGTGACTGTGATTTGAGCCCAGATTCAGATGTAACAGTACAGTGCAGGTAGAATGGGTCGAATAAGCACTTTTGCGATGTTAACTGAAATATGCGACAGAATTTTCACAAACTTTGTTTTCAAAGCAACAGTTTTCTAGTCGAGGATTTTTCGTTCACAAATAGCATTGACCCAGTGCTTTCACTCTTTGCAACTTCTTGTATATCTTGAAAGTAACAAAGAGATAATATATAGAAGGAGGAGAAATCTCTTAATCACCTGTAATATTGCTGTGCTGATTTATATTGTCATGATGATTTTTACAGTTTAACAAGGCAATCAGCAACCAAGGTGCGATATTTTTCTGATTAGCCAAGGGGGATGGCAGTGTAGCTGGTACCACTGAACAAGTTGCAAGAGTATATAGGGCTCGTTCACACCTATAGACGTGCTCATTATAGTCAGCTGAGCTTGCTGAAATCATTAATAACTATACATATAACAAGCATCAATCGTATGACACACTTCAAGAGCATTCAATTAGAAAAGAAACAAATACACGTTAATTATTGAAGCCTTACCCGTTCCGACAAATATTCTCCTTGCCTGCTAATAGATTTGACAGTCGGTGTGAGAAATAGTCTTGGTTCAGTGTAAGCTCCAAATTGAATTGCTGAAATATCCTCCAGTTGTCTTATGGATCAGTGACTACTCCTCTCTCTCCTTTGAGGTTTTCAGACAAATGCACCTCTATTGTGTGTCTTCCTTCGTTGTGTGTTCCTTCGTGATCACAGTTATTTGTATATAATCGTTTATCCACCAACGCACTGACCACGTTATCTAGAAATGAGAAATGGTTTTGATAGTATTATTACTCTAATGAAAGGGCAATCCGGTAGCACTTCTGGTAGTGATATGGATGTTTAACCGCACGAATTCCACGTGTCGTTGGGCGTGTGCTCATGCTCGTGACTCCTTTTCTCGTCGAAGTTGTAAAGTGAGAAAGAGATTCGCTTGAGCTTGCTGCGTGGACACTGAGCACACTTTTTAGCACTGATACCTATTCTCAAAAAACCCTGTATAGGTGTAGGTGAATTTGTGGAAAATCACGGTTTTAAAGTGAAGTACATATACACTCAAATCTGCATAGTTCGAGCTCATGTAACTCGAACTTTATCTAGTTAATTCGAACGAAATTCTCCATCCCTTCAAAGATCACTAATGAATCAATTAATATCAAACAAACCTCTGTAATTCGAACTTTTTGTAAGTCGAACATTTTCACGCTTTCCCAGGGTGTTCGAATCAGATAGAGCTGACCGTAAATGAATAATATTACCAAGCCACAATTTGAATTTGTGAGCCACCTTAAGAAGCGCGGGTATACAGTGAAATGCTTTCATTTTAACAAGCTAAACAGATCACAATGTTGGCTATTTGCTTATTGAAAAGCCAATTACCAATAGCAAAAAGGCTTTGGAGAATCGGAGCCATAATGTCTCAAATCGTGATTGTAATCCGCTGTGGCCTTGAGCGACAATTTAAAATATCGATTATCTTTCATGATGTATATAGAGTTCAAAAGTTGTTTTTTCTAATAAATCATTACACCCTATCCTGAGTTATTAGGAGAATATATAGCTGAAAACTTTCAGATTTACTGTTGTTCAAATCCAGGAATATTTCTTGCTTTTGCCTGTGATACAAATGAGCTTGATTGATCGTGGCAGAAATTTAATTATAGTCGACGGAACTTGGAATTAGGCTAAATTGGGCTGCGTATCTTAAAACTATGCTGTATGGCGTCTAAGCAGTCTGTCTAAAGTAGATAAGAAAACGTATGTCATGAACTTTGTAAAGAGCTGAAATGAGATGAAATTACCGAAGATATAAAGCAGTTTGTAAATATTTTAGGGCTGTATTTTTGTCTGAAAAAGAACTTTCAGCTACATACCTCAATGTTACATTCGCCGCTCGAAATCGTATACCTGAGTGGTCTTCCCGACTCTTTTCAATTACTCACACACGCAAATTTTAGGGCAGCTTGATAGCTCTGGCGTATACGACAGTTTTACTACTTGTAGTTTTTGATTTGGACTGATTCCTCTTCGGGAATATTGGCTCGCAAAACTTTGGCACGGATGAGAGACGGTAACAAAGCTAGCGATCAAAACACATCCTCTCAACAGATAAGCCTGTGTGTTTTTGTTTTTAATCCAGTTGGAAAAACAACAAGCTTAATCATTTTTTGTTCGTAATTCTAATGCAATAATATGTCCAGAAATGTTAAATGTCTTTAATCGTTTTTCATCAACAAACAGATTCATTTAATTGAATGAAATTAATAAACGACGTTATGTTTAAGCTGCGGTGAGTGCAACAGGAAAGTTCACAACGACCCTTTTAGGCTTATTGAGCTGCATGGGAGCTTTACGAATAATACCACATCAGATATTGGTATTCAAGCACACTGAAAAATGCATATTTTGTCTATCGTGTTTATCGCTTATCTCAGCATAGCATAACGACGATATAGCGTGTATAACAGTAAGTACAGTTTTGGCACAATGCTGAATCAGGAATAATTGCGTCCTGTTCTTACTCAACTAAGCACGTTAGATGCTTCTTTTAGCGTCAAAGCCAATTCAGAAAACACCATTAAAGCAATTACTAGCTGTATTAAGTGGAACAAAGCAATGCTACGCTTTAGATTCTAATCAGTCCACGATCAAATATGTTCATCAATGTTTTTGTCTGAAGCAAAGAATTCTGAGGATAGGCACATAGAATATCATGTTTAATTTTACAACTCAACATTGAAGTGCTGTTTACAGAGAAAACAAAACAGCTTCAAAATAAACTTTTGCCCGCATTGAACCAAAGTCTGCCCCTAACCAAAAATGGGTGCACCCCTGGCCTCTCACTGATGTCAAAGCATTTCTTATTGAAGAGACAAGGGTCCAATAATGCAAAATCACCATTCTCGTATACTCTACCACGAAATTTTGATGCTATAATTTCTGTTTATCCTGCCTCGTGCTTTCTATGTGCCTGCTAACATGCATGTCATCTACATGTTCACATGGGATATTGCAAGTCTTATTAAAATTTGATCGATATATTACATGTTCCACAGCCTGTGTTTACACTAACGGCTTAGCTTATCGTGCTAATCAAACGACCATAATATGGATATTGCTACATTTGAAGCCTTCTCATTAGTACATTCGTATATTCTTCTACGAACTTCAAGCAACGATGAGCAACGATATGTGTTACATTGCAGTTCATCTAGGTGTTTTAAGATTCAGAATAATTAAAAAGTATGATGTGCCTTGCCATGAATTCAAACTTTTCAAATTAAGCCGATTCCTCGTCTGTCGCTTCAACGAGCTCTGCCATGTTAGTTGATAAAAACAGTTTAAATAAAAAATAAACAACATGCAACAACGAAAATCAACAATGCTTAAAATAGAAAACAATGTGTTCTTACTGGTTTGGTTGCTTCGAATAAAACCTGATCGTTCAGATTGTTTTCGTTGGTTTATTTCGTTGAGTTCGATGAAGACACTGTTAATGATAATTTTGGTAGCCACATCAGTGCACAGATGAGATGTTTTACTTTATTAACTCACCGCATACGATATTGGTCGTGATTGGATGAAGAATGCCATTCAACAATGCCTAAATGCATTGTTCCATAGCCAGAATGTCTTTATGCCCATGAAGTGGTGAATTCTACTGACCAAGCTGCTTTGTGAGCCCAAAACTATGGAGTATTTTGACAAAATGCTATCGCGCATTGTTCTATAAAAGTCAACAAAAGCTTGAATTTAATTTCTCGAAAATCAGATACATTAGTTAGTTACACTAGACTGTTTTCAAAGAATGCTTGTTTATATCCGTCACTTCAGTCGCAACGCTCTATCTTGAGTAACTATTAATAGTATTAGCTAATATTTTCGTAGGATCAGAAGCAGAGATACTTACTTGTAGATACATATAGTTACTTACTTGTTATAGTTATTTCATGTATACAATGCTCTTCCAAAGTGAGTGGAAATAGTTGTTTTGTATTTTGTGTCCAAATATTCCAGAAACTAGCCTTACTGCAGAAACTATTCTCGGTTTGATCAAGGTAGATCACATTTCTTTTTCGTTAAGCTAGATCATGTATCTTTATTAAGTAACAAGATCATATCTCCATTGAATTGCATAGAAGAGAATTTCTTTGCATTTAAGCCAGCTTTATCGTTTTGACATGTTTATGTACGGATATGTACAAAGCTATACTACAGTAGTGTCATCCTAAAATATCAGGAAGGGGGCTCTTCTTGAAGAATTTTTGACCATGTCCTTATAAATTGCACAAAATCATTTATTTTTAACAACAACCTCTTTGCAGTCGCCTCACCAGAGCTTCACGTGAGTATAAATGCTACTATTCACGCCGTAAGGGGTAAACCGTGAGTATTAGAGAGGGGTTGAGTCCCTAAAATGATCCAAAATTTTAGGAATGAGCTGAGCCCCTATTAAACACCCTATGCAATTCTGTGTGTGCAAAAAAAAAAATAACACAACTATGCATCTGAATTGTGCTATCAGGGATAGAGACTATATAAGGTCGCATGCAGTTTCGTGTTCAAATCAATATTGCAGATGTAAAGAGTATTCTCTGCACAAGCTATAGAATATGAACATGGTCCTTGTCTGTAGTTCGTAACATTGGTCCGAGTTTTATACCGTGCATGCTTCAGCTATGAAGTCACCAGTGAGATTCGGTTAGGAATATTTCTTTCTTATCACTGGCGTCACATCTGTACATCAATCGTGGGCATAACAATCGAATGATATCTGTTGATAACCACAAACTACATCCACAAAGATACTCATGCAATTTTCTCACAATTTGATGTCAAGACAGTTTGAATGAGGCATAATACAGTCCCATTAAAAGAAAATTTCGCTTGTTTTTTTAACGATTCTAAAGTCTCTTCCCAGACCACGAGCAAAGAGAATTTTGAACAGGAAGCCACGCACGATTGACTTTCCAATTCCATTTCGATTTCCAATAAAACTGAGATGGGTTCGTGAGAGACGAGATGGGTTTCTATTTACTGAGATGGGTTCCTGAGAACGAGAAAACCCTTTTAGATGCCATTTAAATTACTCTATTCTTCCCTGTTTGTTACGAACCCCCCGGGGGCATTAAACTAAATTTGGATAGGTACGTGCCACCCACGTTTCAAGAACACGCACGATCTTATACCAATTTTTCAAAAGTGTACACTCGACATCGTTCCTTATTATAACAAATCGTGAAATCGATGTCGTTCTGGGTGACACGTCCCACAACCAAAAATATACATAGTGCTTCCTCGGGTACGAACCAACCGCGAAGATTGGGTCGGAGTAAATTGCAAGGAATTATGGACTGCTGAAGCTGGACATAAGTTTCATTTTCTTAGAACAAAACTAACAAAACTTATTCTGAAGGAGGAAGATAGAATAAGAGTTTGAAACACGTGAAACTTGAATTTTGAAACACGTGCGCTCGAATGCCAACCGATTTTGATCGCAACTCTTCTGAAGGTTGAAACGAGCTCTGTTACGTCATGCAACGACAATGCCAAATTGTTTTTAATCACAAGTCTTCTGAAAGCTGAAACAACGCACGTTGCTTCATGTAACGACGACACCATTGTTGTCATAAAAAATTTGAGGCCATCAGAATTCCAGAATTCAGCCAGTCATTATTATAAAGTCACACTGGTGAAAAACAGAAAGACGACACCATTTATGAACCCAGTGAAAAGATTAGGTTATAATTGACGTGGCTTTCCCGTATTCCTATTTTGCAGTTGTTGGTAGAGGAAAGAAGGACGTTACAAGAGACCAGAAGTTGGTAGGCCCAAGGAAGATAGGCCCAAGGGCCGGTCTTAAATTCTTGTTCCGAGTTTTACAAGGTATACTTGGCTTGTGTGTAATAAAATTAGGCTGTTTTATTTTAGTAGGCAAGTTAGTCAATTGGTTTTCGACAAACGTTGTTTATCTTCTTTTGCGTTTGTTTATCTTAAAGTAGTATTTGATTGTTCTTTTATATTTTACAGTGCTGTCAATTCCTATTACTACCTTGTCATCAGTTAATTAATCATGACATCTGAAGGCATTAACTTCTTTGATGGTTGGGTTAAGAAAAGGACGCTTGGGAAAGGAACCTTTGGATGTGTGACGCTCTGGAGACATGAGGTAATGTCAACATGATTATATTCTTTGTCAATGCTTGTGTCAAAATGTTTCACATTATGATTTGTCAAGGATGGAATATCATGGATTGCTGCTATAATAGCTATTATATAGTTTTGTAATAAATAGTTCAAAACAGCAATTAATTTTTTATGTGCAAATTGTACACAAAAATTTGTTTCGATTGCAGTATATGTAATTGATTGTTCCGTACCTTAATACTTGTTTTCTAGATTAGCCATGAAGCTATTGCAATCAAAGAGTGCTGTCTCCAGTTGTCCAGCCGAAACAAGCAAAGATGGAGAGAAGAAATTGACATGATGACCAAGAAACAACACCCAAATCTAATCGCAGTGAGAGAAATACCAGCTGGTCTAGAGAAAGCTTTGAACAGTCCTGAGCCATGTTTGGGAATGGAGCTAGGAGAAGGTGGTGACTTGAGAAAGGTGATTGGATTTCTTTGCTTACTTACACTTAAGATAAAAGCAATCGGTCACTTTGTTCATGGTGACACTTTTTATGTATTTGGACAACATAGAAGCCAGTAGAATATCCTGAAGGTAGAAGTCCTTATATAGTAATTAACAGCTTTTGGAGCCTAGTGGTTAAGGCACTTAATTTTGTATTGTTGAAGGTCATCTATCACAGGCTTGACTTTGTGAATTGTCAGAACCACAATCCTGAACTCTTTGTCAACTTAGTTACATATCCTTCCAATGATAGTGAATGGTTATCTAGGATGTTTGCTCTAGAATATCAATTTGGAGGCACAAGCTGCAGGCCCACATCAGTTGAATCACAGTTTGATGGAGGGGTAGGGCTTTACTTGACATTAAATTGACATATGTCTTTGTCTTTTCTTGCAGTTTCTGAATCAATCATTAAACTCTACTGGATTGAGTGAATTTGTGGTTCTCAACATTCTGAGAGATGTTGGTAAGATGATGCTCATATTTTGCTTGTCTATTTTGATTTGAGGCTAGCAGGCCATTAAAACAGCATTATAATCTTTGTGATGTCTTGATCAATGCTCAGGCCAAGCATTTTTCATTCTTCCAGCAAATGCTGTTAGTTTTCTTCATTCGCACAAGATAATCCACCGTGATTTGAAACCAGAGAATATTTTGCTTACTTACATGGGAGACAAGGTTTGATTACAACCACTCTCTTATCTTTACTATGTTGTCACAAGGAATGGATTATTTCTACAGCAGACATTAAGGTGTTTTATTCTAATCTTCTGCTAAAAGCTTTTCTGTTGAACTTTTCAATTTACTTTGTTAATGCAATTCATTTGAATTTTCAGGTTGTTTATAAAATAACCGATCTTGGCTATGCAAAGCAACTAGACCAAAGCAGTGTTGCAAATTCTTTCGTTGGAACAATGAAATATTTAGTGAGTTGTGTCGTAACTAACATGAAGCTGTCTTCTATTTACTGATGTTCTATATTACTTGAATATAATAGCATTTTGCTGTATGTCCCAAAAGTTTCTCAAGGCAAACTGTCCATCCACCTTTAAATGCATTGGAGATTACCGTAGCTACGTGCATGTTATGCATAATTAATGCTACCTATCTCTGCTTTCAGGCACCTGAATTATACACTTCAGAGAAGGATGGCTACACTATAACAGTAAGTTGTGCTAAATTGAAACACTGCACTGCTGTAATTTGCATGGCTTTGAACAAGAGAAAAACAATGGGCTTAAATATAGAAATTATATTGAATCTTAACGCTTTTTTTACTCATTGATTCATTGAGGTTGTGGTATATTTGCATCTAGGCTGATTACTGGAGCTTTGGAAATGTTATATTTGAGTGCATAACTGGACACAGGCCGTTTGATTTTGATAGAAGTTTTGTGGACTGGTAAGCCTGTATTTACGATTGCTATCACACTTATTCAATCTTAGGGTGATCATTTGGTAACATCTACCTTGGAAGATGCTTGGTATATGTTTATATTTTTTATTTGACATTCTTTGTTTCATTTAAGGCTTGGCATTGTGTCCAAAAAAAATACTGATCACATTTGTGGATACCCTGGCGAAGGTTTGCTTTGATTGTTTATACCCTATAGCTTGCCAATTCCCACGAAGTTGATGATCACATTTTTAAAGATTTATTAACGCTTTCATTTGCTCATTGAACAGGATCTGAGATAGAATTTCGCACGAAGCTGCCAAAGCCAAACAAATTGTCCAGGTATACTTGACTCTCTCTCTCTCCCAATGAATTTCTTTCGCAGATATAACTACGTTTAGTTGTGGTTTGCTTGCTTGTAGATACTAAATGCTAAAGCTCTTTTCATGGTTGCATGTTAATTGGTTCTGTTTTTATTTGCAGTCCTCTTGTTTCCAAATTTGAAGAATGGTTGAGATTGGTTATGGATTGGAATCCAAGGCGAAGGGGCGGAGAGAAGGACGAAACAGGACGCAGACTTTGTTTTCGAATTATAGACGATATTCTTGACACCAAAGTGAGTATCATTTTCGATACACGTTTTCCACGTGTTCTTGCTCGCTTACTTAATTTATGTGCCGTATGACGTTTGCTGATTTCTTATTTCAGACAGTGCACGTGTTTTGTGTCAGCTCTTGCAAACTTTTGTCATTTGCAGTCGAAGAATCAGACACGTGAGAATCAAACATTTATATAAAACATCTTGTCCACGTATTACCTGATTACCCATGATTATCTGATTACGTTTGTCTGATCTCTTTCGTGTGCTATATTTTTATCTCGCATGATTACTTCAATAGGGGTCAAAAGTCCTGCGGTACTTACGTTTTTTGCAAGTTTTGCACCCATCCTTCACCCCCCTCCTCTCCTCCTCCAGGCAATGTTGTCTTTAGAGATAGTCCTGCGCGATGCACACAGGGTTTTGCTTGAGAGAATATAATGGTATTAGGGGGAGGGGGTTGCATAAACCCCAAAAAGAAGGAAGTTTATGGGCCCTTAGTCTTTTTTTGTAATTTTCAACTACCCCAAGGACTTTTGTCCCCTTTTGTCTATGGTATTATTACTGTACGGTATTCGTCCGCTGTACGCTGTGCTGTACTGTAAGGCTGTACGGTATCACTGTGTCGTATTGCCAGATATGCACATGGATATTGAAGATGATTTTCTTGCTTTTGTTTACAGTGTATGTCGGCTGGAAGAGAAAATCCGTGAACATCTTGAAGTGGAGCCAGATGCTTTTGTTCTTCCGAATGGTCAAACCCCCGATGCTTCCGAGTCTTTGTTAGAGTGTTACAATCAAGCTGTGAGTAATAACGGGGGTAACAACCCACATTATTTTCATTAACAACGTCTATATTGCCCCTTGGCATGTTATTAGCAATTTCAGGCATATGAAGACATGTGCATTTCTCCTATTCGCAATTGAATAATGTAGATGTTGGTTAAATAAATAAAATATTACGTCCCATCATGGATTCGAACTGCAACATTTAGGCTTGAATGACCGCTGTATGGAAAATTTACAAGGTGCGCGCGCAATTGTTGACTGAACATGAAGTTATATGTTCTACTGCGTGCAGCACCACGCCATCTCTTCAATCTATACTCAAAAATGTCTACTGTGCTGCACACATCCTACAAGCAACTTGAACGATAGCCTAAGCTAATTTTGTGCTTCGTATTTTTCAAGGGTGATACAGAATGGGTCCTGTACTCGTTGAATACGGAGTTTCTGCTGAAGCGCTCTGGTAAAAGGTTCCATGGAGGCTACAGTGTCACAGATGACATGGCTACATGCGTTCAGAAAATGAGTAAGCAAGTTGAACTGTAACTTATGCTCGGGTTTAGGCCCATATGTGGTATATTGCAGTCACGCAGAACCATCTATTGCCATTCACCCACACACATACTTATGTGCTCATAGTCTAGTCTAGTCACCCACACACATCTAGTCTGTTTTTTAATCCATTTTCAATAAAAACAACGGATGAGCGAGCAATAACCTGACAAAGCAAAGACAATTGAATATTGCTATTGTCTTCAAACAAAAAATAGCCCATCCAAGGCTAGTGTCTTTCACTTTCGAATCTTTTATTGCGAATGGTTTCGCTTTCGAGCCCACGTGGAAACGAGGCTCCGTAAACATGTTTGTGCTGGAAAAGTATTTAGTAATTGATGGTTGCAGCCGGTGTTTATAGTTCTCGCTGCGTGATAAAATAACGAATTTGTGAGGAAATTCACACGAAAATTCATGTTTTCTTTCAGTGGAATCGCCAGATGAAGCCAGGACGCTTTCACAATACAAAAGAACTTGGGCTTGTTCGTTTGATTTCTGCAGTAGACTTGCAAAAAATTACAGAAGACTTTTGCAGGCGCAGCGTGCAATCATGTAAGTTTGGCTTCGTTATAAAATAATATCCTTTCTTTTAATAACTATAGCTTTAGAAATAGAAAAATAGTCAGTATTGTTATGCACGCATTCATGTATCGATTTGTCCTTTTGCATTTCGATGTGAAAAGTAAAATGTAAAATTTTGTTTTCTTTAAAGTTGTTCCCATTACCATGAGAAAATATAAGTAATTGCTTATTTGTCCTCAAACATTTCAACAAGAGCTTTTGAATATTGTATTTGAAATGTTGCTCGTCGATGGCTGATACACCCATTTTTTTATGAGAAACTATGCAAAGTTTTTGTACCAGGGTTTCGTAGTTTCTTAGGGTTTCGTAACCTAATTATGGCACGAAAGCAAGTTTCTTAGCAAGTTTCTTAACAAAATGTCGTTCAGTTGGGATTTGTTACAAATCTGTGGGAATGAAGTGCGCAAATTGTTTTGACATATTTTCTCGTTAAAACAACACAGAAAGTTTCTTAACTTTTTTCAGTCACACAAAATCTCCTACCAAAGTTTCTTCAGGTTTGAAAATAGGGGCCTATGGCTTCTTATAAAAAATGGGTGTATGCTAGGTGTATAGGTGGATATAATTGATATCAGGCCTTGGAAACTTGTTATTGCTTGGAAAATGCAATAAGAAGTTTCCAAGCTGCCCTTCGTACGTTACATTGCATGCCAGCAGTTATATAACATTGTTGCATTTTTCTCTCCAGTCTAACTCTTAGAAGTTGTAACTCTTGTTTAATGCGAGAACAAGAAGTCATGATTGCAGAGGCCAATAAACTCAACGCAAACTTAGATATGCTCTTAGACAGGTAAAGAAATTTATTGAACCTGTGATCAATAAGAATTCTAGGTAACGTCATATTATATTTCCTGAACTTGAAATTTTGATTCGTTTATTTTTAGTTGCGAATGTGATTTGAATTTATTTCACAAAACTGGATATGGTAAAAATTGTTGCGAATGTGATTTGAATTTATTTCACAAAACTGGATATGGTAAAAATCCCGGTAAGGTTTTTTATTTTAATTGATTAATTCTTTTGTTATCCCCGTATTATGTTTCGCTAATTCTTCTTACTCCACAAGCTCGGTTTGAACCTTTGTCTGCTGCCACTGCTTAATGTAGTAATCAACGCACTAAGCCTCTTCGCCATTCCACACCCACGACCCCGCGGTTCTAGAAACATTTAATAATAAACGAACCAAACCTGAAGGTTTTGTGTTCGACTCCTCCCACAGCCTATTACTATGTCTTCTTTTATTTTAACTTCATGGAATTTAATTTTGCGCATTTCTCCTTTCTACAGTCAACCAACATTACTCAAAAGAAATAAAGAGTATGATGGATGAAGCAAACACATATCATACGGTTGATAAATGTCTCCTGAATTCTTTTAATCCTTCTTCGCGATTTATTGACTGACTTTAAATGGCAATATTATTCCTTTCTATAATACTTTCATTATCATCGCATTGTCTTTTGCATTTTCTAAGCTTAATCCACGCTTTTATATTTCAGAATTTAATCAATGACCTAAAGGCACAAGTAGCGAAAGTACAGCGAGAATTTGTCGACTTGAAAAGCAGTTCGTTGGTAACAATCGCAGAAACAGAGCTAGATGAACTGTAAGGCCGTGATTTATTTCTCTTAAGACTTTAATATTATTGGGCTCAATTTTAGATTGTCTTCATTTAAGAGAGAAGATTCACCCTTGTGTTATTTTTTTTAGAACGAAATGTGCCAAAGAAGAGTTAGAGAAATTAACAAAATTAATTGACAGTACGTGATCACATTCTATCTCATGCTACTTGATAAAGACCCGAGAGATATTCGCGTATTTTAAATGATAGTTGCAGCATCTAATCGCCGTTGTTATTGTTATATTTTGCAGCTCAGAAATCCGACAGCAAATATATGTCGCAGTTACTTTGGCAAGCTATATCAGTCTGGGAACGGTTAGAATACGAGTTTTACGGTCATCTAGGGTGAGCTGAAATCTGTTATTAATTTTGTATTTATTCATGATATGCAATCAATATTTACTAACGTTTATGCTCAATTTTTCGCCTTAGGAAAGTGATAAAATGCAAGAAAAAGATGCAGATGCTATTACCAACTATAAGCGATACTGTTGGAAAAATACAAGGATATCGAAAGAAACTAACAAAGGTAGATGTTTGATTGTACTTTTTTGTCTCCTCAGTGTTGTATTTTGCAGAGAAATATCCAATCTTTTGAAACAGAACTCGAAGGTGTTAGTAGCTTCTTATAATAATCTTTCTGAAATGATTTGCTCTTCTTGCAGATGATGCAAAGAAAGCAGGAGATGACATGGAAAACATTAATGTTAGAGTCGGTATGTACCCTTTGTTATCTTCATTGTCTTGAAGCAACTTCCCCAATTTTTAATCTTTAACTAAATGCTCTTTAAATCTCTTTATACAACATTATGCTACTTTTCTTAATCTTCCTTTACTATACAATGTTGTTAAAATTGTTTTTTTATTTATTATCTTATTTTGCTATTTTTTCAATAATTCCCACTTCGTTTCCCTTATTTTCAATTCTTTCTTTATTTATGTTACTTTGCATAGTTATTTCTACAAATTCTGCAGATTTATATCTAACCTCGATGCATTTTACTCACTTCAGGCATCATCTTCATTATCGTCTGGCTATAATTCAGTGACAAACACACTATCGTCTTTGATTCAGGATGTAAATAAAGAGTACGTCAATATTTATAATCCATTTTTTTATAGCTACTTTCAGCTCATCACATGTAGAAATGGCTGTTCTTGTTAGCTATGACAGTTTTATTTATTACACTCACTGGGCTTTTTATGAACATGAAAGCTGTTGCTTTCACACAGCAGTCGGCAGTCTGTAATTTCTGTTGTTTTCTCAAATGGTATTATTTTTTTGCAGACAATTGGATTCAACTTCTGTTGTAACGGAGAGCAAAGAAAAACTAGATAAGTATGTTATTTTCATTTATTTACATATTTACATATTACCCTTACATATGTCCTCTACTCTGATACTACACGAAGAAGTATATCATCACTTGAGAAAATGTTTAGCAGATTTATAGCTTTGATTGAAGCTGTTATTTACACGCATCATATTATCCGATATTCTATTTATTTTTCAGACTTGGTTCGTTAATAAAAACAATATCAAAATACGATCAACAAAATTCATTGGCAAGTGATGCTCTAATTTCAATCCTGGTGTACCTTTTTATTATTTTGACAATTATTCATTACTTATATTTGTTGTATCAGTTTTGACTGTGTAGCTAGTGATTATATTGTAACTATTTTGTAAGGCGTGTAAATACAGGTACAAAAATAGCAGCTTGTTATGGTGGCAAGTCATGGATGTCACTAGGGCTCAACAATGCTTATCTGTATTCTTGTTTTCTAATCTATGATTTATTTATTTCTGGCAGGTGAAACGAAGAGTCAGTGCTAATGCTGTCCACTCAACTTTAAAAGAAGACGAATTAGAAGAACTCGAAATAGTCAGAAAGCCGACAGCAACCAGTGAACCCGCGCACATGTAAACTATTTACACCTGAATTCTGAAACACAGACAGAAAATGAACACGTTACACATATAAGTAAGTAAACACTACTCATACAATGTCGTCAGAATGATTTTAATATTGGGGGACCGTGAGGGTATATGGGGGTACGGTGGAAACTTAGTCTGGAGCCCCTCCCAGCCCCCTTGTTCCGACGGGCCTGTCTCATTGACATTCGCTGTCTGATTATAATGATTATATTATAGTTTTAAGATTGTGTAGTTTTGATTCACATAGCATATATACAGTAAAAACCCGCATATAAGAACCTTGATTTTAACATAGAGCCTCTATTAGTTTTTGACAATAAAACATATTTTAAGAAACCTGTCTTGGAATAGGTGGCCTAAAGTTGAAATAATGTAAATCTTAACTTTAGGTAAGCTATCAGAATACTATTTCATAGCATCAGAGCAATGACTTAGGTTTTCTATCAAGAAGTACCATTAATTTTACTATTAATAGGTTCTTAAAAATGGGAGGTTCTTATATGCCGGATTTTACTGCATAGCATAACATATTTATTTGCTCAAAAAACTACGTTGTATAATATTTTACCAATATAAGATATGCTAAAAGAATGGAATAATTATTCAGGAGTAAATTATCTCTGAAGGAATAATTATTCCATGTGAATTACCTATTTCCTTGAGGGTAGTCCTATATCCATCTATCTCCGTCTCTCGTTGTCTTCAATCTTGCTTTTCCTGGTGGATAACAAAGACAGAGTCACAGTCAAAAAGGAGGATGGCTGACGGAAGAATGTATTACTTTTAGCAGACAACTAAACCTGACCTCCAATGTTGAGGCTAATGGTGGTTCTTCTCACATGCATCTCTCATGGCTCTACTGCAACTGGTCAACTGCATATGCCTTGGCTGTCTTTTGTCTCTAACATATCTGCAAAGAAAAGATTCTTGAAATTTGTTTAAAATGAAGCAGAAAAGGGTGTTTTTCGACTACAAAATAACTATGAATTCGCGAGATTCGATATTACAAGGTCAGTTGAGAGCATTCTGCGACCAACCTCGTTTGCAGTTCTGTGTAACCTACTTGAACGTACAGAAAATGCTTGCTTGATTTTACTTTCTCGCGGCCTAATTTAGGTCCTCGTTAAAGGATAAAGCTTTGGGACACATTACACACATCGCCTGCAAGGTGCTTACAGGGATAGATCAATAGAAAGTTTGTGTAACTATCTTACCATAATGCAGGCCAGTACCTCTCATTTTGGTAGAACAGTCCAATCTCCCCAAACGAGAAAACATGTGATCTATTCCCAGCTAAAAATATCCGGCAGTATACCTTGCATTGTCAGATTGGTTGGTGTACGCAACAACACTTTCCATGTCTAAAAACGAATCGTAAAAAGTTGCTAGGATGCAGTCTTGTTCATGTGCTTCAATCGGAAACATGTATATTAAACATACCTTACAGTGTAGTTGGGTGCATTGGCAATGATTCTTGACGGCATTCAGTACCCAATTGTTCTACAATGATTAATAATATTTTTTAATCAGCTGAAAATATTTCCAAGTCATATTTATGAACGTATTTGAAAACCATAGAGACCAACACAAGAAAACATTTTAAAGGAAAAGTATAAAAGCGAATTGAGCAGTAAAGCGTATAGAGTACGTGTTGCAGGAGAAGAGAGAAGAGACATTGTGGAGTAGCAGACGACTGGTATATCAACATGTATATTGCAGTGTTGTTTGTGCTATTAGGCCTCATTCCTCGATTTCCTATAAATGGACAAGCAACAGCATGCGTGAGTACAATAGATGAAATAGATGCAATGATCGATGCAGCAGGCCAAGGTGATGATGTATGCATTGCCAATGGTGTGTATGAAGATTTGCACATCAAAGTGGGCAAACAGAAGAATGGAATCACTTTGAAAGGAGAAAATGGTGGTATGGTGATCATGAAAGGAACATCGACGATAAGAATCGATGGCAATAGCATAACTGTAAAGAATTTTGTCTTTACAGCACCATTGAGTGAAGGAAACAGCAGAGATGTGCCAGCACCGATAGAGTTTGGATATAATGCAGAAGACTGCATTGTTCATGACTGCATGATTCACAACCACGCAGCAGACACATGGGTAAGAGTTAGAGGTAAACGAAATCAAGTTCACCATTGCTCTTTTATTAACAAGCCTGCAGCGGAGCTTGATTCACAGGGTAAGATGCTCAGAATATCAAATATAGTTAGTGTCAGTCACAGTAACATGGCAAAGATTCAAATTCATCACAACCGCTTGATGAAATACAAAAGATCGTGGAGAAAACACGACGGGTCGGCGGCAGTTTATGTGAAAATAGCAAAGGCTGCAGGTCGTGATACAAAGAATCTGGAATGTGCAGTTCACAACAACTACTTCTATGAAGTGGACAGTGAAGAGGAAACAATCGGAATCAAGGCATCAGGAAATGAAATATATAGAAATGCACTCGAGAACTGTTACGGAGGAATATCCTTGAGAGATGGAAAGAACAATATGGTAAGAGAGAATTTCATCCAAGCAAGAAAAGCCCAGAACAATAAAGATTACGGCATCAATGTGCACAATGAAAACCATGTTGTCAAAGACAACTGGATAATGGATGTTGGAAAGAATCATGGACTCAGAGTGGTTGGAGGTAACGGAGACAACAGTTGCGTTGCATGCCATATAAGAGCCAAGAATGTCCAATTGGTAAATAATACATTGGTGAACTCAATTTTGAGCCTTGGTAAAATATATCCAACAGGAATAAGCAGCGATCCAGAAAATATCCACATAAAAGACCTGACAGTGTCATGCTCAGAAGGCTACGCAATGATATCAGGATATGGTTTGAATAAAGAAGAAGCATTTCTTGGAAAGCCGTACATGTTTGAAGGAAACAATCGATTCTATGGCCTCAAGATTGCGTATGGTGAAGTGCATAAAAGCTGAAAAGTTTGATGGAGAAAAGGAAGATAAAGATAGAATGGCACAAGCAATACAAAGATCTTGGTGATTATGGAAGAAAGATGATAAGAAAGATCAAATGTCAAGCTGGAACAACATGGGAAAAGAAACTACATGACTGTTAGTCAAACTCACCAGAAAACAATAATCTTGACTTTGAAATTTGCAGTTTATGTTGACACTTAGAAATGCACACAAGCATCTAGAAGCACGTCTTTTACTCTTTCAATGTGACTGAGGTTTCACCTTCACTGTAATAAAAAATGATTTACAATAATTTAACAATAGATGGACATATAACCATATATCAGAATATTATTTTATAGCATCAGAGCAATAACTTGAATTATACTATGAAGAAATACCTAGAAATACTGGGAATTCAGACTAGGGTCTTAAAAATGGATGGTTCATATATGCGGGTTTTTGCTGTATTTATGAACACTGCTTGCAAATCTCTAAAATTGTATCTAAAAAACCTTGTAAGATGACAAGGCTTGAGTATTATCTTCGAAACTATATTATGTCATTCAGTCGGGCAAAATCTCCATCCATGAACGTTATGCTATGATGATATGACAGTGCAAGACTATTTCTAAAATCAAAAGAAACCTATGGGGTAGCTCGCGAACGAAACTGGGGTTTCCGTCAGCATTAACAGTCCGTATTTTAATCTGGCTATGCTGTCTCATCTTTGTCCGAAACATTCACAAAGCAGTACGGGTTCTAGTATCAAAGGGAAAATGTGCACAGAAATGTCTCCACATCTATTTCGTATCTTCACGTCACCTCGTGCAGGGAGCAAATAGAGACAGCTTTGATTTGTCATACGCGGGGCAGGGAACGTTCACTTCTTATTGTCACAAGTATCAATACAAACGTCCAAATATTTTAACAACAGATAAGATAACAATAGCCAATCTCATTCTTACCACATTCTTCAGGCATGATCTTCATCAACAGCAATAACACTCTCCAAATATAAAAAAGATTAGTAGGAGTTGCTAGGATGCAGGGTGGTTCAAGTGCTGCAATCGAAAACATGTATATTAAACATACCTTAAAGTGTAGTTGGGTGCATTGGCAATGATTCTTGACGGCATTCAGTACCCAATTGTTCTACAATGATTAATAATAAATTTTTAATCAGCTGAAATATTTCCAAGTCATATTTATGAAGGTATTTGAAAACCATAGAGACCAACACAAGAAAACATTTTAAAGGAAAAGTATAAAAGCGAATTGAGCAGTAAACAGTATAGAGTGCGTATTGCAGCAAAAGAGAGAAGAGATATCGTGGAGTAGCAGACGACTGGTATATCAACATGTATATTGCAGTGTTGTTTGTGCTATTAGGCCTCATTCCTCGATTTCCTATAATGGACAAGCAACAGCATGCGTGAGTACAATAGATGAAATAGATGCAATGATCGATGCAGCAGGCCAAGGTGATGATGTATGCATTGCCAATGGTGTGTATGAAGATTTGCACATCAAAGTGGGCAAGCAGAAGACTGGAATCACTTTGAAAGGAGAAAATGGTGGCAGGGTGATCATGAAAGGAACATCGACGATAAGAATCGATGGCAATAGCATAACTGTAAAGAATTTTGTCTTTACAGCACCATTGAGTGAAGGAAACAGCAGAGATGTGCCAGCACCGATAGAGTTTGGATATAATGCAGAAGACTGCATTGTTCATGACTGCAAGATTCACAACCACGCAGCAGACATATGGGTAAGAGTTAGAGGTAAACGAAATCAAATCCACCATTGCTCCTTTATTAACAAGCCTGAAGCAGAGCTTGGTCCGAAGGGTGAGACGCTCAGAATATCAAGTATTGTCAGTGTATCTGACAGTAAAATGGAAAAGATTCGAATTCACCACAATCGTTTAATGAAATACAAGAGATCGTGGAGAAAACATGACGATTCATCGGCAATTTACGTAAAGATCGCAAAGGTAGCAGGCCGTGATACAAAGAATCTGGAATGTGCAGTTCATAACAACTACTTCTATGAAGTGGACAGTGAAGAGGAAACAATCGGAATCAAGGCATCAGGAAATGAAATTTATAGAAATGCACTCGAGAACTGTTACGGAGGAATATCCTTGAGAGATGGAAAGAACAATATGGTAAAAGAGAATTTCATCCAAGCAAGAAAAGCCCAGAACAATAAAGATTACGGTATCAATGTGCACAATGAAAACCATGTTGTCAAAGACAACTGGATAATGGATGTTGGAAAGAATCATGGACTCAGAGTGGTTGGAGGTAACGGAGACAACAGTTGCGTTGCATGCCATATAAGAGCCAAGAATGTCCAATTGGTAAATAATACATTGGTGAACTCAATTTTGAGCCTTGGTAAAATATATCCAACAGGAATAAGCAGTGATCCAGAAAATATCAACATAAAAGACCTGACAGTGTCATGCTCAGAAGGCTACGCAATGATATCAGGATATGGTTTGAATAAAGAAGAAGCATTTCTCGGAAAACCGTACATGTTTGAAGGAAACAATCGATTCTATGGCCTCAAGATTGCGTATGGTGAAGTGCATACAAAGCTGAAAAGTTTGATGGAGAAAAGGAAAATAAAGATAGAATGGCACAAGCAATACAAAGATCTTGGTGATTATGGAAGAAAGATGATAAGAAAGATCAAATGTGAAGCTGGAACAACATGGGGAAAGAAACTACATGATTGTTAGTCAAACTCACCAGAAAACAACAATCTTGACATTGTAATTTGCAGTTTCATGCTGGCACTTAGAAATGCACACAAGCGTCTAGAAGCGCGTCTTTTACTCTTTTAATGCGAGAGACTGCACCTGCACTGAAATAAAAAAATAATTTACATTAATTTAAATATAATGCATGCACCACTTAAATCATTTTAACAGTAGATATATAACCATTAATAATGAATAAAACACACGATATAAGCAAAACATCAAATGTGTAATATATGTGGATACTGCTTGCAAATTTCTAAAATTCTATTTAAAAAACCCTGATAAGATCTTCAAGTATGAAATCCAAAACTATATTAACACACTGACAAATCTGGGAAGATCGCTGATTTATCAACGTAGTGATATTCATAGTGTATTATAATGATAGCGCAGTGCATTACCTTTCTAAAAAGAGACAGCTTTGTTACACGCGAGGCTGAGGACGCTCACTGCCAGTGTCAATTACCAACGTTCGCAACAATCAATCTTCAGGCATTATCTTGATCCAGAGCAATAAGACTCGCTGAACCTAAAATATAATAGTAAAGAGTTTTTGAGATAACGTCTGGTTTAGGATTTGCAATCGATAAAATACATAAATATCCCTTACAGCGCTGGATGCATTGATATCTGTGGATGCAAAAGAAGGCGCTTTCAATTACCGAACAGCTTTACAAATAAAGTTTACAAAAAATATCAGAAAAAAATCGCATATAATCACAAACAATTATAAACACGATAAAGCAAGACTTTAAACCAAATATAGATAACTATACAAGAAATCAAAAGTCATCTATCTGTCTGTCTATCTATCTATCTATCCATCTATATATCAAAAGTCATCTTGTAGCTTGATTACCATTATTTATTTATGATCATCATTTTGTTTTCTTACTTTATTTAATATAATAGTTATAATTGTTATTATTAATTCATAATGCTGATTTTAAAACATAGATTATGTAAAACCAGCTTCAATAAAGTTTTAAATACTAAGATTAGTTCCAATATAATAAATGTACATTTAAATAATGTGTTTGGACGAAGAGATACGTCGTACTGTTACTAAACGAATAAGATTAAACCATCTTGAGTTCGCAGTGGTCCCGAATTCATCGAACCCTCTCGTGTAAAAAACTAAACATATCGTAAATCCTCGAATAAGCCCCCCCCTCGAATAAGTCCCCATCCTGATAATCATTTGCAAGGATATTGAGCTCAAGTTTCCAGACATTGGAGTTGTTTAGTGAATGTATTGCAAATAGCAGCAAGCTTAAACCAATAAGTTTATTGATTGGCTGCATCGTATAGCTTTTATTTTACTTACTATTGAACAATAATCCAGCTAAAATGTTTTTGCAAATAAGCCCCCGGGGCTTATTCGAGAACTTACGGTATAGCCTTTTAATGACTTCACAGAGCAATGGTACATTCACAGAACAATGCACCATTTGGCAGCATTATTCAATGCTATCATTCAAGATTCGAACTCCACTGCATGTGTGACGTGGCTGAATTTTGCACTTATAGTCCGTTCATATCCATTCCTAATATTAAATACTGTCATTGTACAAATAGCATATTTGCTCTTTGTAGAATGATATCAATCTAAGTAGCGCATATTTTAAACAAGTAAATAAATCATATTTTAAAGACCACACGTTGCCAAACACGTCAAGCATAAGCTTGCCAGTGAATAACTCTCCGTATGATAATCACTCACATGAGCCCGTTAAATACGACATGCAAACCTAAACATTGGCTGACACGATGTCATCATCAGATCTGCTTCTCCTGGCCATACCAGCCGACCGGCTTGAAACAGGTTCACCGATGTAAACGCCATTCTCGTAGCATCTGGGGTTGATAGGTCGTTTTATGACCCCGCTTGTAATCAGAGGAGAATCCTTCTCAGTGCCCTGTGGCCTCAGTGCAATGTTGTCAGCAGTCGACATTCGTGATGTTGAAGCACTGCTTAATTCTGTCACTGCATCTTGACTGGTGTTGTCATCGTCATTCAAACTGGATTCTCTGGTTAAGGGTGGAACTGTCGAGTCCTTTCTTGTATCCGACTGCTTCAGCGATTCATCCTTCTTGCTTTTTACTGCCAAGTCGTTCATTGATGCAGACCAGTTTTTCGAATCAAACGAATCCAATGCTGAGGGAGAGCAAAAACAAGTTATGCAAGATCATCAATTAACAGTTATTCTGAATCTTCTAATAACTATTCATTGTGACATTTTGCATTTCGTTAGATATAACTCACTACTCATTCATAAAATTGCAAATATAGGGAACAAAACCCAAGCTGAAGGACCACACTTTAGTTGTGGGTATGTTCAAGAACAATGCATGAATTTATGTACATGTACGCAACAAAATCGGGGCACATTAAAATCCAAGAAACTCAACTATTCACACTCGCAAGAATAAATACTTTCTTGTTTTATAAACGCTAGAATGGTCTTCTTCACTAATATCTTCAAATTAATACCACGAGTTGGCGCATCCTGGAAAATCACCTGGCATGTGACACAAGGAAAAGCTTACATACAAATTCAATAAAAGGCCTTCCTTGCGGTGGCTATATCAGTAATTTAACTCAAAGACCATAGTGTTAGACTCAAAGACCAGTGCAACAAGCAGGTGGTTTCAACCGAGAAAAACAGAAGTGGCAGATATATCCACATATAGACAATGCACAATGCACATTGCACAGTGCACGCAACATACCTGCTTCGGAGGTTGAGTTCATACTGTTCAATGTGATCTTTCTGTCGGGTGGGCTTGATGAATTACCCCCGTCGCTGCTGGACGGCTTCTTGGATGTATCAACTGCACTCATTGAAGACGTTATACGGGCTTTGTCAACAGTAAAGCGAGACTCAGTAGCCATTAGTCCATCTTTACTAAACAACAAAACGATCTAAAAGGAGAACATGTGTGATTATTGCAATGCACGCTTGTATCTTGTGTCAGAAACATGTAAACTTATCTTATTGTCACATTGGTCACTTATTCATGAACAAAGTAGGCTCCGCTTCACGGCTCAAGATACAAACACATTCAAAACAACATCCAGCAGTTCAGATGTTAGTCAATCATTTCAACTGTTAATGTTCTACTTCCACCAGACTGTCAATGGATGAAAGTAAAGCATAAACATTACAGTAGAGCTTAATGAATAACATAATACACTACAGTAGAAACCGGTATGAAAGAACCCTTCAGGTTGATATTTCTGCTCAAGACAATAAAAAAACAATAGTCTATTGTATTTGCGCAACAAACTGATGCAAAATTCACAGGTCCTAATATGCGGTGCTTACTGTAACTTCACAACCAAACGCATTCGGGGTTACAGTATAGTCATTGTAAACTCCAATACGTGGCCCGAAGGGAGTGTATGGAATAAAACTAGTATCAACAAGCAATACATTGAACATACCTTTGGAATGAAGACAAGGCAAATAGTGACAGTGTTGCATAAAATGATGCAAAGACAAATGACAGTGTATGCAGCGTCGTTGGACTGTGCACTGCTCAGGGCGTATGTACAAGTTACACCGATAGCTGACAATGCTGCGACATTATAAACAGCCATTCCAATAAACTTTGAATCGTTCAAAGCAGACACCTACGACAATAATGCATGGAATTTCAATGAACTGATACTGAGATTAACTTAGTCTTCCAGAGTCTCCAAAGAAAGCACTAATAGCTTTTCCATTTATCAAGTATATTCAGCTTGTATACACGTTTTTTTATAAGAAACCTGGCTTAAGGCTTAGTAGTAAAAGTTTCTTAATTTTTAGCCACATTTTAGTTTTATAAGTTTCTTAAAAGTTTCTTAATTTAATGAAAAAAAGTTGCAGTGAAAACGAAGAAAAGCGTGGATGTAGCAAAATAAACAAAGAAAAATTGTCAATGCGAAAAGTCGTCATGTGGAGCCGACAATGTCATGCTTAGCACATAAAACATACTTACTGTAGATGATATTTGTTAAATCCGTAAAGGAAAAACGTGTTTCCGAAATTTCTAATGTTTCTTAGATATTTCCCTGTAGTTCTAAAGTTTCTTAAATTTTAGGGCGTCTAGATCTAGGTTTCTTATAAACCGGTTTCTTATAAAACGTGTAGCTCGCGTTGAAATAAACATCAAATTGCAATGGTAAAATAAGCAGCGTGTATACCTCGACTTTTCTGGTTTCCCAAGCAAGAAACAGACCAAGCAACAACAAAATGCCTTTGTAAGCAAGAATTGTCGAAGAGAAATACAGCCCATATTTTGATGCACAGTGATAAACCTGAGTAACCTCGATGATATCTTTGATTGGATCTTCCTGTGAAACAAAACAAAAAGGCAATTTTAATCATAATCCCAACTTAAAAGAATGAAATATATTATAAGGCTGCAGACAAAAATGGCTTGCATAACGATAAATGTATAAGCTTGTATAAAAATCCCAATAACGTGTTATTACAGCCGCCGATACTTCGAGGATTCGCTGATGTGTGTTACCACACTCGGTTTTGATGATTCAAATTATCAGAAGCACATAGAGCATACGAATATTTGATCCTTGATTGATAAACCAATTAATGCAATACAACACGGAATAACACATTGTAATTCGGTTAATAATGTTTCCAGTTTCCTCAATGCCTTTTTCGTATCGCTATTCAACTCAACCGTGCAGAAATATTCAAGAGTGATGGTATAATACATTAGATATCATCGGGCAAACTTACCACGCGAGAAACATCTGTAATTGCAAGAAAGTAGGGCGAGACAATTGTGAATATACCAAGAATGGCAATATCGACACAAAGAAGCAGCACGATGATGCCAAACAAGTGACGATCGAGAATCGCCTATGGAAAATAAGCAATGCACACCATTAACTAGCTAATAATGCAACAAAGTGGACTCTTTTAAAGTCAAGCGCGAATCACTGGTCCAAAAGAGAACAATGGTTGAATAGTAAATATACTTACAACTCTTTCCATTGTCTTTGCGGCAGTAAAAATCTTATACACTCTCCACGTTTTGCTAAACAATGCACCGAACGATAAGGTAAAACCAATTGTCAATATCCATGTGAATGCCTGAAGAAAAACAGGATTGATTACTACAATAGAACAAGCAAGGAGGGGAGTTAGAGGCGTAGCTTAAAGCGCAGCCCAATTGATTCACTTTAGAGACACAGCTTGAGACATAGCTGGCAGAGAGGCTAGCTAAATGAGTAGCTAACGGCCCAACCAATGAATAGCTAAAGGAATAGCTTGGTACAAGGCAAGATGCTTGTTTATAACAGTGTCAACAAAGTGTTTTAACAAGGGACTTATAAGCAAAGCAGTCTGACGTACGTTGCACATGTATGGAATGCAGTCCTTGGCCACAACACTCGTGTCCAAACCAAACAGAAGCACAGCCACATAGCAAAGCATCGTACCAACAATAATGACATTATTGATCATCGGAGAGGACATTTTGATCAACCTGGAAGGAAAAAATATCGATTGATTATCAGATATTGCTTTCTCTAAACATGAAATATAATGCATAGAAATTACAGGTTGGGGCTACAGATAGCAAGCAGTCAATAGACACAATTATGCAAGATGCATTTACATGCAAAATAAAACATAATACCATATCTAAAGCTACAGCAAACAACCGCGCATAAGAACCTGATAACTTTACAGGCAGCCTATTTTTCAAATACAATAGTCTATGGTTTCTTATTATATTAACTTTGTCATTGAACCTGCCACAACCCTTTTTGCTACAGTACATTATATAGTCGACAACCCCACTCTAAATGTCTTGAGTTCGACTCCCTTACGGTGCGATATTTTTTATTTCTTAACATCAAAAGTCTTAGTGAACGCAATAAAACATTCGATTTTAAAATTTTTCGTTCCTGCTTCAGTTGTCACTTGTTTCGAACCCATGCTAGTAGGCGTCAATTGCAGTGAAGATCAACGCTTTACTAACTTTGCCATTGAACCCGCCACCACCCTTTTTTCCACGTTATATTATATAGCTAACAACCTCACCCCAAAGGTCTTGTGTTCGACTCCCCTACGTTTCGATATTTTTTTATTTCTTATGTATGCATGCTAATTGGACATTGCCAAAACGAAAGGAAATGAAAGATTTTGATAATGATACGCATTTTGAATTGACAACTCGTTTTTCAACATCAAAAGTATTAGTTAATGTAATAAAACATTCGATTTTTAAGATTTATCTTTCATAGTTGTCACTTGTCTCGAACCTATGCTAGTGGGCGTCAATTGCAGTGAAGATCAACGCTTTACTAACTTTGCCATTGAACCCGCCACCACCCTTTTTTCCACGTTATATTATATAGCTAACAACCTCGCCCCAAAGGTCTTGAGTTCGAGCCCATTGCGGTGAAGTCAAGTTTTATTTCTTTGCGACCTATTAAATTTGGAAATAAAAATCCACAGATACACTAGTTACGTGTTTTGAACTGGCGATTGCATCATTCAACATTTCTATTGTTCGTTGTCTAACATGCGCATGCCCAACTCTTTTTTACTGTGCTTCATTGCGTTTAACTCCACCAGGTTTTGCTTTATAATATTTATAGAACAATGATGGCCTGGAAGGTTCTTTTACGCAGATGTTTACTGTATATCAAAAGCTGAACAGTTGATTCAATGTGTGGGTTAAACAGTCTTACCTATTTGTCTTGTAACGAATATTGAAGTAAAGGAAAAACGAGCAAGCTAACAGTCCGACTATCGCAAAAGCCCACATGACAGAAATCACAGAAATTGGCATGGATTTTGCTTTGTTCACAACAATGGCATGATCAAGCGGAGCTGGCTTTCCTGTAATAAAAACAAATGGATATGTCACCATACGCGCACATATAAACAGTCCACTTTTCACGCTTGTGTAGCGGTGAGAAAACCCTCTCTATCTGATGGGTTAATGGAGTAGTTAAAGATGGAAATCCTACCGAAAAACATTTGTGCTCTTGTTCCTGGAAAAAACTTCATAGCACCAGTTTGAGCGCTGTGTCTTGCCAGGTCTTGTTGCACTCCTGAAAAAATAAATAAACGTGAAAACGTGAAAAAACGTGTTTTGAAACGATGGGTATGTAAAAACAAATAATGGATTAGCTATGAACACAGGCAGAGGATCAGTTAAAAGCTTTCCCATTAGATTAATTATACAGGGAAACGTGTTACATTTACCGACAAAAGCTAAACTATTAGCTGCTCTTAACTCGCAATATTACCGAGACAAGAGGCCAAAACACTGCATCACTACTAAGCTACGATGTTCACTTGCACTTTGGTTTCTGTTTACAGCACAAAATACAGAAAACCTCGACATATAGGAACCACTGGGTTAAAAACCCTCTAAAGCTGATACATCTGGCCAAAACAATAGAAACAACAATAGCCTATTGTTTTAAATAATGGACTGGGTGCAAAATTGGCAGATTCTTATACGCAGGATTTTCTACTGTACATCATTGCACTTCACTACCAACCTGACTTACTTCAGAAATAGGTGAGAATTATTTGTGTTGGTATTGCCATTAAATAGCCCGATTGCAGACCCAAAATGCACTGAGATGAAACTCCACAACTAACTTACCATATCTACTTTGGCGAATTACAACGTTACCCATCCTTTCACCAGCTGTATCGAATTTGACAGGACCCTAAAATACACGTGCAAAAAAGATAAGTCTATGTGACGTGGCAGTGGAAAGTTGCAGGGAGCAGCCTGTTGTAAATAGATGCTGGATAAGAGTTTCTTCACACAGAAGCATCTTACCGATACGCCTTCGAAATCCACCTTGCGACAAATCTTCAAGAACGCATATCCCTGTGCAAAGTTCTTATACTTCCATTTTGTCAAGTCGTAGGTCTGCGAAGCCTTGTCAAATGTTTCTGCCAATATCCAAACGGCATCAAAGGCAAATGAAGCGTACGTGTTCGCACCGGGTTTCATAGCAGTCAGTTTTGAGTAGAACTCTGTAGATGTCTGGAAAGAACATAACAAAACTGCTCATCAAATAAAACTCGTTGCACATAAATTTGACGGCCTTCTCGTCCGAATTAAAACAACAGCCTTTAACCATAAGGTAACAACAGCTGTGTCCATTTACCGCATCATGTCAAGGCAATACCTATTAACGACTGCTACCGTTCGTGTGATTACAGTAAACTCTTAAAATAGCGAATCCCCTCCCGCATACCCCTCTCCTTCACAAAACAAATCATTCTCAGTCTAACAAGCAGTTGGCGTAGCTAAAGCTGCTTGTTATAGGCAATGGTTGAACGAGAAGTATAGCATAAAGGCTTACATCATCAGGAACTGCACTCACACAAACATCAATGTTAAAAAGCAAATGTGACTACAAAGCTTACCAATCCTGCAGCAGCCTTCTTTCCATCGTCTCTTAAGTCATACCTGGTCACGTAGATATAACCGTTTGAAGCTTTCAGCAACTGTTCAGGCGTACATGCATTGTAAAAGCCAGTTTTATCAATGTACCAGTCATTGTACAAGTTGCCAGTAATAATCCACACGTACTTGCTTCCGTACATGTTGTTCTTGTAAGCCTTGAAAGAAAAACAAGAAGTTACTCCTCATAACAAACTTCATAGGTATGTAACGACCCCACACAAGATGCCATAAAAGCATTCATAAGTTATCAGAAAGGGCATGGATTGAATTAGAAATCTGGCAGGACATACTTCACAGAATATTGACAAAGCTCCAAATTTGGACACTTCAGCGATGATTATCCTTGCATCGAGTTTCTAGAGAAAAGTTAAAGTAACCCACATTTGAATTAAAAAATAGCACGATCTTACAATTTCAAAAACTAACCAATAAATAATATCTAGATGACCCACATTTTCTTGGACTTATGTTGCCTACCTTCAAACGACGGATCTCCTGGGCTGCGTTTCCTCCAAAATTACTCGAGAATCCTTCGATAGATACCACATCAAATTTCTGTGCCTTCAAGTTCTTCTGCAAATCATCGATGGTCTAAACCAAAGGAATAATTCTCATATATCAATCACCGGTTCAGTAAGTCAAAAAAACAAAGAAAATCGATCTCATGAAGAAATCTCCTCCATGCACCCACGCACAGAAAAACAAGCACACGTAGCCTCACCTCGAAATAGAGGCTGTCTTTATAGTCGTATATCAAAGCAACCCTCTTCCAGTTGAATTCTTTGAGTAATGCAATTTTCGCTTTGTTAAAAGAAAGCATGGACGGTGTGCTTCGAAAGAAATATGGATAACGACCTTTGTCAAGAAGTTTAGGCAGAAGAGCAGCATACGACACCTGGCAAGAACAAAATAGAGAAAATCACTTTGATATTCAAAAGATACAACGCTAAGCTAAGCAAAATAAGTAGTAGAAAAGCTAAGTTGCGCTTGAACACAGGACTATCCCCCCTGTATATTGTGCATGTACCCCTTAATCCCAACCCTGTCTTTGTATTTAGACATTGACGTCACAATAATTGCCTTGGCATGACATTGTGGCCTTTGAATTGATAGCCAAGGTATGACATGATTAGAAGCAATGAACAGCATGCCATACCTGAATCAATGCATTAATTGTTGATCCTAATACCACTGGGGCAGTGACTGAAGAGTAAGCAGGACCAAGCAATCCGATCTTGACCGGCTCGTTGTATAGAAAACGAAAAAGTCCATCCAATCCAACTGACGGATGAGCCTGCAAAAACAACAAGCAGCATTATCGGGAGTAGAGCAGTGGAATCAGGGAATAGAGCAGTAGAATCAGGGAGTAGAGCAGTAGAATCAGAGAGTAGAAATAGCATGGGCAAAGTCCAGTAAAGCATTTAGTCAAACAAATAAAAATAGTAGAGTACTCTAGAATACCCAGAGACAACATAGGCCGTAGCAGGGAAGTAACAACAGAAATCTATTATGGCATACGCATTAAAGAGTCAGTAAATAGAGTCTAAAAGAGTGTACTTACGTATGTGTCTACAAAATGAACATGAATAGTGTAGTTTGCAAGGATATCAGTTCTGTTATTGACGTAATCAACGGCCAAATTAATGGCTGCTTTGTAGCCAAATCTATCCCTTCCAAACGACGGCACGAAAGCGCCAAAATGAATTGTGTTCGTCTTATTCACGGCGGCCACTGTGCCCTCCAATACCAGCAGGGCAATCGCAGATGCTGCAAGGAGTACGGCTCCAGATATCCTCATATTTGCTGTGGACACTCGACGCTCTGCAACAGAAATAATGTTATTGGTATTGAATGCTTTATCGGCAAGCGTAGCAACGGCAGGTGCATGCAAACAGTTTTACTTTACGCTGGATGATTAGAGCGAGTTGATCGATGTGCGTGTGTTTGCGAAAGCGATCATCAGCAAGTTCAATGTCTCGGCGAATATTTACAAAACTTGATTAAGGTCACATCTATTTGAATATGGTTATATCCGCATGTACTGGCATTAATATGGTAATATCATCCAAATCAAGAAGCAGAACTGAAGTAACAAAGCCGTTACGTCATTTCGAAAGATACAACTATACTTGTCACAATTAACTCAAAACCTTTGTCCCTATCTGCCAACGGTTTGAATTGACATTCCTAAGCATTAACACGTAAAGAGCAATAAAGAATAATTAGCCAAATAATTCACATATCCCTCAATATCTCCCACAAAAGTGGATACAACAGGGTCAATATATATGATATATTTCTACACATGTGCATATTTTAACATGATAATTCAACATGCTTCAAAATATTGACCTTTACAATGGGATACTCCAGCGCCACATATCGCATATCCCTTTCAACCCACTGATAAAGAAACACACACAGACACACTGGACAAAAAACCTCTTACAGCTTGTTAATTATTAACCAAAGACGAAAGCAAGCATAAACAGGTGCAAAATATTAGCCGGAACAAATCACAGAAGTAAAATCATACAATAATCAAACTCTCAAATAATATTAAATTCAAACAACCTACCGTAAATATAGTATTTTTCTCTTCACTTCAAGTTACTTGTTTTTACCTGAAATAAATAGAAGCAAAGAATATTTATTAGATCACGAGCACTGCACTACAACAGAAAACAAAACAATTACATATTTTTAATACACATGTAGATTTTTACTTTCATAAAAAACTTTCATAAGAACTCCGAATTGCCGAACTCAAAATTGTTGAACAACAATTGGAATTGCCGAACAACAATGGAAGAGTTGAAAACTGGGCAAAAATGAAGGTGTTTTTATCAGTGTGTACATGTAGTAATTATAATAATACGTCATACCTCCCACTGCCTATACCTGAATTGATTGCCTAGATGCATGGAAACTATAAGCATCAATTACATGTAAATGTCGGCTGTAGATTAACACAACAAAATTACAACTGTTACCAAGGCCATGTGAATTAGAACTCGATCAGGAAGACTACATCATACGTATAATTTTCTGGTTTCAAAACAACTAGTTTCTATGGCAGGCAAAGAGACACACACGGTGGCTCAAAGGAAATCGTAAATCAAAGAAACTCTGTCTGCGCACAAAGGTGGTGAACATAATCAAGATACTGTGATATTCGACCCAGTATTAATTACTGGGATCCCAGCTAATATAATAACGGACAATAATGCAACAAGTCTTAAATTCTGCATTACAACTCTGGTCGGAAAAATAAAATAGCAACTCAGATAGGTAGTGGTAACTAGACTGGCAACAACTCAGAAAACAAGTTAGTTGGACTAGCAGAGATACTTAATCACTTGCACTAGCAGCACTAGCTTTAAACTGCCGTATAATACCCATCCAATCATGTAGAATCGTAAACGAAATCTTGATGCAGTGCAGCAGCAAGAAATGGGGCAGCAAAATTAATTAACTGATTACGTGTGGAAACTAAGGCAATTGATGTCAGAGTATTATCTCAAGCAATCAAAGCAAATCCTTCTAATTCTAATACCATGCTAGCATAGCATGCAATAGTAACTAATACCTCAAAGTTGCAAGTAATACCTTACAAATGCACTGCTTTTTCCACGAGGTTTTTCAGACAACAACCGACTCTGATCTCGGCAGGTAAAAGGATACGGCTCAAGAAAGAAAGCCGATATTTGCAAAATAAAAACAAAAGGGCATATTTCATGAGGTACATATCGTCAAACTGTATATGAATCAATTAAATAATATCATGTGTGTAAAGAGATTGGCACAAGTCAAATAGCGTCTTGCGAAAAGTAAAATGGGCAGGCTGGCAAGAAAGCATGTTTCGAAAAGGGCTCCTCGTGGCGATCCCTCCCCAGCCATCCCTCCCCAGCCATCCCCAGAGAGCCCCTAGTTTTCATTGTCATTGTTAAACTACAAATTAAGCACGTATCCGTATCCCGGCACGAAATAAATCGCTAAAATTAGATTGTTGAGTCACCAGTGAAGGAAAATATGGACAAAGTAATGCGAGGAAACACGCGAATCGTAATCGCTAATTAGGCCAGTTCAACAGGAAGCGACAAACGAAATTGAGTTTGTGCGCGGAATAATAGTGCAATTAACAATACTGAGCCACACGAAGAGAAAACTGGCCACATGTATAATTACGTTTAATTCAGTGATACTAATGTTTAATTAATTAGCGAATGACTTGCTCTGTGACAAACACAAACCATGTTTTGTTTTGCATACCCAGGAGACAATTTAGAATAAGTATAAATCAAAAATGACAGCCGTGTAACATAGCTTGCATTATAGATACTACTCCACTTGTATAAGTGAAAAATGCGCTTCATATTTTTTATCTGACAAAGCCAAACACAAGAACAAATATTACAAATACGCACCCATTCGAATGACGCAATTTTTGTCACTGAAAAGAAGCTACGAAGCAATGATTCGATGGTTTGTCAGAGATGAAGTGTATATCAGCCGAAACATAAGAGACATTGCGAATTGAAAAACCCGATGTGAACTGTCCGAAACGTATTATTCACGGGAAGCTCTTGAATAATACTTTTGAAACAGAAAACAAGGAAACGTCAATAAATGATGTGGCCTGGGTGGCTCCTTTCTAACGCCATCAGTGCATCAAAAATAACGGCAACGATCTCCTGTTCAGCCCAAAGCTAAGCCAATCATTTCAGTGAACTTTGAAGTCACATGTACTACACTTTCTAAATTTCTTTCACTGGAGGGGGAGAAAAAATATAGATTATCGTAAATCCTTGAATTAGCGCCCTGGGGGCTTATTCGAAGGTGGGAACTTACAACATTTTCGAAAACATGGCACATAAAAACTCATTTCCAATGCCAGGAAATCATATATTTATATTAAGGAAACGTGGTGCCCCAACAAAGGAGAAGACCTGGTGTTCCATTAGGGCGTGCCGGCAAAAATTAACATTTTTGGGGTGGGGGCTATACTTGCACTGAGCAACAGCGCGTCACAAAAGAAACTAACAGCACTATATACTATGGAAATGATCATAACATGACAGCATTAAACCATACAAGAAATTATCTCAAAGGCACCACAAGCGCATATAGATTACTGCCTAATATTACACTACAGTGGAATCCTGCTATGACAATACCTTCACGGGACTTAGGGAATACCTTTCAAATCGGTAGTTCATTAGACCGAGATTAAACTATACTTTATTTATTTTACGTTACGTTACGTTATTTTACGTTAATCCATTAAAGAATGAGGTTCGTTAGATAAAGATTCGTTGTTTTATCGGGATTCCACTGTACATACAAATAACTAACAAGGAAGGCATACAATAGCACAACAATTAATACTCAAACAAACTTACCGTCTTGCACTGTACTTTACTGTATTGTATATATAAATGCGAATGTATCATCTATACATGCATACGGATTTCTCTCAGTGAACACCAACGAGAATCACCAGAAGGTATATGCGTAATGAGTGGCTGTGTGTATGAAGAGAAGAAGATGCTTATCAACTGATGTTGATAATGATGTGATATTGCTACTATTAGCTACGCTTAAATTATGGAAGGCGATAACAATGATGGCAATTTAATTCTTATCGCCCAACAACACAGTTTCCGTAGCAAGATGTAATACCTGAATAATCACGTCGTTTCGTCCGTCAACGAGTAGCACGCAGCAATTCATTAGCATTTTGTTTTTCTCCATTCAACCTAACGAGAGGAATCGGAAAACAATTACAACGTAACGTAATATGGGACTACCTTTATTGTTAATCATACCCCGTTCTAATCATTGCCCTCCATGTGCACAAAATCAAAGCGCTCATTAAGCCAGCCTTCGTCACATGCCACACATTTTTATGGTAAGCAATTTGGCGCAGCACACTCCATACATGATCACGCGACATTGCTGCAGGCAAGCCAACGCGCTGCAATTAGCGATAATCAGATTGGGCTATAAAAAGATACAAGGTGTGAACTATGTATGATGTACACAATTAGATTTAACAATCACGTCATGACAAACAAACAAGCTCATGACCTAATACAGTAAAGCCACTATCTTTCGGCAATCTATGGGGCAGGGCCTGCTTACCCCCCAATAACTTTCAAAATGTGGGATGCAGTTAATAGCCGATACATTTGTAGGGGTCAAAAAAAATCTTTTTCTTCTCTCATTGTGTAGTAGTTAAAATATTCTGAGCATATAAAGGACATGGTGATAAAACACTTTTGTGGCCCCTCCGAACAACTTCCACCATTAAAATACTATCCCTGGCCTTGGATATTATTTTAATGCCAGTCATTCCCTTGATTTCACGGCCCGCGTCCCTTACTAGCTGAGACATCATAGCAAGTGAGCATTAGTTTTCATGGTCTTGGGTCTAACAAATTAATCGTGAGTAAGTAATCGTGGTCAAGTCGTCATTGATCTACCCAACATTTTCTATAATCACTTTTGTGTACAATTTATCTATAATCAGTTTTAGGTACAATTTGTGCCGAGATGAGTTTTCTTTGTCTTTTTTTCGACCTCAAACTTCCAATAAAAAATCCTCAAACTTATAGTGCAAGACTTTCTTTGCTCACATCTTCCACTGCTTCCAGTCCGCAAAAAGGATCCTATTTCTTTGCAACGTGCTTGTTCACACAACTATCATTTCAATAGACTCTTGGATACTAGGCTCAGTGGTATAGAACAATGCCTGGCATACCATAAGGTTTACAGAATTACTACCAAATTACTGCAGTCTTTGTTGAAAGCCTTTCGAGCGAAGCTCAAAGAAAACATTGATTATAGCCTGAAATCAGCATTATCAATAGCTCTAGGCTTGTCCAGTTACTCACAGAAAAACTATTCTTCGGTTGATGAGCGAAAAAGTTGGTGAGCAAAGAAGTTGGTAAGTAAAGTCTTCCATTGTCAAAGAATTCTTATCGCGTATTTGTAACCTAGATGTCAGCTGCTGGCTACAGAAATTGTGTGTCATCGGCATTAAAGGTAACTGCTTTGCATTCACTTACAACAAGAATTGCCACTCCTCGTTATATTTCATCTGTTCATCTTATTTCAAATTTAACAGTTTTATTGATGCGCTAAGTTGCATTCATTACGAACGAAACGATTCTTAAAGCCGTGTTATACATTTTGTTGTTTGCTCCCAACTATTATCAACAATTAATTGCTTATTTACTTCCCATATTCATGGGACAAACTGATAACTTTCTTCGAATACAGTGGCTAGCCAACTAATAATAACAAATAATATTTTCTTACCAGTAATTTCATTATTCATAACTTCCTTAACAGCATTTACACAGAAAAAACCTTCATCTAGAAAAAATGAAATATTAAATTAAAAATATATCACAAGAAAAAAATAGCCTCTCAATTCAACTCACAAAATATAAGAAACAAATAAAGATATAAACAATATTTCTTTAGCTTTAGGTTGAGAAAAAATGTTGACATCATTCGCTGTGCTGTTTGTACTGTCAATATCCAGCATAATTGGACTTTCATATGCAGGTACGCTTGAATCGAATAAATATAGAGGCGCATGGCAAAACGAGCCCAAGATTATAAAGATTTTATTATCGTCTTCTTATATCAAGCCGTGTTATAGCAAGAATCCTTTTTGTGATCGGCACGACTATTTTGTGACCGATACGACTGATAACAAACATAACAATATCAATCCAATTCTAGCAAACTGCACTATCAACAATGGTGGATGCTCTGCAAATGCCTTTTGCACAACGAGGCTAAACGACACCGTAGATTGCACGTGCAATGCAGGATACACTGGAAACGGGACAAACTGTTCCGATGTCAACGAATGCTCGTCTGGGAACGCTTGCCAAAAAGGAGGTATTTGCTTCAACACAGAGGGCAGTTACAAGTGCATTTGTCCAACTGGCTATACAGGTATGCTAAACCTTGGTGCTCTGTGAACTGTAGCAGACTATAAAGGATCTATTTAAACGCCATCAGCTGTTGTTTATTATGTTAAATTCAGGGCTTTCGTGTTGTTGGTGGGCCCTTCTAGTATCCGTGAACAATACGAGAGACCAGAATATAATCAGCAGGTTATTGAAACACATGTGACTGTAAAACTAAAATTTGTCCTAATTGTTGCAGGTAATGGTGAAGTTTGTTTTGATGTGGATGAATGCGTTGCAAAAACAGACGCATGTTCAAATGACGCTGACTGTAGCAATACCATTGGTAGCTACACGTGCCGATGCAAAACTGGCTATTCCGGCAATGGCACAATTTGCAACAACATTGATGAATGTTCTGGAAGTACAAGTCCTTGTAGCTCGGATGCAAATTGCACAGATGCTATGGGATCTTACACATGCACATGCAAGCAAGGCTTTACAGGTTTGGCTTGGCATATTTTTTGCTACCACTGTAAATTTTTGAATAAACGCCCGAGCGCTTATTTAATTTTGAGCCTCAAAAAGGCGCTTATTCAAGCGGGACGCTTACTCAAAAGGAAACGCGTAAACCGCTTCAAACACTACTTTTTGCTACCACTACTAAAAAGCCAAACGGCCCATGTCTGTCTATGCCGTCTCATCAAACAATTTATCAAAAATGACGCGCTGCACATAGTAGAAACATTTGAAGCGGTTGACTAACGCGCGGACACTTCCTTGCGCGCGTTGTCGACCGCGCAGCAAATTGTCAGCGCGGTTCACTGTTGTTGTATTTTTTTCCAGGTGACGGAAAATTTTGTGTTGATATAGACGAATGCCTTGTAAGCAACGGAGGATGCAGCCTTGCAACGGCATCGTGCACAAATACCTACGGATCAAGACAATGCAAGTGCCATGCGGGCTACACTGGAAGTGGCGTAAATTGTTCAAACGTGGACGAATGCATTATGAATAATGGCGGGTGTCACTCCAACGCAACATGTACTGATACAATTGGATCAAGAACATGTCAATGCAAAACGGGTTACACTGGAAATGGAATTCAATGCACAGATATTGACGAGTGCCAGAGTAACCGAGGTGGATGCCATGACAAAGCTACTTGCGTTAATATGGGTGGCAGTCATACGTGTACTTGTTGGAGTGGATACCACGGCAATGGGACATTGTGCAGTGACATAAATGAATGCCAAAGCAATGTATACAGAAACCACACCTGCCACCAAAACGCTATATGTACAAATACAGCTGGAAAGTACACTTGTGCTTGCAAATCTGGCTACAAAGGCACTGGCACAAATTGCAAATGTAAGAACTGAAAAATTCTCGGAGGAATATCCTTCTCTCTGCTCTATTCCGAAAATTCTCTATCCCCAAAATAAAGAATAATGGCAATGTTGAAAATTTAGGACGATGTACGTAGAAGATATCCTAAAATTCCGAAACAACAACAATTTCATCATTGAATATCAGTATCAAACTCACCACACAACTTCTTGCCTGGCATGTTAGGCCATGTCTGTCAATGTCCATCATCCTCCGAGAAGGTCAAACAAAATCCATATTTGTCACATCTTCGGGAAGATATTCCAAGTAGTTTTCACAAAAGCAGACTCTATGGTTATTCTACACTTCCTCTTCCGACTTTCTTTCACCTTTTGCTGCGATATGAGATCAGATTCCATGGATTTTCTCACCCTATCCAAAAACTCGTCCAGTATCAGCATAGGGTTTATAACAGGCAAGCCAGGCCAGGCCAGGCCAAGACCCCTGAAACTTTGTTGTTGTTATTGTATTGTTTTTGTTGCATGATTGCATTGATCCCTTTTTGTTCTGCCAGATAACAAAAGGCCATGGTATAAAAATACCTTCTTGGACGTATTTGGGCTACGCACAGCTTGAATAAATTGTAACAATATTCATTGTTACTTATCTTAATTTTTATTGTTATTTATCAATCAATTTTAGCTGTCGATGACCCGACGACAGTGATTATGGCTGTGATAATAGCTGTAGTTGTCAGTGGAACACTGATATTCATGATCATACGATTCCATGCGTAAGTACGATTATTGTTTTCTACATCTTCCTCAATGCAAATGGAGAAAATTGCGAAGAAAAAACTGTCGCAATTGTTGGCCCTGGTAATTTTGTATAATTATTTTCTTTTCCAATAGCCTGAGGTTTTGTAAAAAGAAATAGAGAAACAGGACAGATGAACCAGCAAGGGCTTGCAGACGTTTTTGAGGCTTAGGCGCAAAACATATATCCTTGTATAATAAAATCTATATTTAAAAATGCACGAAGCACATTGTAACATATGCATATAGTATTTCACATTAACTCTTTTTGATAAAAATTGTTTTGCTTGCGTTATAATGACGAGGGCTGTTCGTAAAGTTGACTGTATTCATACAAATTTTAATTCTTTGCATTCCCATGTAAAACTGCTACTGCCATGTAAAAACTTCTTCCTTCCATCTATTTCGACAAACTTAAAAAAAACTTTTTTACATTTGATGGTATCAAATTGTGGAACTCTCTCCCATTAGAACTAAAAAGAATGAATAACAAACACCACTTCGCCATGCAGATGAAACACTTTCTAATCAACAACTTTTGAACATTTTTGAACATTTATGAACTTAACCTTATGATTTTTTGTATGATTATTACTTTTAATTTTTACTTCACTTTATTTTTATTTTATTTTTAATTTTGTTTTTGATTATTCCTTATATCTTACTGTTGCTGTTGTTATTCAAACTTAGAATTGAAATGTAATTAAACACATCAAACTGGACACATGGCTTGATAGCTTATCTTAAGTTTTTTCCATGTGTCCATCAGCTTAAAATCTTAAATTTTTTAAATTAATATTCGTATATTGTAATTAACCAATTTTTTGCTGAAAAAATAATTTTGAGTTTGAATTTTGATTTTGCAAGAAATGCGTTGCCAAATAACTTCATTGCTTCAGAACGAGAAACCAAAGAATAATAACCATAGTTTTCACAGATAAGCTGTATTTTTTCAAAAATTAAATTTCTTTATTAATATTGCCTCGCCTTACACCTCTACGACTAGCTACTAGCAGCTACATTCATGCCCTGGTTAAAATCTACAAATTCTTCGTCGTCGAGAAATTTCCCAATAACAAATTCAAAAACACGTGCATACCGTAATGCTGAGTAAACGCCCCATTCTTTTAAAAGCCCCCAACAAAAACAACGTATAAAGAGTCTGAAAATTCTAATAAAAGCCATTTGTACAAAACATTACCGTATCCAGATTTGTGCCAACGAGCTTGTAACGTAAAAAACTGTTCCGATAACCAGTGCAATGGTAATGCAGGTCTTGACAATCAAAAATCAAAATAAACGATTTGCATGACGATGTCTAAGGTCAGGAGGGAGTATAAATAGAAACTACACAGACAAGATTATTAACGAGTCTCGAAGCAGACTCTCTGACCAGCAATGAATGCCAATCAAGAACAAGTGGATCAAAAACAACTTTGCAATGAGACGAGTTAAGTGATGGTACAAACAATCAAGAAGCCCAATTTCAGGCAAATACACCGCAAATTAATGCACACACTGTGTGTGCTTTGATAAAGATGATATGTATCCCCAGATATTCTGATAACGCCATCAACACGTATTGATTACTTTATTACGTTGAATAAAATACTGATAAATTAGCAAAGTCCGTATAAAATGCCTCACTAATCTCTACATCAGATCCACAAAATACAACAAAAGGTAATTATACAAACATGGACACATGTTGTTCTATCAAAGTCTACACAATGGTTTACCATGCACGGGTTTGGACAGTTACAAAATGGGTAGATTATACAGACATTTTTCTTTGTTATTGTTCATGAATCTGATGTAGATTGCTCAACCAAAAAAGATACATTAAAACCTTGTGCTGCGATCTCCCTTTACAACAATACGCACTTAAATTTAGATTTCTTTACTTCATTTTTCTTCTGACTCTCATTTCTTTTGCGCTGTCAAGGGAAAGTAGAAAGTTAGTAAAAATTTTAAAAATAGCTTGCATCTAGTGTTATAATATGAATGAATGTGGAGATTAAAATCGAAATTGCAACTGTCTTTACTTACATCTGTCCAGATTTCTCGTACAAGTGAAAAAAATGCTTCCTCCTAAAGATTCAAAAAGTTCTATGGCATTGAAAAAGTGACTAGAAACTGTAAACACTTTGTCACTGTTGTTGACTAAGGCTTCAATACATACGTGGAATCATTACACAGTAATACAAAGCAATGAACATTGTACACTCACAACTCCTTGTCTTGTCTTTGCTGATGTTTCAATGTATGGTATGCCGTATTCTTGTGACAAATCCTGAGCTTCCTTGAACGAGACATCTCTTTTGGGCAGATCAACTTTGTTACCAACCAAAACCATGGGTACTTTCTCAGCATCTTTTACTCTCAAAGCCTGAAAAAACCAGTAAACACAAAACTGACAACCTCTTCTACTACTTTGCTACCCCTGACATCTTTCTCCGATCTCAAACACCCTGCAGCAAGCTCATACCTCAAGTATTCTTGAAACTATCTTAAATAACGCATGGGACATTATTCGAGGGATTCACTTGGAGAATAGTGGCTTATTTCTAATAAGCAAATACTTTTATTCCTAATGTGGAGGGCATTGAGTCTGCAACATGACAAGAACTGACAGCTGATTTGGGCAAGGTAGTGATCATTAGGAAATCATTCTTAAATAGAAAATTTGTCTGCAAAGAGGTCATCTTTTGTAAACACTTGATGTAGCTCATTGCAATTGGAAAAATTAAAGTAAAATAGAGTAAAATTTACCAAAGAAAAAAGCCCAGTCAGAGATTTATGTTGATTCGAGAACAGAATGTATTGATAGTATTTACCTGTGTTCTGTATGTTTCTATTTCTTGGAAGGACTTTTTACTTGTTACTGCAAAAACACAGAGGAAGCCCTCGCCGGTTCTCATGTAATGCTCTCTCATTGCACTGTATTCTTCTTGACCAGCTGTGTCCAAGATATCCTGAGGAAATCAAATCAACAAACAATTTGATGTCTACGTTCCCTGGCACTGTGTTGGAAGCATTCTAATTTGATGCATAACATAATGTAACATACCAAAATGCAAATTTCACTATCAACCACAACTTGCTTTATGTATGAATCCTCTATGAAATAGATGGATATGATATACCATTAAAAACATAGAATAACGCTTACAAGCAAAAAGGCATAAGTCATGGGGAGCACAAGGCTTGATGACATCTCACAGAAACTTACCAATTGTAGGGTCATAGTCCTCCACAAAACTGGAAAGTAAATAAAAATTATTGCAAATGTGAAATGTTTTATACACCTTATGTTACAGTGTATTTTGTCTCATCTCAGAAGCTATGAGAGGTCCACATCAAGGGTAACAGCTACTATTGAACACTCTCTTATGCAACTTGTACCTCATGAGAAAAATAATAAGCCACTTACTGGTTTTGAATTAGCTGGATGGTGAGTGCACTTTTTCCTACACCTCCAGCTAAAAATAAATGACAATATATGTAAAAATTGTTATTAAAACAGAGGATCATTTGAACAACATAGACTTTCAAGGCAATGCAAAATAAAATATATATGCTCCAGCAAAAACATGCATATGATTCTCAGAGTATTTAAAGAAAAAATGCAAATACGCACAGCACGTCCCCCAGTTCGTAGCTAGTAATATCTATTCGATTTTTCACAGGCGATGTGGGGGTATTCATTTGAGTTCTGCAAGGCCAAGCAAGAGCCCTTTGCACAAGCCAAGCAAATCCAAACTCCTCACCTTATTTATGCAAAATTTGTGCATCTAAGCCATGATCGATTAATCATTGAAATAAGAAACCGAATCTCTGTCATGTCAGGCTAATGGTTGCAGTGTGTCGAGTCTAATCTCAACATTAATTGCGAATAAACTAAGAAGGCCCTCCTAAAATTGCAGGCCCAGCCTATATTTATGCAATTAACAAACAAACAGGTTGTGAAGGTTAATCGAGAGACTATAATATGCAAAACGTACCCCCAACAACAACCATTTTATACTTCGATGGATCCGCAGACATCTTGTTTATCACAGTTGCAGCTATGATACTCCGAAACTTTGAAAACCAACGCAGTCCTTTTGGAGAATAAAGTATTGCCTAGGCCCTTCTCTGGCGACTTTCTGACTCAAGACACAGGAAGTTATTTCAATCCAAACTGCAAATAAACACTTAACTAATGACAGCAACCATGTATCGTTTGAATAGTACGTTCTTTAAATTTGTTTTGGTTCGTTTTTGTGTCGTCAACAGGAGCCAGTCATAAAAATATTGTTGATTAAACTAGTGTCGCTGCTCATATATGAGCCTTGGAATGTACGCCCTATTTATGCTCAAAGGGATGAATTTTTTTCTAATTCTAATTTTATTGACCAATTAGCACGTGAGAACATGGAATACTAGACCCAGGTCACTGGCAGCAAAATCAAAGATCTTTGGAGATCTGAACTTGAAACACGGGATCAAAAAACATAACAATAACAACAGAAATAGACCAAGAGAAAATTATTTCAAACAAGTCAAAGTAAATCCAGCTAATGATATGGTAGTTTGTACAATTGATGATGATTATCGAACCACAATATTATATACAACATAAAGCATCTTGTCATTGCAAATAAAAACTAATAATAAAACAAAAAAGGTAAATAGCTGCAAAGCTAATAACTATCGAAGCTTGAAGTCCGTTGAATCGAAGCTTGAAATGACGATATCATTATCATCGTCTGCGAAATTACGAGCAAACAACATTGAAGCAATAGCATCGGATTCTTGCATTGCATTCAAGTATGTCTTATACGTATCATTATCCAATTTTATACTAGCTGCACTACCTTTCAAGAATGACTCATCTCTCTTTCGTTTTCTTTGAAACTGTTGCCTAAGATCATTAACTTTATTCGCTGTCAGTTGAGAAGACATATCATTTTTACCACCAATACAATCTTCTTCCAACACACCATCTTTCATATCGACATCAGTTTGCTCTATTCCAATGCCACCTTCTCCTGATCTACACTCGGCATTCTCCGCAAATCTCTTCACGATATCTAACTCCTTCTTCAGTGACTGCGAAAGGCGCGACACTAAGTCACGCAACACTGCCAATGGATAACACATCTCAGCATCAGCCGGAATCAAAGATGCCATCAAATGACGTAATTGATTCGCCTCGGCTTCATTTCTATGAAGTACAAATGAAATTATATAACCAGCAGTTAACATTGTTCCAATGCCTCGGCCATTAGGAATAACGAACATCATTAACGCTCCTGCGCAGTACCAATAACTACGCATAGATATAGGATCCATCTATTTACGTTACCGCGCGTGCTGACCACCTTTCTCCTCCGAATAACGTAGCCCTAACCCTAAACTTGACCCTAGCCCTAAAGCCAATACCTTAGCGGCTAAGGACACAGTCAGATCATATACGCTCCTGCGTAGTACCAATATCTACGTTACTGCGCATGCTGACCACCTTTCTCCTCCGCATAAGGTAACCTTGTCCTAACCCTGACCCTAATTGGACAAATGCCATGTTCCATTATATTTCACTCGATTTCCAGACGCTCCTCCCCAGTGGAGAGCAGGAGAAGACTGTCGACGATATGAGAAGACAAGGAAGACAAAGAATGCACCAGCTTGACGATGTTAAAAGGTGGTCGGGAAGAACAATCGTGGAATGCATCAAACTGGGGAAGATCGAGATCGATAGAGGGAGGTGGTAAAGTCATCAAAGTGCTCCGACGGTCCTGGAAATATGAGAGTGATTTGACTTGACTTGATTCCCAGACGCTCCTTCTCACTGGCAATCCGCCCTTCCCAGTCATACGCGTACTTGGAAACGATATGAATACGCATGCGTTTCAGATCATGCCCACAATTAGAAAACCTGTGCACACAATTCCAGACGGTAATTTGAAGTGACTATATATATCGGTGGCGAGTCACCAAGCAGATGTCGCTGGATATATATGAGCAGATGTCGCTGGATATATATGAACAGATCGGCACTGTTGGCCTCGTCACCCCGGTTTACCAACAGAGTTAGTAGTTGAGTACGATACGCGGATGGTTTTTCGGCGTTTCTGCCGGAAAATCATTCTCTCGGAAAGACGAAAAGTCCCGGTACGCCGGGGATCTACTTTCTCTTGTAGATCCCCGGCGTACCGGCCCTCATTTAATTTCAACTCATCTTTAACTCAACTTCAAGTGGAGCTCAGTGGAATCGAACCGCAACTCCACGAGTGGCAAGCACAAGTGCCAACCACTGCGCCACCAGTGTTGAACTAACAAAACAGTAAACACCAAAGCTTCTATTCTGGATTTGAATGCGAATTGACGGAGCAGTGTGTTGTAAACATCAAATATCGACTAGATACGATTGAGCGGAAGAGAAAAGAAAGGGGTGCATCACAGAGGGGGGGAGGGGGTAAAGCAACCAACATGCATTTCACCTTACCTGGAGAAGATCTCAACCTCTACTGATTCTCCCGATCTTGAAAATTCCAAGTAGATTTCAGAGCATTCTTCAAAAGTTTTTCTCCTGATAAATATGTCGTCTTGATTGCTTACAAATAGCTTACAATTTGCACTTTTCAACTCATTACGAATTAAGGCTTCCAAACTCGTTAGCTTGCACTGCTCTGATACGATACAAAACTAAAAAAAAAAGATAAATTCCGATTACTACAATAATTGATACAATTATGTCTTTTCTCTTAAAACATAAAATAAGATACAAACGTGTTAACGATTGAGTTCTTTAGCCTTTGCAAGTGAAGCAACATACAACACGATGAATAAGCTTTAAAATGATACCACCACAACATGCAACTATTTTTGAGTAAATCTAACTTATATTACACCACGGGCATAGAACATTTGAGCCTCAATGCCGGAGTTTCAGCAAGATGACAGATTTTTGTAAAGGTACCTGTAATTGATGGCGACCTTACCTTTGCGTGGTGGGCCGCAGTTTCGAAGAACATTCGATCAACAGTCTTGTATAATCCTTTAATCAAATCAATTGACTTTAGCTTAATAGATCCTACTACACTGGAATTCGTAGAGGCATCATCCTTCATTGGATTGCAATTTTCCTGCCAGTTTACGACGAGGGATGCATTGACCTCCTTCTGTTTGGAAAAGTCAGGGACGTTCGTTTTTGCTGCAAGAAATAATTCCTGGTGATCCTGTCGAGAAATGGGATTGTACGTCGGTGTTTCTGAAGAAACATCTCCTTTGTTCTTTATCATGTTTGGCTCATTGGCCCCATGTTGTGGCAAAGATACTATGCACGATTCACTGGTATGATCTACTGCCATGATTGACAGCGACAAGGAATTGATTCGCCTGGAAAGACAAGTCATTAGATCAGCATTAAAATACGGTGTTTAAAAAATCAAGAATTTCAAATCAAAGCTAGCAGACGTAACTCTGTTTTACGCAGTCACAGCACCCAAAATCATACAAAAGTAAAACTATAGTTACCTCTTTTCCACGATCTTCACTTTAACAATGACTACCCACTTGTCAAATACAACGGCTTGCTTCTGGTCCAGAACAACAAAAGGCTTCGCAGACTTGACCACACCACCAAATGCAGCTAATGAAAAAGATAAAAATGAAAAAAAAACATTGCATTGCCCTCACTGTGCACTGCCCTCACAGTGCACTGTAACACTCCTCCTAACCCCACGCCAAATACACTAAACTATCAATATCCACGCGGAATTCACTACAGCATAAACACAAATGACAATAAAACACACAAGATTGGATCTTCAAAATATGCTACAACTATAACTTACCATTAGATGAAGGTTGATCATGTGAATCGAAGAATGACACAAGTCCATCATCTCCGGAGAAGACATTGTCATTTCCCTCATAGGTAGAAGCCATGCTATTTCCATTGATAACCATATTTTCCATTGACAGCCATGTCTCATCAATCAATGTCTGTTTTCTTCGAGCAAGGACCTCGTTATCGCGTATCTTGGCTTTAACAGCCTACATATTGCAAAGGATGGTAATACTTAGCATCAAACAAATTTTCCACAAAAAACAAATAGTTAAATGCATTATGATATGGTCGTGCATAGTAATGCAATACGCGGTAATTTTAGGTATAAAAAGTATGCGCAGTGGAGTAGTTATTGGTACTGCACAGGAGCATATATGACGTGACAGTGTCCATAATAGCCGAGGCATTGCCTTTAGGGTTAGAGCTAGGGTTAGGGCCAGCTGACTTTGATGCTGATATAAACAAAGGTATCTCCAATACCTCGACATTAGCTGAAAGAGCATTGACCACTGAATGTAAAGAATCCACTGCTTGACTATCGTGTTGTTGCTGTTGGCTTGGTAATGGTGATGCCCTTGAATCCTAAAAAAACCTTTTCTTTAGGACAACAGATTTCATACATCTATAAGGAAAATTTAGTGCAGTTATACAATGATAACAGTTTTAGCCTCACCACATGACAACAATGGAAATCCGTCAAACAAAACTGCACACCATCAAGAGGTTTCACTGCAACAAATGTTTGATTCAATAAGAAACAGCTCATCAAGGATAACCGATGGCTTTGTTAACATTCTTCTGAACTTGACTTACACGAGCTGAATAGAATTAAGATTTGATTGTGTCCGTTGAGGAGAAAGTCGTCAAAGCAAACATCCTTCACTGCATTCCATTGGTGGATGACCTGCAAACATGAATACAGTAAACATGTAAACAAAAATTCCCTCAGCTTGCAATCAACTGCAAATAAACACTGTCATGTGCAGCTCATAACAGCTAACCTTTTTATTCTTCCAACTAACCAGACAAGCATCGTGGCTTCTTGATAAAAGAAAGAATCCCGTCTCTTCGTTTGGTAGCTGGGAAACAGTTCAGAAAGCAAACAATGACAATTTAGTACTTTGGATGTGTTAATGATAAAGAGCCTCGTGAAAGTTAATGATGTACTTTACGAGCTTCTTAAATTGAGACAAGCAATCAATGAAGCATCATAGAATAATTTCCAGCATTGATTGTGGCAATGACCTGTGCATGCTAATAAAGGAATGATGTATATACCTTAATGAGAGAAATTCTAACACAATCACTTATTGGTATTGAACAGCACATCAACGATTCATTTGCATGGAATATAAGAAACTGCTTGTGCTCTGTTGAAATGGCAAATAGCCTGCTTTCTTTCTGTTCCATTGGCAATTCATAATTCCAGTGGTATAAATCAGCCTTGTTGAAGATCACAAATGCTGTAGTGTAAGGTAGATATAATTCAGGAGGCACGAGACATGTGTCAAGTGTGTCTCTATGTTCTGTAGAGGTGGAGCTTTTTGCTGAGTTACTGCTTATTAACGGAAAGTTGATGTATTCATGTAGAATTTTCTCTCTACAAGTCGGTTCTTCTGTCGTGATCAGCACTGCAATGCAACAAAAGGATTTGTTCCATGGATCTTGAGCGAAACATTTTAATTCAGTAGAATTAACATGATATTTGTTACACGATTGCCCAATTGTTGACAGATCTAGGCTCTCAAGAGCTGGATTCGCGTCCATTCTACCTAGAAATATACAAGTTCCACGTTTGTGGCACATAAGCAGAGTTGGCCCATCTAGAAGATGAAAATCGTAACATTCTAGGCCATCCTCTTCTCCTCCGCGATTCAAAGGCGACGGAAAACATTTTACTTGGCAAATTTGTCCATTAAAGAGAGTAAACACTGTAATTCTTTTCACCTTTCCATTCCTGCCTTGAATTTCAGAAGTGACGGCGAAGAAAGGCAATTTGACATGAACTTTTTCAGCCAAAACACATTTGGCACAAATTATCGACTTCTGTCTTCCTTTACTTTGACTCAAATTTCTCCAAGTTAACGTGTGTTCAAGTAATACCTTATTTGAAGAGGATCCGATAGTGTAGAAATCCATAAAAAGTGCTTGGTTGTCCTCGCCAACTCTTATATTAACGAGTTTACCAAGATATGAAAATACAATTGAACGAGCAGCCATCTTTAAATTTAGGCCGCACAAATTTTCTCAATCTTCCCGCGTATCCTCGTAATGAGGCTTGAAATCGAGATGCAATAGAACAGAGAAAAACAACTTTTTAATATCTCTCATTTTGTTACAAAATATTGCTCCAGGCAGGCATTTATAATCAAATCCTCTGCTAAGTAAAATATAATTACCCATTTTGCATTTACATAGACAGCGAGGCCCCACAATTAAGAAACAGGACTTCCAGGTTGATCCTTATTGTTTACAAAGACCTGCAAGTGTTCTTCTGAAAATAGGAGCAAAACAGTTTTTGCAAGTCATTTCTTATTTGCGCGTCCTCACTGTATTGCTGTTATTATCCCATATAAAAATTCATTATCAAATTGAACAATTTAAAAAATCAAATCTAAATTATTATTACAAATCCAGTTTCATTAATTGAAAATCGACATATATTATTTTAAGAGGTGTTGTCTTGCAACAATTATAAGACTCTGAGAAAATGCTGCCAAATATGGTTGCAATTTCTGATAGAACATTTGGAAAAATACAAAATCGCTCGCTTCAAGTGTTATTTGGCAGCAATATCTCAAGCCCCTAACTCAAACGTTAGTGTTAATTCTATAAAAGTATAAAACAGAATATCCTTCAATTATTAGTGAAAGTGTTGGGTGTGAGCAGTTGTCAAGGTGTTTCAAAGGTGCACTGGACCAAACGAAGGACAACTGTCTATACATTCTTACCCGCGACTTTTTAAAATCTATATTATCTATATATCTATATAATCTTAAATCGGTTTAAACGCTACAGCTCTATATTATTTATCACCCGAATTATATTACAAGCTCGTGCATATATTTGCGATGATTCTATTAGAATTCCTATGCAAGAAGAAATCAAGATAAGGGGCCTCGGTGTTCAACAAATCACCAAGGCCTTTTATAAAACAAGAAGAATTGAATAATCATGGAGATACAGCTATAGTTTGTAAAGAGTAACGAAGTTATGCGATGTTGTTATACTACAGACGTTATCCATGAGTAGGCGTGAAAATAGCAAAAAGTTCACCTAAAATGCGTGTGTTCCAGTTTTCGATGAAACTGGTGCGTTTAGTACTGCGACAGTGGGCCCTCATCCTCCAGGTATGGATCTTGGTACAAAGGATTGGCCATCGAAGTTGCACCTCCAGCTGTTTCAGTCTAAACAACAACAAAACTAGTTATTAGCATAATATAGTCGGCAGAATAATGATAAAAACGATAAATCATTTAGAAAGCCATCAAAGAAATAGAGCCAATCGATTAAAGTTAGGCCATGACAAGTCCAAATATATACGTTTAATGCGATTACAAATTACAAATTGCGCGAGAAAGTCGATGCCTTATCGACAACGTATTGTGTTTAAAGTACAGGGGAATGACAAATGACGGTACCCTTACCGGTACAGTGAAGGTGTCATCGTTAAACATTCCATCATCCATGTCATGAGCAAACTAAAAAGCAAAAACAACGTGTTGGTAAAATAATACGAAACGACACATCAAAAAAATATACGATACACTGCAACAAACAAAGCCTTAGCGCTGACGTCAAGAGACCCCGTGTACTGCGATTTCTCTTATATCATTTAACTAAATGGTGCTTAAAAGTCAGGGGGAGAGCACGTGAAAATACATACGTCATCCATGGGTGTTTCGTCGTAGACGGGATTTGAAAGGCCTTGTCCTCCTTTGATTGATACTCCTTTTGGGGTAGAGCTAAAAATGCAAAATACGAAATATGAAAAATAAAAAAATCCTCCAAAAGACAAAAAAAATCGCTAAACGTAAGCGCTGAACCCCCTGAAAATCTTTAGCATGATGATATTTGTCATGGTATGGCATTTAGCAACAATGTTAACTTAGAGGGGGGATGCTTACCCTTGGTCGCCCTGCTGTTGTTTGGTGGGGTCGTAGAAGATCGAGAACAAATGCAGCTTCTTTTCCCTGTGACAAAAACAAACAAGCTTGGAATATCTATGATCACTTAAAGTTATTTCATTTCGAAAACCACTCGGAAACTGACAAATATCGAGCTACTGTGTTGTGACTCAATCTATGGTAAACTATTTCAATCTGTGCCAATCTGCTCTAATCTGATCGAGCCAAAACAAACCACGAGTCATCTCAATAATGCGATGACACCCCCGTGGCAAGACTTGGAATTTAGAAAATACTTGAATGGTTCACTTACTTTCGTCTTTTCACGACAATGTAACCAACAAGTACAACAACCAGGAGTACAACAAGACATCCGACGACTGCTGCCGCGATTACACCAGAGCCTAGGCACAAAAAAACGCGTTATACGTTGTGCCATGAAACATTACAAGCTAAACAAAATCTCGAACAAACTTGATAATAATAACATAACGTCGTGCATAAGCTTACTTGTTTTCTTGCCTCCGGTCGACTTTCCAGTGTTCCCACCTGTAACAAACGGTCATTGCTCAATTAAAAAGCAAGTTAGAGAGCCAATCATTATCAACTTGTGGCTACCGATGATTAAAGATAGCAAGAGCCGTATGTTAACAAGACACGAGAACAAGTATCAGACAACACGCAAGACAAACACGAGGACGAGAATCGATACTTGTTCATTGCTGCACCGACCGACCAAAACATTGTCACAATACCGAGAGAGTTCCCCCTTAAATAAAACAATACATACCTGAACACATTGTCGTGCTCTCGTCAGACCCATCGGCACAGTCGTTGTGACCATTGCACTTGAGTGACGCGGGAATACAGTTCTGTGTGCTTTTGCAAGTGAATTGCGCAGTGCCACAGATGGGCGCCTTGGTGGGGAACACTGGTCTGGTGCCGTTCGTTATACAATCGGGCGTGAATGAGATGTCATCGATAGCGATGTCTCCTTGGTAGCCTCTGCCACGAACACCTGCAAGGAACGTAATAAATTATAGCTTGACCAAAATCCTGAGCATGAACGCAATCATAAAAATGGGAACATATTTGCAGTGGTTTGGTTTTGATTTTTACTAAAAGCTTAGAACTTTGTACTTGAATAAAAGGATGGGGGAGCAAGTTTTGTCTCCGTCAAGGGCCAAATAATATCTGACCAGTTCACACACAGATATAACACATACAATAAGACATTGATTACAGAGAGAGAGAGAGCTAGAAAGCTTCATAATATCAAGAGGTGTAGCTTCAATAACAAAGGAGACTCGAAAAGAGCCAGCGAAGTCTTGTACACAAAAATGGCAATTCACAAAGAGAGCATCAATTCAACCAGACACAGAGCCAAAAAGCCTCAAGATTACAGCAGACCCAACAAGAACTATAAGATAATTAAAGTATGTAAAGATGAGTTTTCAAACCTTCAATGATGATTCTGAATGGGGCATATTCTTTGCTGAGATCGATGACGGTCTTAAGCCACTTGTCGCCGAGGTTGCCAGTGGCTGTGAACAGACCGACGTACTTTCCGCTATCGGAACGTTCGATATAGACATTGAGATCTTTGGTGTGACGTCCGTACATGTGGTAGAACAGTCGCATTTTGCACATGCCACCTTTGAGAGCGTGGAATTTCAAACTGACTAGTCGGGTCTTCTGGTTGAGTCTCTTCCCCGACGTTTCCATGTACATGTAGTATCCTGAAAAATGGAAAACATGGCCTCAAATATTACTGTATCCTTCAACAGTGGCAACCAGTGATCTCAATGGAACCAGGTTCACAACATTGAGACTGTACTGACAGTACAAAAAGGAGCCAAATATCGTTAAAATGCTAAACTAATTCCAAGATAAATGCTGGTGCATATGGAAAGTGAACGACTGTAACGCAACGTCGTCTCCAAACACTAACAACATTGCAGATAGAATATCAATCTCAACCGACTGGTGATACAATTCTATCTTACAAGACCACAAAAAAACTTCACTGCTCCTTTCCTTGGTACAAATGCATAAAGCAAGTGTTTAAAGCAGTGTCAACTGTACCATTAACAAATACAAGCAGTGGAACAACTAAAATAGACAATTTGACCATACCAAATGCAGTTCCGTAAGTGTGATCTCTGGTTGGCCCAGTGTTGACTGAAGCTGTGCCTGCTCTGTCTCGTTTCCAGTTGAAGTCGTCATCAGTCGATTGCGTCCAATTGCATGGATCGACAGACTGTTCGAAGTCGCATCCGATGTAGCCCCGACACGTTGCGAATTCTTCGTCACTGCCATCACCACAGTCGTCAGTCAAATCGCACATCTTATTAATGTCAACGCATGCACCGTTGCGACAACTAAACGAACAGAAAAACATTCGATGAAAACATAAGTCGCTATTTTACATTGCGCAAGCATGATCATGTTGCTAAACTGCAGCTTCAAGAGAACGTTTAACATCTCTAATGCTGTTGTGTTCTAACATTAAGACTGAGAAAAAACTAGCTGCTTCTGCTGGTTACTTACGTGAATTTTCCAATTGGATTTTGACACAATCCAGGTCGAGTACAGTTGACAAAATTGATCTGATCAATTGCAATATCTCCACGCCATCCGTTTCCAATCACTCCTTTGAACGTAATGTTGAACGGCTGAACACGCCTGCCAATGGAAACTTCAGTCTTGATCCATTTGTTTGCATTGGAACCTACGCAAAAAGATTGTCGTCACGTATTTGCTGCGAGGAAAGGCTTACACACAACATTGCATTACACGGTCTTACAACCGACTGGTAATACAATCCTTCCCTTAAGCTAAAAGCGAACAATTATCAAACAAGAACACAAGAGCACTTCAATGCGAAAGGGTATCAAATACCTTGAAGTCTCCATAGAGTGGTCGTGCCATTAACATCCTTCAGTTGCGTCCATAGAGAGCCAACATTAGCACCGAACATGTGATACGAGAATTGCATTGTGCATTCGGAAAATGATCCACCATACGTTGGACTGATGAGCACTGCTGCCTTGTTGTATCTTCGCTGCGATGCCTCGACGTATGCATAGAAGCCTAAAAAAGGGAGGCACAATGGTAATTATTCTGCAGGAATGGTAGTAAACAAAGGCAGACTGCCTGTTAATACAAATGGAAATGTTAATACAAAAAAGAGAGTCGAAGGCTAAAGGAATAGCAGTCACCTCTAACTGTCATTTACATCTACAGCAATTTACTATTAATAATTAACTACTTTTCCCTGCACAGTAAAAGCGGCATGAAATTATCTGCGAACTGTGTATCTAGTCTATTTTTCAGGTACAATAAGTCATTGCTTCCTCCTTTGCTGGAAAACATATAAGCATGGGAGGTTTCTAACTCACTATTTCTAATACGCGGTTTTTAATTGTGTTGCAAACTCGTTAAATCGAGTAAAACCTGTCTTACCGGTTTTGTTTCCAGTTGCATCTGAAGATGGACCAGTGCCCAAGCTTGGAGTGCCTTTGCTGTGAATTTGCCAGTCGTAGTCATCGCTATGAGAATTCCTGTATCCGCACCATCCATTCTCAAAGCCACAGGGGTAGCCACAGAGGGCCGGGCTCTCATCAGCACCGTCACTGCAGTCCGGAGTGTAATCACATACAAAGCGACGAGAGATGCACTTCTTATCCTTCACACATTGGAATCGCGGAGAGCAGGGGTCAACAGGCGGTGGAGTAGGTTGGCCTAAAAACAATAAAGCATATTGTAAGATAAATATATGTGAGGACTTGTACATTGCATCGACAGTTAATCAAATTTCATTTGGATTATGGCAGGATCAAATAATTAAAAAGACTCGCAAAAGAGTACAATGAAATATGGCATTACTAAGATTAAAAACATTAAAACGACTATTTCAAACTGTTCTTCCATAAAATAAAGGTGATATCATTTTGCAGGCGACAAATGCAGTGCGCACAAGCAATAGAGCTCGTTTGCAAAGTACACTTTGCGCAGCTTACTACAGTGCATACAAAGCAAATGAAACAGGACGTACCTGGCAGTCTTGCGTCGCTGAATTTGCAGCCTTGAGTGAACGTAATGTCATCCAAGGATATGTCTCCTTGATACCCAGTACCAACAACACCTTCAACGAGGACCTGGATAAAGAACGATACTCGTATTAATTTTATAGGTGATAAGACATGATAGAAAAACACCGTACAATGCTCCCTCCAGCAAATAAATGCAACATAATAGGCAAAGGGGCACTCATTTCAAGAGAAGATCAGTTTTAAGAAGCTGAAATCACACAAAACAGGCTAACTTTACCTGGAAGTTTGCAGCACTGCTGAGCACCACCTCTCCTCGGAGCCATTGATTGCCTTTGTTACCCGTCATGCTCCAAACCTTGGAGCCCTTCTGTCCATAGTTGGTGGCTGTATAGATATTGAGCGAGCCAATGTGTGAGCCAAGCATGTGGTAGAAGAATCTCATGCGGCAATCACCAGCTGCCCGTTTGACACGCGTGCCTGAGCCGATGATGGTTCGTGTTCCCAGTATGGCAGTGTCGTTAGGTTTGCGAGGACTGGATGCTTCCATGAAGATGTACTTGCCTGAATAACAATCAACACATTTGACAACTGGGAACGCGGTTGAAAAGAGAAGGCATCTGCGAGAGCCCCGAAATAATAAAAGCCAAAATCATAGAACCCTGGGACAGTCCAACCACGGTTGGAACGTTGTCGAAAAGAAAATTCTATTAAAGGAAACTTCGATAGAAAGAAGGGCATAATAAGGCCTCCTTCCTATCAAAACAATGGCTCCAGATTGTCAAAACAGTTCAGCAAGGGATGTGTACAAAGCGCTTAATGAAGCTATAACCCAACGCGATAAATCGTACCGTGTTCTTCTTGCAAGGTATGATCTCTGGATGGTCCCGTGTCGAAACTTCCAGTACTGCCACTTGAAAGTGACCAGTCGAAATTGTCGTTGCTCATTTGGATCAAGTCACCTAGACCGGTTTCAAATGAATATCTACGAAAGAAAACGGTCCTTTATCAGATAACTCTGTGACGCTGCACATACTTGTTAACCAAAATACGCTTCGAGTACTTCCTGAGCACTCCAGCATAAATAAAATACACAACACCATGCGAGTATCACAATATAGACATAAATGATCTGTGCAATGCAATTGCAGCAGAGCTCCCAGGATAGATGCACGTATTATAATCAAAAGAAACTATTTTCTTGCCCAGAAAAGTGGCATTGTGAAACAGGCGCAATTACCTTTTGTAATTGGCACACAGAGCAGGAGTTTCATCGGAGCCATCACAGCAATTCCTGTCGTTGTCACACAGCGTCGAAGAATCGATGCACTGTTTTGTCACGGTACACTGGAACTGACTCGAACTGCACGAAGTGGGCGGTTTTGGCTCACTGCATTGGAAGCTGATGTCATCAATGGCCAGATCTGTGCGCGTGCTCCAGTAATGACGACCTTCGAGAACGATCTTGAAAGAAAAGAGGGGCAGATTAAGTTAGAAATTTCACGTTCGATTAGAGTTGTCTAAAAGTCTCAAATAGCCATAAAAGAGTGACGTGGGTATAGGTAGTAAACATCACGGCAGCTTTTTCTACATGGTTTACGATCCATGCTTCTATCGAACAACTCACAACCATATTATTTGATAAAATCCCCCTGGCAAAACCAAGATATTCACATTCATATCATTCCAGTAGTATATACACGTACCTGGAAATCCGTGGGGCAATTCGGCAGTTGAATGGACGCCTGTCTCCATGCATTTCCAGTTGTACTATAGCGTGACCATAGTACAGTATCTCTGCTGCTCTTTCTGTACAGCACGTTGAATTGGACATCACTGCTTGCTCTGTAATGCCACATGTTGTACCAGAAGTTCAGTTTGCAGTTCCTCGATCCTCTGATGTACGTTGGACTGAGATAGTGTGCGTTGGGGTAAACTCCACCGCCCCACTGGCTTGCCTCGAGATACACATAGTAGCCTGAAATAGAAGCAAACCCAACCACGTCAAATACAGGCACAAGAAACAGGTCCAATTCAGGCAACTACTCGTGAAGGGAAGAATCTAAATGCTGCACCTAGAGAAACTACTAGAGTAAATACACGCATACATGGCTCTGCAAATTTTGCAACCAGCATACTTCTCAAGAAAAATAGGCTATTCATTATCATATAATTTTGAGCAAAAATATCAGCTCATAGGTTGATAATCCCCTGGATTTTATATGTGGAACAATGTGGAACGAAACCAAATCTAAGAAGTTCCTGAAAGACCAATATATATAGGACTACAGCCTACCTAGTGTTGTATTCTTAGTGTGATCTGTTGGGGGTCCGGTTCCATTCGAGGGCGTCTTTCCTTGATGTCTTCGCCAGTCCATTCTGTCACCGATTCTCGTGTTCCTCCATCCACATTCCCCTGATTCAAAGTCGCACGTGCTTGGGCAGCGTGCTTCGTCCGAGCCATCCGGACAGTCCTTGTTGAAATCGCAGACCTTGTAAGCTTTGATGCACGTGGTGTCTGATGAACATCTGTTGGGAAAATCGCCAATAAATACACGGAAACAAAGATAATTACGGAATAAGGCTGCAGCATTTATAAAGTAGCAAGCTATATTGACACAGAGCGTTACAAACGATTAAGAACAGAGCGCAAGAAATCATTAAAAACAGGGCATCACAAACTACTAAGAACAGGGCATCGCAAACGATTACAAAACAGGGCAGAACAAACACCCACCTGAACTCTCCAGATAGGCAGCCAGTTGGTGGTGTGGATGTTACTGGCACAGGTGCAAGCGTTGCCGAGAAATCGACGTTGCAACCGGGGGTGAATGACACATCATCAATGGCAATGTCCCCTTTGTAACCTCCTCCTCGTTTACCCTCGATGATCACTCTGTAGTTTGTCTTGACAAAATTAAAGGTGATCTCAGCTCTTCTCCAGAAGTCTCCCTGGTTTCCTGAAGTACAAAGATAATACACATTAATATAAGCGCTTATATGTTCGATATAGCCTGGTAGTCTTAGCGATAGAACGACTTAAGTGTGGCAGAAGTCATAATTAAAAGGGAACAAGGTGAAATTGAATCCCAAATCCCAATGATGAACAATACCAAACAAAGCAAAGGTTCAAGGTCGATTGAACTCAAAGTCCAAACACCTCACCAGGGCCAAAATAAACAAAACAAAACAAAAAGATCATTCCACAAGAGTCTCTTACCCTTCTTAGACCAGAGTTTTCTCATAGGTGCAGTCGGAGAAGCAGATGTTTTCAGGAGTACACTCAATTCGTTGACATGGTCACCGTACATGTGGTAGAAGAATCTCATGGCACAATTGTTAGACCCGGTCACAGGTCTGAATGGTGCGCTCATCAGTTGTGCTGTATCGTTCGTCTTACGCGGTGCTGATGTCTCAATGTACATGTAATAGCCGAATCTCGTTCCTAAAAACACGAACAACAGTTTTCAGAACAACAGTCTGAGAGTCTAACCTAGATGAGACTTTATTCGAAATTCTACAAGAGGATCTAGGCCTAAAAAGTGCAAAGTCAAAGGAGCGTCGATGCACCTCATTCGAAAGTCTACTTCCAAAGTCTACATCTCGAAAGATGTAGACTTTGGAATTAGGCTGGCAACCACAGTCGCATTACCCTACCTTTCGTGTGATCATTTCCTGGTCCAGTGTCTACAGATCCGGTACCTCCTCGCTTTCGAAGCCAGTTGAAATTGTCTCCCCTTACCTGAACCCAATTGCAAATGTTGATCTCGAAATTGCATCGCTCCTTGTATGCAGTACACAAGCTTGCACGTTCGTCGCTACCATCCCCGCAGTCGTTTTGGAAATCGCAGAGCTGAAGTGAGCAAAATACACAGGTAAACAATGGATTTATTGCTGCGTTGTCAAACTATTATTGCGCATGGATAAGCATAGCATTGATAAACAGCTTCGGTATTAGAACAAGCGGTTTCAAAATAAACAGCCGTGGAGAAGTGAAACAGAAGATACAATTATCCTCCATGCATGAAAACAGAGGGGCAATCATAAAGAGAATGGATCATGCGACAAGAAATCGTACCGAATTGCCTACAACACAGGCACCATTACTGCAAGCTGTCTCGGTTCGTCTGCACTGTCCACCTCTGTCTTGTGCAAGGGAACAATTGATGAACTTCACATCATCGATTGCAATGAATTGACCATAGCCAGAGAAGACCACGTTCCAACCTGAGAAAGAACATATGAAAAACATAACACAATGCTACATTCCACGAGTAAACAGCATAAAATGCTGCTGAACCTATCCTATTTAACAGCCCCGTTTTATTTCTCAATGAGCTTGAGTTCTAATAAAGCATAAAGCAAGCACAACACAGAATAATCTGTTAGCTCCATGCGCTTTGCCATCATAACACCACAAATAGCAAAAGAATACAAAGTAATCACACAGATGTTACGAGACATACCTGCAGGTCTGGTTCCAATGCCCATAACTTGCTTTGTCCATCTTCCCTTTCTCGATGTCTGTCTGAACAATCTTGACGAAAAGCCACCTTGCCGTGCCATGACGCCAAACGCAGAATACGACGATTCGTTCTTGTAGTAATAAAACTGCAAAGCACAGCTCGGTCCTGTCTGCGAAAGTGCTGGACTTCGGAGCAAACCTTGCGTCCTCGAGCTTCCAGATCCACTTGCTGTTCGCATGAGGTAACCTGATAGAGGTTATGACAAGAAATGGAGATCGCTAGTTTACAGTACTATTGACCAATTCAATATATAACAATCTAAGCACACGGTATTGCAAGTTTACCATCAAACCAACCCCCGTGCAGCCATAAACAACGTTTACAAAAGTCATTTTGACTCGAGTAAATAAGCACACAAGGAGCGTGCAACGATGTTTACAATAGTCACACCTGGTAACAAGAAAAAAGGGGACGACTGATAATCTAATCAAACACAATATACCTTGACCGGTCTTCTTTGTGTTGTCAATTGCTGGTCCTTTTCCTTGACCCGATGGATCTACAACAGGGCTCAATTGAGGGCTGGCACGACTCCATTCATACAGTCCAGTACTCACATCTCTGTATCCACAATTTCCTGACTCAAAGTCACAATTTCCTGTAAACGAAAGCGACTATTAAACATAAAGCCTTGGCTATTTATCCGCATTGCTTTTTATAAGAATACTCCACAATATCCTTCTTCATGCAGGTGAGGCTACAAAGGGTAAAAACCTTTGTGTATACATATGAACGTCTAACAAATATCAGGTAAGACATCTCGTAGTCTAAACATTGTGCATACAATACATTGATACATGCAGAAAAGTAGACATACCGCAGTTAGCTTCGTCCGATCCATCCCTGCAGTCGCTTCGGTAGTCGCAGCGTTTACCCCTTGCAATACAAAGAGCGTCCCCGGGACAGTAAAACTGGTTGCTCATACACGGCGTTGTTGTGGGCTTAGGAGTGGTACTTGGGCCAGGTGTTGGCAGTGGCCTTGTGTAGCGCATACAGCCGTAGAATGTCAAGTCGTCGATGGCAATGTCTCCCATGTAGCTGGAACCGCGGACGGCCTCGATGATCACCTGGGTGGAAACAAATAAAAATAGCAATGCCCTTGCAGATTCGTGCGGTATGACAATGATATGTTAAATAATTTGTGCACACAACAAGAAAAGTAGCCTACTCAGATCAAGGTGGGAATCAATAGGTTTGTGCAACACATTTTACAAATCCAAACAATTGGTAAACTCATACAACAAAAGCTGTTGCAGACGACAGACAAAAAGTTAGACAGCAATTGAGCAATTGAAAATTGGAACAAACAGATACTGATGTATAAAAACAAACTGCATGTGACAGAGCCCAAAAAAGACGGTTTCCATCACCAACTATTTTATGTGTTCTGATAGGTATATTAAGAGGCTTTACATGGGCTTTACTACTAGCCACACACAATGATAAATGCAATGCAGAGCATATAAAAATTTGAGATTCTGATGATAAGGGGAAAAAGTTATAATCATTAGAAGTGATCCTCTGTAAATTTGCATCAAATGTAGGTCCTGGGTTCATCTCCACATCCCCTGATAACAAAACAAGCAACAAAGCAATGCATTTTTGCAATAAAATTGGTCTGTGATGACATCTTGTTTTCAAAATCTTATAGTATCTTTTAGATGCATGTTGCTTAACCCACTTCTTTGTTGATGAAATATTACTGATGTACTGTTTGCACAAACTATAAAAGTTTGCAGCTGAAAAGCAGCTTTTATTAACTATGTATCCAAGCCTAAGTATTATGTACAATAATGACAACCAGGAAACTCAAAGAACTAAGCCTACACAAACCCATTTGGCCTGTGTATGTTAAATTTATCCCAAAATACTCCATTTAAAATCATGGACAACAGCCCCGTTTGGTTTCTCAGTAATGTTTCAACAAACACACAATACCAAAACATAGTCATTATTTTGATCAGGAAAAACCTATAATGTACGACAATGAAAATTCCAAATATTATATTAATAATATGGTCAGGGTCAGCATATCAAAAGGAATCAAGGTAAGTTCCAATAATAATAGGCCAGCTGAGTTTTCCACGTAGGCTACACGCTTTTTTTTTTATAAGGAACCGTTTATAAGGAACCTACATGTAGAAGGTCAAAAAACTTAAGGAACTTTTGCTACTAAAGGCCAAATCACTAAGGAACTTTTTAATTTTGAATATATTTATATTTCCGCACAATTTACACTTAGGAAGCCGGTTCCATTGATTTTCAGTACTTTTACATTATATGAAGCTTCTTCATGTTTTTACCTGTTATCTTTTCACATGTTTATAGCAAAACGTTAAATTTAAATGCTTTTCTTGCGTCTGTGCTAATTATGTCCACTAAATGCGAACTTAAAATTAAGGAACTATTAAGGAACTTTTAGAACTACAAAGTGGTCAAAAGAGGTCTCAAAATAAGGAATTTAAAGAACTAGGCCCGAGCTAGGTTCCTTATAAAAAAAAAAGCGTGTATACAACAGCAAATCTTCTCTTCCGCTGGTGGTTTGCCATGTGACAATGTTTATCACACAGAATGTGCCACACACAGAAACTATCCAAAGCCGGCGGACACGTTAAGCAATCGATTCTAATTAAAGTTTATTAAGTTGTTTATTTTATTTGACGAATTGTTTTTGGAACTCAGCCATTGTGTTGTGTTGTGGGGAGGAGCAATTGCCGCTGCGTAGGAATAACTTAGGTGGCAGACGAGGCCTCAAAGGATGCCGAACCGGACTGGAGACAGAAATCCCTATCCACCCCATAGATTCGCTACGCGCATGCGCGCACGAATCAAAAACGGGTAAAAAACAATGACATGACCCCACATGTCACGCCATAAGTTCCCATTGCACCGCTAGTTACGTGGCTCGCAATATCACCCAACAATCAGACTGTTATAGACAATCTTACAATTTGTTACTCTATATGCAAGGTTTAGTATTATCTTTACAATTACAAAGAAGATAGGCTGGATGCAAATTTTGCAGGCTCTTTTATGCGAGGTTGCATAACACAAGCAAGCATTCAACGTTATTAATTACCTGGAAATGTTTCAAGCTGGTAAGACGGACTTCACGTCGAACCCAACGGTTTCCGGCACTCGTATTGGTCGTCCACTGCAGCGTTTCTGGACAGCCGTTGCCCTGGCACTGTCTGACGTACACGTTCAGTCTTCCAATGTGATCTCCAAACAAGTGGTAATAAAGACGGAGCATACACGTGCGACCTGTCGCAGTGGTCGGCATGAAATTGCCGCTTACGATTCGCGCTTTATCGCCTTGCTTGCGAGGATATGACGCCTCAGCGTACAGATAATAGCCTAAAAATGGTACAAAGATCGACTTGAATTTCTTTCAACACAACAGATAAATAATAATCCTGTCTTTAGCTTGCCACAGTTTCTTAAAACTGAGTTGAAATCAACGGAATAGCACTGTATAATTATCCGAGCTTGATATTTACGCTTGAAATTTACGCACCTGTATTTGTGCCAGTGGTGTGGTCGAACAGTGGTCCAGTTCCAACCGAGTCAGTTGATCCTTGCCATCTGGTCCAGTTGAATTGGTCGTCAGTTAGTTGTCGCCAATAATACATGCCCCATTCGAAATTGGTTCTGAAATGTGCAATCGAACAAACAATCAACAATCGTTAGCAAACAGTGAGTGATTCTACGTAGGGTACTGGGTATTGCTAATAACCGAATGGAGGTTATTCATTCAAAATACCCTTTAAAGATAATTCAAATATCTAATACATGCAGGCAACATCCTATCAACCCTGACTGAAAGAATTGTTGTAAGAAAACGTCGAACTCTATAACGGAGCATAGATATGCACAATACAAAACAAGTAGGGCCTTCAAATATCTTCAATAACGTTTAACAATGCAGCCTAGAACAATAAAAGATCGCTCAGAGCCACACAAGACGACAGCCAACATAGACCAAGCAACACGACAAAGGACAGATCATTGTGAAGGCAGTGGGCATTATTTATCGATACTTAATTCATAGGTTTCACATGAAGACGTCACTCGTACCTGTATGGAAAGCGTGACCATTGGCAGTTTTGTTCGTCTGTACCATCGCCACAATCGTCTGTGTAATCGCACCGTCTTGTGTAGGCGACGCATGCGCGTGATATGGGACATGTGAACTGACTGCACCAAGACGCTGCAGTTGGCAAAGCACAATTCGAAAATGATATGTCATCAATGGCGATATCACCTCTGGTGCTGTACGATCTTTCCGCTTCTATTTTCATCGTGTATGGAGACGCTCTTCGCATAACGTATACGGTAGCCTGTTGCCATTGATTTCCTAATGAAAAGCACCAAATGTAAATCAACAAGTCAAAATAGAACACTTAACAAATACCTTATCAGCTTAAAGAAGCAAGAAATTAAGCAATGCAATGTTTCGTCTTGCAGTGGTCTCTAAAACTGACCAAAATCCCTGAAAATTTGTTATAAAAACTCGCACAATAGCAAACAGATAGGCAACCAAGGCACTGTTCATCAGTTTTTACTCAAGACAAGCACAAATGAATAACGTTTTAAATTCACGACGACGACGCAAAACTTGTGCATTCAAACACACACGTCAATACTTCAAGGAATGATGTTTTTTTAAAATCTTCAAATAACTAATAGCATGACAGAAAGTTACTGAGAAAGAGCTTACCTTGATTTCCACTCTTTTCAAACAACAGTGTGTGTCGGCTTCCGACTTTGATATAGACTCTAAGATCACCAATTCCAGTGCCGTACATGTGATACCAGAAGTTCATTTGACACGTGGCTGCAGCTTGTTTCATATTCGGGCTTTCCAGTGTTGCCAGACTGTACGATGTGCCTGATGATGCCTCTACGTACATGTAGTAGCCATTGGCATTACCTTTTGAATAATAACAATGCAAAATGTGACGGTATTGTAACGTATGGTGGTTTTCTAAATATCGTATTACGAAACATGCAATTAAATCTCTCAATCTAAGACCTCAATGAAGAGAGAAATTTGTACAAGACAAAGAACGTTTGGGAAATTATTAAACAATGAAGCTTCACATAATGGACACATGCTAAAATTAATGCATTCGATAGGGAAATTTCAGCATAAAAATAATTATCAGTTGTAAAGAGGTGTTGATTAAACAGGATTACAGAGTATTGCCGTGTCCAATAGAAGGGGTTGATTCTAGTTAAAGAGCGCCTGAGTAGCCATGGTACAAAGAAAGAGTTTTCACACGACAGCTAAAAGCAGCAGGCATACCTCTAGTGTGGTCAACTGTTGGGCCAGTGTTCACAGTAGCAGTTGATCCTTGTGCCCGCTTCCAATCGAATGTGCCTGTGCTGACTTCATTCCACTTACAGATACCTGAAATTGCAGTGAACATGAGATTAAGAACTAGTTCCTTATACAAACAATGCTTGCTTTTAGCTTGAAAACACAATACACCATTGTGCGATGACATCTGATGAAATCAAACTCATGATAAGAGCAGTAAATACACCATTGCATGACAATTCGCTTGAAAATCTGACGGAGAGAGATAGCACAGGGATATCGTACCACTTTCGAAGTTGCAAGCACCGCAATTTGCCTCGTCAGTATTGTCATTTTGCCCACAGTCGTTGACAAAGTCACAGATTTTGTTGGCTGGCACGCATCTTGAAGTAGTGTTGCATCTTACGGCGCACGGATTTGGAGAAGGTGACGGTGTTGGTGCTAAAAGAAAACAAAAAATGTTATCATATTGCATAAACCTTGAACAAGTAATAACATCCAGGACGCATATTTTGAAGGGAGTTGTTTCATGATTCCCCTCCTCAAATGATGTCAACGTTGCAAGATAGCTGCTACGTTAACAACTAAACTTAACTAACTATCATTACTAAATCATTAGTTGAAGAAGGTGTGCAATAGAGGGTGTGGGTGTGCAATAGAGTAAGATCAGTAAAAAGAATAATGTCAATAAATAAAGTGATGGTAAACTCCATACTTGGACAACGTCCTGGCGTCACACTGATATCATCGATGGCAATATCCCCTGTATAGGATGATCCAATGGAGCCCTCGAATACGATCTAAAATGCAACAACACGATCAATAACACAAACTCTCTAAAATACACTAACATACTCTCAAGACAGTAAATAACCATCTCCTAGTGACAGAACCGAATAGACAATGCTGCCCCATTTATTGAAGAGAGTAGACAATCCCATCGTGTCTAAAGGTATTTAAACAATAACACAATATCTTGCCACAAACTCAAGATGACGAACAGAACTCAGCCATACCTGGAAGTCATAGCTTTGACTGACAGTGACTTGAACCCAATGCCATGCGTCCTTGTGATTTCCAGTTTCACTCCAGTGATTCCTGTAATAATACCTGCCTCTTGACCAGGAAGTCTTGTACCTCGATTCCAAGATAAGTTTCCCGGTGGTCATGCCGTTCATGTGGTACCAAAACGAGACACACCAATTGTACTGTGGATTGACTTTGAAAACCTCGCTGGCAATATGTGCGTAGTCTCCCCTCTTGCGTGGCGCTGATGCCTCAATGTACATGTAGTGGCCTAAAGAATAAGAGGGTTACATGCAGATATCAGAATGAAAAGAAGGCAACCAGGAAGGAGAAACTATAAAAAGAGCGAATATCATAAAACACAGTGAGACCGATAAATAAGAAACAGAAGGCTCGTATGTTCAAAAGAAAAATAGAAAACAATGGATCTTTATAAACAGCAGGGCTTAACCAGAAAAACCTGATTTTTAATTACGTCGTCTTGCGGTGCTGGTAGTCAGAAGCAAGAGATGGTCAGAATAAGCCAACATCAAGTACAAAGCATTTAACCATAATAGCCAACAGGTAAACAATGAATTGCCGATATACAAGACCGCATTGGATTATAATGATATCCAGGCAACGAATCGTTTGCAACAATTCCATGGGGAAAATTGTCATGATAACACTCGCAAAGACTTGAACATTGCTATCCAATTGTCTTTGCAGAGCCCAAGCTACCATAGAGCTGTGTAGTAAAAACACTTACCTAAAGATGTTCCAAGAGTGTGATCTTTACTTGGTCCCGTCTGAATGCTTGGTGTCGCACCAGAATGTCTAATCCAATCGAACTTGTCGTCGTCAATATTCGAGTAGCCACAGAGGCCTCTTTCGAAATCGCACGATCCCTTTGGCGGGCACGGGTTCTTGTGTATTGTGATGTCATCAATGGCTGCGTCACTCGTGAAACTACCACCGCGGATGCCCTCGAATACAATCTGCAGAAAACAGAACGCAAAGCATCAGAAAACTCTCCCACCCCCCTTTCACTCCAGAGACCATAAAACGCACTGCTGGGGCGACTTAACTTGAGCAAATGCAGCGGAACCGTGACCTTTAAAACATTCCGTGAAAAGTGATCCGTCTCCCTGGTAAATTTACTACTTATCTGCTAGGGAAATTATCCAGGAGATTAATCGACCTCTGAGATAAATCCCCTTTAAATCGCGCCAGTATTTCGTTTGGCTTAATAAGCCACATGTGTGATAAACAATTAAATTTTCACGTATCGATCCCTGCACGCGGACAAATCAAGCACTGGCCGCTTAAGCTGCTTAAAATAACAACACAGACCGACATTCACCTTCCAACTTTGCGGAGAAACAACAGAAAATGTAGCCCTGTGCCACTTCTTCCCTTGATTGCCACTCATTGACCAGACAGGCGTAGTTTCCAGTATGCCACCCTTCCTAAGATAGATCCTCAATGTTCCCATTGCGGCGCCGTACATGTGATAGTAAAATTCAACGCACTTTCCGAACAAAGTCGCTGGATACTCGGGTGATTCAAGCACGGCACGATCGCCAGGCTGTCGTGGGTACGAGGCTTCCAGGAACATGTAATGCCCTGAGACAAATTAAAAGCAATGTTATTGACGCAAGATAATGATCGATGTGTGATTGAAATAGGTGCACGTTAACTGTGCGCCATGGACAGATAAATTCCATTTACGTCAAGGTCTTCTTTAAAAGTCCATGCGTAAACTAGAGTCCATGATGGGATAACAGTGCAATAACGCAAAGCATTAAAATGCATTAGAGACCCATGTATATTAAAGCATAGCACTGTACATTCACGTAAACGTTCCGGATTCAGAAAAGCTCAATCCCAAATGGATTCCGCTTAGTTGGAATACAATTTAACGTACCGAATTTGGTTCCGTATGTATGATCCGCAGGTGGCCCAGTACTCCAACTGGTCGTATTAGCAGTGCCTCTGGTCCAATCGAAATCGTCGCCGGCGTCTTGCGTGTATCCACAAATTGCGGTTGATTCAAATTCACATTCATCTTCAAAAAGAGATAAACGAATATACAGTATTCAGTTTCACAGGTGTTGGAAGCTAGGCTGCAAGACTCGATGTATAGCATCGCGCAACCAAGAATATATCCATCAATTAAATAAAGAAATGCAAAAATTCTAAATTTCCATACCGACTGGCGGGCACTGTCCGTTGATAAAACTAACATCATCGATTGCAATATCACCTTGATAGCTGGGACCACTTGTGCCTTGGAAGATAACCTACAAAATGTCGACAATGCATTGACAAACACATTAATACATGCGATAAATGAAAGAGATGATCTAAGACCCCTAGAATCGTGTCAGATTTAGCGGTAAAGCTATAAGGGCTTTTCGTTGGTCGTAATTCAATTAAACCGAACTCAAGACGAGCCTTACCTTGAAAGCTGGTGTTCTTGAGACAACAATCTGCGCCAATCGCCATTTGTCACCTTTGGTGCCTTGTTGCGTCCAGATTGGAGATGTTGGCATAGTGTTACCCGTCTGAATGAACACGTTCAGCTTGTCTACGTGTGCACCATACATGTGATACCAGAATCTAACACACGCGTTGCTTCCACCAGTCCTGAAGTTGACGAGAGGACCGACCAAGTTAGCCGTGTCGTTGTGTGTTTGCCAAGATGTCTCAATGTACATGTAGTAGCCTGAAAGCCAATACAAAAGCTATAAGAAATAATATTACAAACGGATCTATGGAATGGTATACAGAAGAATATTAACACGAGCTCCTATTAATTATTGCGCCCACTATATCTAGCCACCAAAGATAATGGAATAAATACTCTTCCGGTATCTTTGTAGCCACTTCCTAACATAACAGAACAGTTAGAAGCTTACGTCAAACGTTAATATACACGTATGGCACTAAAATCCAATCAATTGAACAGCCTCGAAAAAATTGTGCGCAAAATACAAGTGTTTGCTGAAATACGAGATTCAATGAAGAAATACCATTGATATTCCCTTGTGTGTGATCATTGGCCGGTCCAGTACCAGTACTGCCTGTACCTCCTCTGTTCCGTCGCCAATCGAAGTCATCTGATTGACTGTTTGTGAACTGACACAATCCGCCTGCCGAAACAAAAAACAATAAACGCATTGGCTAAAAGACTTCACGCTAAAACGCGGTACAATCTGTTTTAGCAAAGTGAAAGTAATCGAGAAACATTACCGTCGAATGTGCAATCCCATGGTGACGGAGCGGGTGTGGTGACAGGTGCCTTTGTACTTGGGAAGGGCGTGGTGACGGCCAAAGAGTGGTAGCATTTGACGCCAGATACAGAATTGGTGTCGTAGCAACATCCCATGTTTTCGCAACTGAGTTTGGAGATGCCGTAGGATCCGCACTGCGTTCGTCCGTTAACTGGCACTGCAGAGCACGACGCCGGATGGAAAAAGCAGCTGGGTACGTTTGGCACTGTCGAGTCGTAGCAGCAGCCGTAAGACACAGTACAAGTCGCAGCAGACACGCCTTGGTAAGCGCATCTTACACGAGCTGTGGGCACGACGGAGGAGCAGAGGCCAATACAGTTGCCGCCTCGAATATTGATGTCGTCCAATGAAATGTCTCCGCGGTAATCTGCTCCACGTGTCGCTTCAACAACGACCTGCGAATGATAGAAAGTACCACGTGTACCAAACAACACTGTTGATCAACATACATTAGCAATGTACATATCGGATAATAAAAACTTGGTGCTTCAAGGAACAATAGCCTATTGTGGTAAGAATCAATACAGAGAAAACAAGGCACCATAATCGATGTGGTGACAGCAAAAAACATACCCTGAAATTGGTTCTGCTATACAATCCGACTTCCCCCTCTTTCCAGACATTACCCTGAGAGCCATTATACGTTTTCAATAGAGTTAAACCAGCACTACTCTTCATGTAAATGTTCAATGCACCGATCGTTTGACCGTACATGTGATACCAGAAACTCATGCACTGACCATTGGTGGCTGTAAACAATTCACTCTCGAGCCTCGCCTTGTCTCCGAGCTTGCGAACACCGGACGTTTCGATGTAAGCATATGTACCTGAAAAGCAAGAAATCTCATTGTGAAATGAATCAATCTAAGCAAACAACCATTGAATCAAACTCCACGTTGTTGCAAACATTCTTCTGTCCCCAAATGGGTTTGAGCTTGGTACGACTCTCGCTCTGACTCAAGCCATCGTAGCCCGAGAGAATTCCTTATTCCCTTGATGGTTGTAGTTATCGTCAGAATACGTTGCACGTTAAATACGTTGCACGTTAATTACGTAAAAAAACTTCTAATTTACGTTAATCGAAAACCTCTAATTTACGTTAATCACGTAAATTAGAGGTTTTCGTGTAGAGACGAAGGAAATATGACCATACCAAGTGCTGTGCCAAGAGTGTGATCAACGCTTGGTCCTGTGCCCCAGCTGGATGTTGAGCCGCTGTTCAAAGTCCAGTCGAAATCGTCAGTTGTGTTGGAGTTCGGAACATTTCTCCAGGTGCAGAAGCTGTTCATCTCGAAATTACAAGAACCTAAACGTAAAATACCACAAATACTATAATCAAATCAGCTAAGGCGAATAGAAATAACGAGGAAAGCCAAGCAGAGTATATTACAAAACAAGACAGGACTGCATCGTTAGCATGAAATGGCAATGGAAAGAATGATAACAGAGCCATGTGAGACTGGTAGTGACACTGAAAATAGTTGATGAACATGACACCTCACCTGGTGGTGGGCATGGACTATTGTCAATTGAAATATCGTCCAATGCAATATCTCCTCTCCAGCCTTTTCCAGTAACACCTTCGATAACAACCTTCAAGGAAGAAAAGTTTAACGAATAAAAGACGACGATCATATACCCAATAAATTAAAAGAATTATTTGCCTCTGGAAACATGTCCTGCAGTGCATGCCAATACGCAACGCCAAGCTGTACCAAAAGTGGAAAAAAGGTATGATAGGGATAGTAAGAAAGAATAAAGAAGAAAGATTAAAAAAGGCAATATAAAGAAGGAGCAAATGCCACATTCACACACCCTGAATGCTTGGTAACTCTTCAGGGTAACTCGACCATGCTTCCAAACGTTGCCTTGTTCACCAGTTCGATTCCAGATAGGCGCTCCAGCTGCCCTATCGAGATATAGGTTCAAGCTGCCGATGTCTGCACCGTACATGTGATACCAGAAGTTCAAGCACCGTCCTGTAGTTGTGGCCGGCATACTTGGACTGTACAGCAATGCTTTGTGACCAGAACGTCTGGGTACCGACGTCTCAATGTAAATAAAGTTACCTATGAAAATAAAACCCATACCTTGTAGCTAATTAAAACTTATGGAAACTCGTGAGTGGTGGCTATCAAGACAAAATACAAAAAAAACAGCACACGAAATCAATGGGGCACAATTTTATCTCATGCTGACATCAATGAAGCCTGCAACATCTATCTATACGAACCTAAGGATGTTCCAGTTGTATGGTCAGTTCTTGGTCCAGTTCCAATAGACGGTGTTCCACCATTTGCTCTTGTCCAGTCGAAATTATCACCTCCAGTGTGCGTCCAGCCACACAACGTTGTATCTTCGAAATCGCAGAACACGGCCGTTGGACAGCGGTTGTCTCGCACAACGATGTAGTCGATCGCAATATCACCCAAGAAACTCGTTCCACGGACTCCTTCGATTTGCACTTTCGTTGTTCTTGATGAGTATATGTTCACCTGGGCAAATCGCCATTTGTTTCCTTGGGTTCCCTTTCTGGTCCAAATTCTAAAAGGGGCAAAGAAATTGCCGTAAATAAATGATTACGGGGAAATAAAATAACTCGGTATCAAGAAACATACGATACACACATTATTAAACACGAATATAGAAACTATTGTATTTATGAAAGCTTTGGGTAGACATTTTTTTGAAATATCTACAGTCAAATCTGCATAGTTCGAGCTCGTGTAATTCGAGCTCCATGTAATTCGAACGAAATTCTCCGTCCCTTCAAGGATCACTAATGAACCAACTCTAATAAAACAAGCCTCTATAATTCAAAATTTTTGTAATTTGAACATTTTCACGCTTCTCCAGGCTGTTCGAAGTAGACAGAGTTGACTGTATATCTATAATTCTTGGAGCTTCATCTACATATACCATACCATAAACCATAAACCATATACCATAGACTATCTGGATATCACGGAACTGTCTCTAACAAACTTACTTTCTTCTTCCAACAGACGTCATTTGGTAAACATTGAGCTGGTTGACGTGTGGTCCGTGCATATGGTAGTAAAATTGCAGGCAGACAATCCTTCGAGATGGCCTGATTGGTGGACTTTCCAGAACAGCAGTGTCATTCGCTCTGCGTGGACTTGACGTTTCGATGTACAAGTAATGACCTAATAATGATACACTTGCATTATCAGTAACCCCATAATAATGATGCGTAAAAAGTCAACTTTATTGCATTGTCAACTTGCCACAATAAAACTAAAATTATAGCCACAGGGCCTTTGCGACCGCGTGATGACTTTCCAGCCCTCGGAAAGGTCAGCTATTTAGCTACGCTAAATACTAGTAGAATAAGGGTTAGAAGCTACAAGTTCAGCAATATATGAGCAAAAATTCATTGAAATATTGATGATGTTCTGAATGAACCTCAATGCAATAATCACCTTTTCCTGATGGGTAATCGCCGAGTGGTCCAGTTCCATATGAGCCAGTATTGTCTTTGTTCCTTGTCCAGTCAAAGGTGTCAGTAGTCAGCTGTCTCCAATTACACAATCCATTATCAAACGTACAATTACTGTCCGATGGCACAGTAGTGGTAGGTGCCACGGTTGGCGGTGCAGCGTTTGATGGTATGTGCGAGCAGCGGAAATTCGTGTAAACAATATCATCAATGGCAATGTCTCCAGTGTACGACCGACCAACGACTCCTTCAAACACGATCTACGAAGACAGACACGTCAAATTAGAATAGTACAGCTCGCAGATCAAGCTTGGCTACAAATGAATCTGCGCAAATTGACAGGCAAATGAAACAAGTTCGCAATAGTTAATGCAATGGAAAATTGGTGTAATCAATTCCGAAGGAAACAAAACATATCGAGACGTCGCTAAACTAGACTATGGGGCAATTCAGTGAACCAGGTAGTTAGCTCGTTACCTAGGGCAGTTCATAATGTAGTGACGTTCTTCACAAGGAAACTTCGTCACACGAGTAGTACATCCAGGAATGAAGCTTTGTGTTAGCTCACCTGATACTTGACGGTTGATACGACTGGCGCTTGCGCAGTCGGCATCCATGTGTTACCATAGTTGCCCGACGTGCTCCAGATGAGCGTCTCTGATTGGTTGCCCGCACCTGTCTTGACGTAGACATTCAGCGACCCGATAGTTGCACCACGCATGTGGAATGCGAATTTCACACACCGACCACGAGAGCTAGTTGGTGGAAATATCTCGCTGACCAGTCTGGCCTTGTCTCCTCTCCGCCTTGGTGCAGACGCTTCGATGTAGATGTAATGACCGCTGGCGTCTCCCTTTGTATTGTCAACCGAAGGCCCGGTCGCCCAGCTGCCAGTGCCACCGTGCTGTCTGATCCAGTCAAAGTTATCCTCGGTTTGGTCTTGCAAATAGGTGCACATCTGGTACTTCTCGAAATCGCAATCACCTTCGAAGATAACGGGCATCATTGCATGTTAGAGCATGCATCAAACAAAGACACGCTCACATTGTTAAGTGACGTCTGATAAAGCTGGGTGTCACTGTAACTTCACAATGCGACTCACTGAGAATAGGGTGTCACTGTCATTATATGTAACACTTCAAAGTACAAAGAATTCGTCATTCGTCGATAGAGCATTGCTTGCCAATAGCATTAATTCTGAATATAAACAACTTTGACAATAGCTTTTCTTCAACAATAATATATTGATAGTGAACATTTTGAACGGTAGAGATCTAGGAGATATAGGTGAACTAAGCATTCACCTAGCGTACTATGTGCGAACAACTTCTTACCTGGCGATGGGCATACGCCATCCATAACGCGGAAATCGTCAACTGCAATGTCTCCAGTATAGCTACTGCCTGCAACTCCTTCAAAAACCAGCTACAAATTCAAACAACACATTCAACATTAGCAAGATGAATTCAAAAAAACAACCTAACTGTATACAAAAATGGCTTCCCACAAAACAATGTCACCCACATACCTGGTAGTTAGATGTGGAGCGAATGGTCTGCTGGGCCACTCTCCATAGATTGCCTTGGTTTCCAGATTTGCTCCACAGTTGGTTGCGTCCACCATTCACTTGCGAATACAATGTCAGGCTGCCAATGGTCGATCCGTACATGTGATACCAGAATATGAAACAGGAACCGGTGGTTGGTTGTCTTGTCGGAGACACAAAGCGCGCCTTGTCACCTCTTCTTCTCGGTGCAGACGTCTCAATGTACATGTAATATCCTACAAACACAAATCGGGTACATCTCACCGTCCATAACAATAATTCTACTCTCGTAATACAGTAAAAACCCGCGTAAATGAACCTGCACTCTTTGCATCCAGCCTATTGTTCAAAGACAATGAGCTATTGTTTCATCTATTGTTTTAAGCAGAAACATTATTCGCATTCTGGACGTTCTTAATCAATTGATTTTTACATGCGGGGTTTTACTGTTTACAGCATTTCCTCTTAAGTGCATTCGGGGTCATTCAAGTTCAATCAACCAGGGAGATACTGTAATGCACAGAACCCGATGAAGTTGCCATACGATACACGGTATGTAACTATACTACATTTCCAAGCAACTGTTCAATAAACTATATACATAAGCCTGGGGGAAATAAAATGAGCCAATACCTAGATTGGTTTGCAGGGTGTGATCAGTTGCTGGCCCAGTGCTGACGGATGCAGTTCTGCCATTCGCTCTGGTCCAGTCGAAATTATCAGTTCGATCTTGCGTCCACAAGCAATACAAATCGCCACCAACGGCGTATTCGAAGTCACATTCACCTGGAAACAATTTAAAATCATACAACAACTGGTTCAGGATGCTCGACTATTGGGGGTGAGATATAATGAAAGCATCAAGAAGGCTTCAGAGCCAGAATAAAAATAAAGCCAGAAGACATTTGTTCCAAAAGATGTCGATTTAGGATAAGAAAAAGAGCTTCTATAAAAAATAAAGATCTCTGAAAGAAGTATAAAAATGCAGCATTTGCCGTACCTGGGGGTGGACATGTACCAGGCAAGACAGAAATATCATCAATGGCAATGTCACCCATGAAACTGGTGCCTCTGATTGCTTGGAACAAAACTCTGCTTCTGACAGATGACGAGGTCAATTGAATTAGGCCTCGTTTCCAGTAATCACCTTGTGTTCCAGATCTTTCCCATCTCAACGTCCTACTTGCACTAGTCTAAGGTAAAAAAAAGAAAATAGCATAGTAACTCTCATGTTAATAGCATCACTTCGATATGTTCTTTCGGGAGAATGAAGAGCAAAAAAGCAGAGCTTGCCCCCGGGCTAAATATATTTCACGAATATATTAAAAGATAATATCAAAGTCCCTTGGTCACTTTAAGAAAACTCCCAACTTTCTGGAACAGATGGTTTCAACGTGTCCATTTGCAGCTTGCTGTACTACGGCGTGGGATTCTAAATCTATTAAATATATATTTGACTGGGTAAGAATAAATGTCATACCTTTGAATAGACACGTAGTGTGCCAACATGAGGCCCGTACATGTGATACCAGAAACTGATACATCTGCCAGGATTTCCAAATGGAGGCATCTCGCTGCTGGTCATCTCTGCGGTGTCATTAGCCCGTGCGGGGGAGGACGCCTCTGCGTAGACATAGGTGCCAGTACCGTTACCATACGTGTGATCATGATGAGGTCCGGTGCCAATCGAGGCTGTGCTTCCTTTGTGTTTCAAGAACTTGAAACGACCAGTCTGATTGGTCGTGTACGAGCACCAGCCTCGTTCGAAATTACAGTCCTGGCCAGTATTACCTTGCAAATGAAAATACAAAGAGCAATCGTGAATATGTTCCAGTTCGTCTGTCCAATGATACAGTAAACCCCCGCGTATTAGAACCTGTGAACTCTGCATCCAGCCTATTGGTTGGTCAAATACAATAGCCTATTGTCTCTTCCACTGTTTTAGCCGCGATTTCAGCCTGGAAGGTTCTTAATCCACTGGTTCTTATATAATGATTGTTTACTGTAGTCATCATAAGAACAGAAGCACAATAGGTAGATGTGTTAACGTGAAGTAATATTGTAGCCACGTTATACAGAGAAGAGAAAAATTGGAAGCACAGCAAATGAATTAAATTTCAGATAATGAACAGTAAAGTGGTAAATAGCATCACACAATAAATACTACGAGGAGAATTGAAATTATACCGGCAGTCGGTCTTGACGGAGTGACCGTGGGCGTTGGCGGCAGAGTGCTCCTTCCTGGTGGTATTGCTGATGAAGGCGTGAATGTGCAAGAGCCTTGGGTGAAAACAATGTCATCCAATGCAATATCACCAGTGTAACTTGTACCTCTTATAGCTTCGAACATTATCTATGTGGCAACGAAAGACAAGACATTAATGAAGATACTTTGTCTAAAGGTAACAGATTGATCTATCACTTGGATACATCAATCGACTACCTTTTAAGACGACAACAATTCTATCTGCCAGACAACAAATCGGCATAAGATTCGTTTTCAAAATGCCACGTAGTACAATATCTACTTTGGAGACAATGCAATTGCAACGTATTGAGGAATGAATCGCAATGCAAAATACTTAATCATCTCTGCCCCGAATCTCAATATTTCCACGTACAATCAATAGCGAAAACACATGGCATCAAGATTACCGACCTGGTAGCGTGTGACAATATTCAATGGGATCTTCCCCTGTAGCCATTGGTTTCCTTTCTGGCCTCTCAGCTGCCATAACAGCGTCGTTGCCGTCACTGTTGTACCAGACAGGCTCCTCTGGAAGACGTTCAGTGTGCCGATGGATGATCCGTACATGTGATACCAGAAGGACAGACACCGACCAGTTCCTGTCGTTGCAGGGAATTGCATGCTGAGCAAGGCAGCTTTGTCTCCCGTCCGACGTGGCGCAGATGTCTCGATGAATACGTAGTAACCTGTAATGGCAAAGAAAGACACCCTCGGTCGTAATACACAGCAATGCAATAGCACATTGAGAAAGGCCTAGTACGATTGAAACTACACTTTATCACAAATGTGAACAATGTATTTGATATGCGGTGTCGGGGTGTTTGCAGAAATTAAGTGCACAGGTATAAGTGTCTATGAATAAAAAGCATCATTGTTGTTTTACTTGAGACCTTCATTCGACATGATTAAATCGACATGATTAAATAGCAGGGAAGACAGTACAGCAAACTTGTTGTCATTAGCTGCAATAAACCGAGGTACTGAAGCACACTACAGCTGAACATGTTAATGATACATTTACGGAAAGATGATTTCGCAAGGTAACAATAAACTATAGTAGAAATCAAAATCAATGCAAGTTTACTTACCACTGGCTGTTTGAGTGGTATGATCAGTGGCTGGACCAGTTAGCCAGCTGTTGGTGCTAGCTTGTCCCAAAATCCAGTCAAACTCGTCTGCTTTCGAGTTGGTCCACGTGCACATGTCGGCATCTTCGAAGTCGCAGTCGCCAGGAGCAGGACAAGAGCCTGCCTTTATCTTGAAATCGTCAATTGCAATGTCACCAGTGAAGCTGGAGCCCTTGATGGCCTCAAATCTTATCTGGAAATCATTGCACAAAGAAAAATGTTAAGCCACGGTTATCACTACCAACCCACAAGCAGATAAAAATCTCCTCCACTCCAAACACAACTAACTCCCCTTGAAGGACAACATAACTGGTTATCGACGGGACGCTTTACAAATGGGCCTTCGTAAAAGGGCATTAACTCTCCCTTTTTCTCCTCCCTCCCAGACATTGAGACCTCACCTGATAGTAAGTCTTTCTTGTCACAGCAACTTGGCCAAGTAGCCACGTGTTGTTCTGGTTGCCTGTTCTGGTGAACTTAAGTTGCTGAGTGTAGAAGGAGTACTTTATGTAGACATTCAAAGTGCCAATTGTATTGCCATACATGTGGTAGTAAAACTGGACACATGATTGTCCGTTGCTATTGTAGTAATACGGCGTTTGGATCATTGCTTTTGAACCGGCTGGCAGCGATGTTGATGTCTCGATGTAAATGTAATGTCCTATGAAGGAAAACGCATTTATTGACAAGAATACAACAGGTAGCGATAGTAGATGTTCAATGCCCTAGTATGTTTTCATATCCAATCATTTCAAGTCTCTATACATTATAATCGATGCATGGGAACGTGATATAAACGAGCTGTGAGGCGAATAGGGTCTCATCCTTATCGAAAGTTCTCAAAACCAAGGATAAATGCTATGATGCAGCACTCCCAGAGGTCCCATATGACGTTCAATGCATCGTAAGGTCCACTATACGAGATTTTGCCATATGGAAACACAACTACATGCAAAGAAGTGATGTAGGAGTGGCTTCAGTAACAGTTGATGATGATACTAACCTAAATTTGTCTTGTACGTGTGGTCAGTTCTTGGCCCAGTTCCGACGCTTGATGTGCTACCACTGGCCCGCTTCCAGTCGAAGTTATCGGTCTTGACATTGGTCCAGCCGCAAAGATTCGCTCCTTCAAAGGTACATATACCTGTGGACACACAAAACAGCATTACATGCCAGCCTTCGTCTATATGCATACACGCACGGTCTAACATACACGCACCCACATAGAGCATGAATTAATGAGGTAATCAACTATGAAAAGAGTACATGCATTCAAGATCTACCATCACTTAATTCATTTATGGAACAAGGGTCTAAATGGAACTGACCTGAAGAAATACAGTCACCGTGCTGAATGTCAATATCATCTATAGCAATGTCGCCTTTGTAGCTGATACCACGCTTGGCTTCGAATACAACCTTTGTGAAAATGGATATAATAACAACACAATTAATAACACTCTTCGATCATCATCCCCCCCCCCTTCTCTTGAAATTCCCATTCTACGCTTAGGCCAATACGTTACCAACAAGATCCATGGGTAGATATACCAAACAATGATAACAGAGAAAGTTAATCGGGAATAGTATCTGATTATACCTGGAACGTGTCGGCTGTCATCACTTGAACCTCTCCGTATCTCCACACTGTTCCTTGGGTGCCGTTTCGTTGCCAGATGACAGGATTGTATCGACCATTTGACCTAGTGTACACAGATAGAGTGCTGATGTGGGGTCCGTACATGTGATAGTAGAACTTGATGCAACGAGTCAAGGCAGTGTTGTTTCCTTGGATTACAGGACTGAGCAACCTAGCAAAGTCGTTTCGACGTCCAAACGATGTCTCGATGTACATGTAGTAGCCGTACACTAAAAGGAACGATACAGAAATATGTATTTGAAACAAAGCAATACGAGTAGTGGCAAACATGGCCAACGTATAGCAAGATGCAGGGCAACATTCAAAGCCTTACTGCTTGCAGGTAGATGCATGATAACAAACAGACCTTGCCGTTTGCAAACAAAAGCATAGTATTAAACACAAACTTCAATTAGAAAACCTGTGCACACAATTCCAGACAGTAATTTGACATATCTATATATATCGGTGGGGTGTCTCCAAGCAGATGTCGCTGGATATATATGAACAGGTCGGCACTGTTGGCCTCGTCACCCCGGTGTACCAACAGAGTTAGTAGTTGAGTACGATACGCGGATGGTTTTTCGGCGTTTCTGCCGGAAAATCATTCTCGACGGAAAAACGAAGTCCCGGTACGCCGGGGATCTACTTTCTCTTGTAGATCCTCGGTGCACCAGCCCTCATTTAATTTCAACTCATCTTCAACTCAACTTCAATTGGAGCTCAGTGGAATCGATCCGCGACTCCATGAGTGGCAAGCACAAGTGCCAACCACTTCGCCACAAGAGTTGAACTAACAACAAAACTAATACCAAATGGTCCAATTTGGATCCGCACGAAAATGTATATACGCTCTGCGCAGCCGTTTCGCTTCGTTCCGCTACGCTGCAGCAGCAAATAGATGCATGGTAACAAACAGAGCCTTACTATTTACAAAATAAAGCGTGTCAGCAAATAAATCGCTTAGCTACTGCTTATAAACAAACTTCAGCAACCTCCTCATAGCTGAATGTCACTACGTAGCCTGTGGTAACTAAATCAGATAAAGATATTCGAAAAGCCGAAAGCAAGACAACCAACCAATACTTACTATTTCCGAGAGTGTGATCGTATCTTGGACCAGTCTGGACTGAGCCTGTTTGCCCTCTATTCCTCCTCCAGTTGAAGCTGTCATCTGTTGCCTGTTGCCAATTGCATGTGCCCGATTCAAAGTTACATCCCCATGGAACGGCCTTGCTTGGTCTGAGTGTACAGCTTCCAGTGATACTGGACAAGGCTATATCATCGATTGCAATGTCTCCTTGGTAATCTTGGCCACGTTCAGCCTCAAATACAAGCTGTGAAATGGAGCAAACAATCAATTAATCACTAAGCAGCTCTATAACGTTTCAGCATATTTTCTTAAAAATCATCAGACAGATATCTTTTTAATCATATCAAATATCTGAAATGTGCTTAAACCATAAAGTTCGAGGTATTCAGTTGTGTCAACAGGCTAAATTTGAACGATGCTGGAGAGCAAATGAGTGGAACTGTGCATGAAAACAGCCTTGAGTCACTGGCAACATGTTCGGGACAACCTAACTAAAAGAAACCCTACCTAGAAATACCTGGATAGCATACCTGGTAATTTCTACGGCCACTGCGAAGTGGAATTTGCCCTTGAAGCCAGGAAGGTTGTTGTGCGGACGACGACCTTTGTTCGCCACTGAGGGTCCAAAGAATTGATTGAGATACTCCGTTGATCTTCATGTAAACTCTCAAGGCTCCGATGTGGGCGCCTTTCATGTGATACCAGAACGTCAAACAGTTGCCGGCAGAAGAACCCATCAGCACTTCGCTTTCAATTCTCGCTCTCTCATAAGCAAGCCGTGGCCATGATGTCTCAATGAATAGGTATTGCCCTGAGAAAAAATAAGATAGCAGCTTGCAAATATCACATTGTTATGGCAATGCTTCCAAGAGTCAAGTACCGCAGGCTTCATCAATACCGACTAAAATGTTTAGCAAGGCAGAAAAGGAGACGAAAATTGTTTGATGCATCGAAGACGACTTCGACTGTATTTAAACATCTACCTGCTTTTGTTCCAGTCGTGTGATCGACTTGAGGTCCAGTGAAAGAGCTTGCGGTTCCACCACTGCCAATTTGCCAGTCGAACTCATCGCCACTCTGCACGTTAATGTAAGTGCACTTTCCTCTCTCGAAGGTACAGGCACCTAAAATAAGAGCAGAAAGGTACCTCCAGCAATCACTGAATAGTTGAAACAGACAAGATAAACAGTCAAGAAAACACGAAACAGGACGACAAACCTAACTATGGAAAGGAACCTGGAATTGTGCATCCAGTCTTTCGTTCTAATACTGATTCGGGCTCTTTCCATTGTTTTAAGCAAAAATATCAACTTGGATTGTTCTTAATCAACGTGCTTAATGTAGCTAGAGATAATAACTGCATACCTGGTTGTGGGCATGCTCCATCGGTTATCAACACATCATCAATTGCGATATCTCCAGAGTATGACTTTCCAACAGATCCTTCAAACATGATCTATAAACAAAACCACAGAATAAACACGTGTTTGCAGAGTTTGCAGCAGATTAAACATTGCACAATGCAATGCAAAGTAACAGAAAGGGAACGACGTTAAAAGCTTCAATGAAATAATAATGTGAAAGTAACCTTGTGGTTGATTGTGCTTGCAATAGTCACTTGGGCCATTCTCCATATGTTTCCTTGGCTGCCACTCAGCGAATACAATGCACCAGATCTGGAGCCATTCTCGTACTTGAGCACTTTCAACGAGCCAACCTGGTATCCGTACATGTGGTACCAGAACTGCAGGCAGCGTCCGTTGGATGGAGCGAAAGTTGGACTCTGGAGCCATGCCTTGTGTCCTTTGCTTCGCGGTGCAGATGCCTCGATGTACATGTAGTAACCAAAGTTCGTGCCGTACGTGTGATCGGAGCTTGGTCCAGTTCCGAAGCTGGCCGTGGTGCCCGAGGCCCGAGACCAGTCGAAATTATCACCGTGGATGTTCTTCCAGCCACAAAGACCGGTATCTTCAAATGTGCATTCAGCTGCGAAACAAAGAGATAAGCTAGTATCATCATACATTCATACAATTAGCTGTTGCATTAAACACACCACACGGGTCAATCTATTAAACGAACCTTGCGGAGGACAACGTCCGTCGTTCAAGGAGATATCGTCAAGAGCAATGTCACCACGCCAACTCAACCCTCTTGTTCCTTCAAATACGATCTACGATAGATCACAGAGAGTGATAACAGTTAATGTAAACACATTCCGTCTAATGATAATGAGAGATGCTTACAAGGAAACTAGTGTGTGCATGTAATAGCCACACAACATTACAACAAGGTTATACAAGTAGTAGATAGTAAAATATCGAAACGATCTGAATGTATGGCATTTTAATGAGCAATCTACGGCATTATCTTCAACAAAACTCCACGCATTCTATACCTGGAATCTTGAGCTCGATACGACGTTGATCAGTCCATGTCTCCATCGGTCACCCTGTGTGCCTCTTTTCTGCCACAGGGGCGTCATAGTGGAGCCAACTTTCATATAGATGGTCAAGTTATCGACATGGTCACCGTACATGTGATACCAGAATTGCAGACATTTTCCGTTCGTTGATGGTACGTTTTTGCTTACGAGTCTTGCAGTGTCGTTAGGAACGCGTGGATAAGAAGTCTCGATGAATAAATACCAGCCATTATCTGCAAATAAAAAAGCATTTGCTTAAATTGGCATCATATGTGTAAAGTGCAGTGCATACTACAATAAGGCTCACAATGCAATACTATGTCATTAGTTTACATTTCGGTGACCATCAGTGAGCATCAGACATTGGAAGCTTAATTTCGCCTGGACGTGAGGCATATTAAGCAACTACGTGGCCTGCAAAGCCAAGATATGTTGAGCGGGCCAAAAACTCCAGCCTGTTAAACACATGTTTTCTTCACTGTTAGTTTGTGATGAAACATGCAAGAATACAAAACATACTTTTGCCAGTCGTGTGATCAGTGCTCGGTCCGGTAAGCATGGATCCGGTAGATCCTTGGTGCCTGGTCCAGTTAAAATGTGCGGTTGCATCATCGCTCCATGTGCATTTGTCCGCGGAGAAGTCGCAATTCCAGACAGACGGAGCTATGGACATAAAAAAGACGTGTCCAATGATAAAAGTATAATGCAAACCACAACTGGGGAACAACACTATTGTATTACATTTAGACGGCAAAAAAGTATATCGCCGTCTAAAAGTAATGCAATAGGAGCAACATATCCCCTAACAAGGTTTGCAATTGCCAGGAGAATGTATGTACGCTAGTATGAATCCAGGGTGTTAGTGGAAGTGGAATAAATTACATACCAGGTGTTGGTGGTCGCGTGGTGGCGGCAGTGGATGGTGCAATGGTCGTGGGTGCAACTGGAACAGAACCACTTGGCTGATTTGTGCAAGCAAAGTTACTGAACTCAACATCATCCAGAGCTATGTCTCCGGAGAAACTGTTTCCGCAAACGCCTTCAAATAGCATCTGAAAGAGACAGAAACACACTCTGGTCTAGCTACTGCAGAAACGTAAAGATTTCGGCAAGAAAGGGGAAAGCCCATTAGCCAAGGAAAAAACTCAATAAGAAAGAAAAGAGTTCAGTGCCAAAAGAAGGGGCACAGCAAGAAAGGAAAGAGCATGGTAACAACAGAAGAGAGCTCAATGACAAAGAAAAGAGCACAATGAAGGGGAAAGAGCTCAGTAACAAAAAGCATGGGCTGTTTAGAGCAACAATAAAAGCAAGGGATTTATTCGGCATTATTCTTTAGCTGCCATTGGCCTATCCAACATCAAAGGTGAATGAAAGCTTCATTAAATACCAATAGCACAAAAACTAACTTGATATTCCACTGTGGACCTGATAGGAGCCTGACCATAGTTCCAAACACCTGCTTGCGTGCCACTCAGTGACCAAACGGGGTATCTTGTCCCATTCTGCGTTCTGAGTACCACATTCAGTGTGCCGATCGTTGAACCCTTCATGTGATACCAGAATTTGATGCAACGTCCACTTGAGCTTGTTGGTGTGAATGCTTCAGATACGAGCCACGCTATTTGACCAGAAGTTCGAGGACTCGACGTCTCAATATACACGTAGGAACCTTCAAGTAAAAAAGATCAAATATAAAACACCGTAGCATGACTTTATAAGCCATGTAACTTAATACAAGTGCAACATTTAATGCGCAATATAATGATACTATATCCAATCAAAATAAAATATGCATTGCATTGATAAACAGGCAAAAACATTCAACAACGATGGTTTACATTCTGTAAAACAAACGAGCAGGTGGATAAAGTGACGATTGGAAGAATGCTTGCAATTGGCCTAATTACCTTTAGTTGTACCGGTAGTGTGATCAGTGCCGGGACCAGTGCTAGCAGATGGTGTCGGTCCTGAGTTTCTCAACCAATCAAAGTCGTCGCCGGTTCGAGCATTGGTCCACGTGCAAAGGCCAGTTTCAAAGTTGCAATTGCCTGGCGGTGGACAGACTCCTGGAATCTGTTTGAGATCATCGATAGCAATGTCACCAGACCAGCCACTGCCTGTCACGGCTTCGAAGATGATCTGCCGACCAGTACCTGCTGTCACGGTGGCCCGTGCAACGTTCCACTTGTTGCCCAAATTGCCGCGCCTGCTCCAGATAATGCTCTTAATGGAACCAACACCAGTGGCCTAAAATCAACAACGACAGTGTAAATCGCACAGAAACTGAAGACCATTCATACTATAGACTGTAGTAATACTTCGATTAAACGCCTAATGTGGATTTATGATTAGGTCTTGGAAAATCTGTTATAACGAGGGGGCTTTAAAAAAGGTCTTTCACTCAGAAAGGTAACACAAAGAAGGAGTAATTTAACAGCAATCAGGGCACTCAAGCACCTCTTTGCAAAGTAAACTAGGGCTGACTACAAATTGACAACTTGCTTACCCCTCCATAAATATTTTAAAATATAATGAAATGTCGTGAATCCAAACTGGCATTATCAAAATCAACCAATCTTACCGTTCTGTAGACATTCAGCGTTCCGGTGTGATATCCGTACATGTGATACCAGAATTCCATACACATGGCATCGTTCTTCTGTATAACGGGCGATCGAATGCTTGCTTTGTCCCCTCGACGTCTTGGAGATGACATTTCGGCGTATATGTATGTACCTATTGGAAGAAAAACTCTCGTGAAACATCAGGTCATTGAAACGCAATCGCGCTATGCGTCGCGAAATCACAAATAATCATAGTTTGCTTGTCTATTTCTGCAATTTCAAAAACAAACCTTGTCCAGTTTTGAGTGTGTGATCAACACTCGGCCCTGTTCCCGCGCTTGGTGTGCTGCCCTTCTGTCTTGTCCAGTCAAACTGATCGTTTGTATCTTGCGAAAATCCACACAAACCATGCTCAAAGTCACACTCGGCTGCAGAAAAAAAACGTTAATGAAGTTAACCCGAAACATGTATGTGTGTGTAATACCGTGTACGTAGATACACGGTGTAGACGTATATGCCTGTGCATGGTACATAATAGTATATGGTAGTTATAATCGCTCTGGGAATGTTTACTGCTTCGATTAAATTGCCGAATGCTCAGCCAGCATGCACGAGTTAAAAGGTGCTCAATTTCGTCACTGCCTCGATACTCTTGAATCTCAAAGACATAATCATGCTGCGATACACAATTTAATTAAAAAAACAAGTGGACGCTCAAAATCAGCTGGTACTTACTCGGTGTGGGACATACGCCTGGTCGAATGTCCAGATCATCCAAAGCAATGTCTCCATTGAAACTGACTCCTCTTACACCTTCAAATACGACCTAGAAGACAACATTAAAAGACCGTATTCCTCTGACAACAACAACAATGACATTTACGAAATGGGATAAATAATATTCGCGGGCCGTACCCAAGAGGGAAAAACATTTGTTATCACTCTCATACTGTTCACGATGTAACAAAAGTATAAACACTCGTATCGTCTTTAATTGCCCATGCGCAGTACACGGGTGACACACCATGCATATATGCAGTACGTTTGAACATCAATGCTTTACGCCTCAGAAGTCTACGTCGCATTGTTATAACAGTAGCATACGGTCTATGTGCCGTACTCCAAGATACAAATCAAATACAATACTTTCAGATGTCCCGTGCATAACCCTCACAGAGCTTACCTGGTATGCTATGTTACTGCTAACAGTGACTTGTCCTTTAATCCATCTATTACCATTGTTCCCGACGCGTTTCCACAAAAGCAACATGGTGTTTCCTTGCTTGCGATAGACATTCAATGCATTGATGCTTGGTCCGTACATGTGAAACCAGAATGACACACAGTGGCCCATACGACCGTTTGCTGGTAGTCTGGCACTCACCAGTCTGGCCTTGTCGCCGTTCTGTGCTCCTGATGCCTCAATGTAGACGTAATAACCACTTGCTGTAAAAACAAACGTCATCTTCAATAAAAGCTGTACTTAAACAATTCAACACCGACAACCATGGCTTAAATCAAGCCCTCGAATGGCACTTAGGATCAATAGAATCAATCAAGAAACACTATATGCGATTAAATAAGAAATTATATCTTATCCATGATACATGCTAATTCAAGGGGCTATAGAATAAGATGGAAAAGGACAGTGTAGTCTAGCATAGTCCAGCATGGCATAATATCGTATAGTATCGCGTCGCATAATAAAGTGTACTGCTGTGTAGTGGAGGAGAATACAGTGCATTAAATAGTAGTTCAGTGTTGTGCAGCATGTAGTGAAGTGTAATATAGTGTAGAATAGTATAAAAAACATATAATAATAGACATACAGTTGCCAATTGTATGATCTCCAACTGGTCCAGTATTTAGAGATGGAGTGGATGATCTGTGTCTTGTCCAGTTAAATTGGCCAGACACGTCTCTTGTCCATGAGCAATAATTCCTCTCAAAGGTACACCCATAGGTAGACGGAGCTAGAAGCAAAATAATTAATAGAGTAAAATCGCAGAGGTAAAATTAATCGGTGGTGAAATCCAGGAGGATACATTAGCAAAAACCAATTGACAATCCAGCAAAATACAACTCAGCAAACAATCACACAACTCAGCAAAAGAATATCTAAAGCAACAGGTTGAAGAGAAATAACATGGCTTACTTGGTGATGGTGGCCTGGTTGTCACAGGTGGGGCTGTTGTGGGTGGCTTTGGCACAGCTGTGGTTGGTTGCACAGAGCACCTGCTTACAGTGTATGTTACATCGTCAATAGCAATGTCTCCTGAATAACCGTTGCCTGTTATTCCTTCAAAGACCATCTGCAAACACAAACGACAATACACTGATGTTAATTCTTATCCATCCATCTTTCTAGTCAGCTCTCTATGTATCATTTCAATATCTATCTACTCTTATTTGCAAGGAATAATCTGTGATCACTGAACTACCGTAAATGTCAGTAAAAGCAGTATTATAACATTCCAGTAGCCACAAAAGAAGTTATAGAAGCAATTCATTTAACCTGATAAAACTTGAACAATTACAAGATTGCTTTTATCAATGTTTAACCAGCATAATATCTTAGAAGCCTCTTTAAGCCATTACCTGAAAGCCTTCACTGCTTTGAATTGGAACAGTGCCAAGCATCCAGATCTGTCCTGCATTTCCCGACAAAGACCAGACGATTTTCTCTGCGGATGACGTGCTTCCAGCTCTTTTCTTGATCAAGACGTTGAGCGTGCCAATCGCATTTCCTTTCATGTGATACCAGAATCGCAAACAGCGATTGGTGCTACCAGTAGCGGGGAATCTTTCGCTCACTAGCCGGGCATTGTCGCCGGGCTGCCGTGGCCCCGAAGCCTCGATGTACATGTAGGTTCCTGTTTAAAAATAATCGACAATGTTAACACAAGAGATTCTGACTGACGGAAGGGTGCTCTTTCAGGAAGAAGGCCTGGTAAATGGGAGCTTCAGAAATGTACTACAGTCTACTCTCGGTAAGTGGAACCCCGGATAAGTGGAACCCCGGATAAGTGGAACTTTCGTTTAGTGGAACCAATTTCACCGGTCTCTTGAATTTGCATTAACAAAACCTATAATTCGGATAAGTGGAACATTCGCTAAGTGGAACCATTTCGGTCCCGTGCAGGTTCCACTTGTCGAGAGTAGACTGTATTTGTTAAATGTCAAATTCACAAATATTTGCAAAATATCAAAATTCCGAAAGCACTGAAAAGACCGGCTTTATCAGTTTTAGCAATATTCTAAACCACATTAAGAGAGAAGATAATCATCAAATGACAATAAACACTGAAGGCATACGACTCAGTGCATACGTTTATCAGCATTATTCAAACTCTAAAAAGCGTCAGCATAAAATATCTTCACATAATAGTTCTTTCTTGCATCACTTTTATGAAAAGCTGGATAAATATAGATAGTACGGTTTGACAATAGCTAAAACCTACCATCGCCATTTCTCTTTGTGTGGTCAGCAGCGGGGCCAGTCGTGCCAGATGGTGTTGACCCTTTACTCAAGAGCCAATCGAACTTGTCCTCAGACTTCGTGTTGGTCCACGTGCATCGCTTGTTCTCAAAATCACAGGTGGCTACGAAAATGAGTAAAGAGCATCGAATAAGTAACAACCAGGAGTAAATAAAAATGTCAACTATGTGTAAGTGGGAGTATCAGAAAGGTTTAAATAAAGATATCAGCTAGCCTTGAACAGAGATGTCACCCAGGTTTGCTAGGTTTAAAGAGAAATATCACCCAGGTTGATTGAAGCAGAGATATCAACTAGGTTTGAGCAAAAACATCAGTCCAGCTTCAAGTAAAGAAAACGTAGCAAAGATGGCAGCCAAGATTAAGCAATTCAAAAATTACTCAGGTTATTAGCCGCGCTTCGACAGATCATAGACATGAAATTACACTTAAGCTGGAGAGTAAGCGTTCAATTCTGCTCAGTTTGGCAACTTAGGGAGATAACAATGGATACAAATTGATACAAATGAATAAAAATGGGTACAAACCTGGTTGATTACACAAACCATCGAGCATTTTAATATCATCGATTGCAATGTCGCCAGTGAAACTTCTGCCACGAACACCTTCGATTACAACCTGGAAACATAACGGCAGAGTCGCTTTAACTCGAATCATGCCGCGAGTACATCTTCGATCAAACAATAACAACATAATTACGAATGTTATAGATCCATAACGTGATCACGTGAATCCGTACCTTGTAATTATTTGTGGTTGTGATCGAGAGCTGTCCAATCAGCCATTGGTTGCCTTGGTTACTTGTTCTAGACCATGCTGCAGTTGAAGGCAAGCTCGATCCAGTTTGAATGTAGACATTTAGCGAGCCAATTGACGAGCCGTACATGTGATACCAAAACTGTAAACATTTGCCATTCGTCCTTGACGCCGATGGGTACTGCTGGCTCATGAACCACGCCTTGTAGCCAGGTCTTTGCCAGCCTGACGTCTCAATGTACATGTAATAGCCTGCAACGATAGAATATAGTCTTTGGTCTACAGCGAAGCTATTTTGATGATAGCCCTCCTATTGTGCTGCAAACATCAGGTTTCAATTCACAACGGCAAATGTGGAGATTGCTTTTGAATGTGAAAGAGCAGAGCTTGAAGAGTGGAAAAGAGCAAAGCTCAAAAATCAGAGATTAAAGAGCAAAAACCTAACAAGTGGAGGTTGAAGGCCAGTTTAAGAAATTTCTTCTCTATGCCTGATGTTAGTGAAACATGTTATGCCATTGGCAATAAAGGGATCATTAAATGCTATAATTTTTAGAAGAGCCAACGTGGATTCAGTAGTCGGTTTAATCAATTTTCAAGTTCTAATACTATGTCGTGATATACCTTTATTGTTTCCGTACGTGTGGTCATTTGCTGGTCCTGTCCCAGTACTGGCTGTTGATCCAGTAGCTCTGGTCCAGTCAAAATTGTCACGTCCGCGAACATTCATCCAGCCACACAATGGTGGATTTGTCTCTTCGAACGTACATTCCACTAAGAACAAGCAATAGAGCACGGTTAACATCATGCATGGAATTTCATAGTACAATTATGTACAGGAAGAGGTTTAACTGTAATAAGATGCAATCATTTAATCAATGATACTAACATGCAGCAGGACATGTGGCTGAAACTGAAACGTCATCGATGGCAATATCTCCCAGGTAACCATTGCCTCTTATAGCCTCAAAGACGATCTGAAGAAAAACGAAAACGAGGCTGGATGTCGCAGATTTGATACATCTGATAGTTAAGTAAGCTCACTGGCTCAGTAAGTTCAATTCCACCGAGTTACGGGTCAAGTGCATAGAAGTCTCCATTTAAACTCGCATATTATAAACTTTCACTATACCTTGTAAGGAGGGTTGACATTCATTAACACGTGAGCTGGCTTCCACTCGTCGCCATGAGTTCCAAACTTGGACCACACTGGGCGACCGAGACTTGCACCGGCCTTCAGGTAGACGTTCAACTGGTTGACATGTGTACCATACATGTGGTACCAGAAATTGAGACACTGTCCCTTGGAGGTGATTTGGTTCTTCGACATCAGTCTCGCGGTGTCATTGGCGCGTCGCGGAGACGAGGCTTCGATAAATGCATACCAACCAAGAGCTAGGAAGAAATTCGAGAATGAAATAACAGATGGCGAAAAGTCTAAAGTCCACAAATTTACCAGCGATAGCACAAGTTTACACTGGTCGACATCGTCATAATAAACACGGCTGTGATCAGTGTGAGGATTAAACGATGTCTGAGAAGTAGAGAAATAATCAGCGAGGTTTACTTGGCAACCAGGTGAATTTCTCATCGTATCTGTTGCATGCTGAAGATATCACCAATTTGTTGTTATCCGGTGGGTTCGAGTATCCCCTGTAAGGCCTCAGGCATTTTCCACTTCTGATGTGTTGCAAAGATCCCGAGCTCAAAAAACGCCATTTGTCTTGTCCGCAACTGTTGCTCACGCCAACCTATGAAAAAACAAAATTACTCCATCAAGTCCAAATACGATAAACAAAACGTCCTGAGATAAATCATGATACGATAAACAACTTGGACGAATCCAAATACGACAATCCAGACATGATGTCCTGGGATATTACCCGAATCGTTTAAGTTATTACCCCAAAAATTATGTCATTAGACAGGTAGCCACTGCAATTGGTGGCCTTAAAAGTCAAACCACGCATGTGTAAAAGCTCCATCTCGTTGATAAACAAATCATACATTGAAGCAGTACTTACGATTGTACCCTCAGCTGTGGCACCTCTAGCAGGCCTCACACACTGCCCGTACTGTCTGTGCTTCAGTAAACCATCAGACGTGAGAATGAACTCGAGTCTCGTCTGTCCGCAGCCAGCGTAGGTAACCAACGGCTGGTCATTTCTCGGTTTGCTCCAAGCTCCACCCAGAACGTGAATACACTTGCCGGCAACATGCACCAATGAGCCTGGCCCTCTCGGACCGACAGCTCCCTTGCCTATCGTGTGGTCAAAGCTGGGACCGGTCCCGGCTGAATGGGTATAGCCTTGCCAACGAGTCCAGTTAAACCTTGCCGACCCATCCTGGTCGTATTGGCAGAAATTCGTCTCAAAGTTACAGTTGAATGGTCCAGTGGCTGCATGGAAACATAGACGAGTTACGAAACAATACAGTGTAACATTCATAATAATAAGAAATACAGTGGATGCTAATACTAATAAATATCCAGTAAAATAGCAGCCAGTGGCGTGGTTTCCATCTTCACTTCTTCGGGTCCATCAGCTTCACCCGATACTAAAATCACCCTTACCACTAAAACAACTAGTTTACCGTCGGGATCCAACTGTAACAATGACCTGCGTAATAAGTCCAAATTGTTGCAGCAACTGCCCCGCTATGCAAAGTGAATCCACTGTTAATATGTTGCCTAAACAAATTCGACAAACAAACTCACGTATGGATGTTGGAGTAGTGACCGGGTAAGGTGTACTTGGTCGCGGGCTCGGCGGTCCGTTGGGGTTGGCCTTTGGCGGCTGCACAGTGCAAGATTGACTTGTGATCTGAACGTCATCGATTGATATGTCTCCACGATAGCCTCCGCCAATAACACCTTCGAATATGATCTGAAATAAAAGCAGTTGACACAGTTGACAAAGCTTCCATGCTACCGCACCTTAAATAAAACTAACAGGCTAGTTAGCTCTCCTTGTTCAGTGGCAGCATGTGATGTTTGTAATGATACAATTGTTGCCGAGCACGCTGTAGCAAAACATTGCCTTGAAAATTATCAGAAAGGCTCTAGACACGTATTAAGAGTCACCTTCATTGGCTTTACTAGGACATGAGACATAGGAAATGCATTACTCTGTGGCTCTCTATAACTCAAATAGCGTCGTTTAGTTTAACTAGGTAAACCCATTTATACCGATACGTCGTATGCTACCTGCAGTGAATCCTAAATATGCAAAAACCTCTATACAACGGACGCCTTTTTACAATGGGCAAAACATCGATCCCATAGGTATGCCTCATATGGAGGTTCCAATAAATTAATAAAGCCTCGTTGCTTGTTACGTGACATGATCTATTAACCTCTCATCATGCTTATCAATAGACTTTATAACGATTAACAGCTGCTTCCACGTTGAAAAATCATGTTGCATTGATATACTTTCATGGAATATCCATGAAAAAACCTACCGAGTGTTCAGAACTGCTTCGCAGAGGCACTGAAGCGAAGGACCAGGGCGAACCTTGGCTGGGATGCTGTTGACCAGTCAAATTCCAAATCAGCGTCTCCTTGACGGAGCCTGTAGGCACTTTGTAGATGACGTTGAGACTGCCGATGTCAGAGCCGTACATGTGATACCAGAATGTCAAGCATCGTGTTGATGAGATTAAGTTGTTAAATTGCTCACTCTCCAAACGGGCCTTTTCTCCGCGTGAACGAGGCGATGAGGATTCGATGTACAAATATGTTCCTGCAATGTTCGTGTAACAAAAGTCAATTAAACTGCCCTGTAGGTTTTCCATTAGCCTCATAGGCAAAACAGACAAAGTAAAGAAAGCTCTCCGAGCTATATAGCTACATTTATAAGGTTATTTCAGGCCCACTCCTGGGCTACACTGAAGATAAGGCCTCAAAAGGGCAGATTCTAACGTAATAACAGTATCCCTGGAATTTCCCAATCCACTTTGACCCTTTATAGGCACCAAGTTCAAATCGTATCGAATTTGAAGAGAGATAGTTACACATCCCGTAAATCAATCTGAAGGGATGACCATTCGCATTCATCAAATTCGCAACTTCCAGTTAGATACACGCCATGAAATCTCGAAAAAAAATAAAAAAACAGCTTACCGCGTGAAGATCCGGTCGTATGATCAACACCGGGTCCAGTTGAGCTTGATGATGTTCTTCCCTTCTGCAGCACCCAGTCGAAATTATCGGTCTTCAAATTGCTGTACGTGCACAATCCACTCTCAAACGTGCACGATCCTAAAGCAAACACGAAAAAAGCGATCCTCTATGTTACAATCAACTGGCATAAATACGCGGTCCTTCAACAAACACAACAGAAACAGTAAAAACAAGAAACACAACACAACTCTTTATAAAGTGATGGAGTTCTCACTCATTAATGCAGGGTGCAAACTGCAAAGCTTAGCAATGGAATATTGTACAATTATGCAATGTGAACGTTAGCGTTGTGTAATTACCTGGAGCGGGGCATGGAGAGCCAGTCAATTTTACGTCATCAATGGCAATGTCTCCTTGGTATCCAGAGCCAATTATTCCTTCAAAAACAATCTGAAACAAAACAGATAACGAATACAGTAAAATGTCTGATTAAATTCCCTGTCTGTTAACCCTCTTCTAAAGCCAAAGTTTGTAAAATGTTGATTGATTAAATCACAAAGCCCAAAGTTAGTTTAAAGTAACTTCACACAAGCATTTACGAGAGGTTAACTTTAAAATTTATTAGGCCCCTCTCTGTGACGCCCTGTCTCTAGTTTGCCTCCTATGAAACTTCAAAAACTGAATACGCAATACGCCCCAGGAGCTAAACAGAGCATTTACTGGGAATCCCCCTCCATAAACATCAATCCTTAATGACACCCTGAAGCACTTAACAAGCTTCAAAAATCGTTGCATGCATTCAGGGAACTTAAACCAGGCAGAAAACAATGAACAAACCTCGAACGCTTGCGTGGACACGATCGTTTTTCGTGCAATCCTCCACCTATTCCCTTGGTTGCCGCTTTCAACCCAGATTGGACGCGATGGCAACGTGTTGCCAGTCTGCACGTACACGTTCATTGTTCCAATGGCAGTGCCGTGCATGTTGTACCAGAATTCCAGACAAGAGCCAGTTGTGGCACTGCTCGTCGGTGATATAAGGCGTGCCTTGTCTCCGCGAACTCGTGGTGAAGACGCTTCGGTATACATGTAAAAACCTACAAGAACATTAAATATGAACATAAGGAACATTACAACGAAATATATAGCAGTTACCAAAGTGTAAATTAATACATCTTTCCAAAAGTCAGAGCTCATTCAATGCAAACGATGCTACTACCAATTAATAAACAAGTAACCATTGGCGCTTTACAATTGCATATTCCACCGAGTTACTCTTTGACTATTGGTCTAGGCAATGCCTTAAATGCATCTCATACAATATACCTGAAGCAGAGTTGGTTGTGTGGTCAGTGCTCGGACCGGTTCCTGTGGATGTAGTGAGACCGCTTCCACGAGTCCACTTGAATTGAACTGCGTTCGTCTCTTCGTGTCTGTAACCGCAAAGACGAGGGTCCTCAAATGTGCAAGTCGCTGAGAGAAAGAAAAACAATTCTTCAGTATACATTATGTATTTAATGCGAAACGTGGAGAAAATTTTACCCAGGCACCAATATTTAAGCCAAGGGGCAATAGTTCTTGCAATCATCTTTTCACAATTGGACCAAGTGAAAAGAAAAACTTCGCATACAATAATTGGTATAAATGATAAAATACTTCTTGCAACATTTGATGCGACAAAATCAGTTACCATATAACAATAACGCAATGCAAAAAATATAAACCTTTAAAAAGAAAAAATACCTGTTGGCTGCTGACAAGGACCATTTTTCACCGAGATATCATCAATTGCTATGTCTCCTTGGTAGCTAGTTCCAGCCTTTGCTTCAAATACAATCTGAAAGAACAACACAAAGCAACTTTTAGCAACAGCCAATACCACGAAATACAGCTATAAATATAACACAGAACCGCGATAAAATTCACAACGACTTACACTGAAAAACCTGCTTGAATACAAAGTAACAGAGGCGGAGTTCCATCTGTTTCCTTGTGTGCCGTTTCTGCTCCAAACAGGCAGATGCAATACTCCAGAATTGTTCACGTAAACGTTCAGTGCATTGACGTCTGGACCGTACATGTGGTACCAGAATTTGAGGCATTTGCCCGAGGTTGCAGTGGTTGCCGGCATTTGCACGCTGGTGAATCTGGCCTTGCCATTACGTCTGGCATTGGAGACCTCCAAGTAGATGTAATAACCGTATCCTTCAATGAAGAAACAATATCTTATCAGCTGGTGGATGGATAGAAGTGAGGTCTTCAAAATGAATGAAAAGGTGAATGCACTGGCGTATGCATGATGCAATTAATAAATTTACTTACACATGTATGAAGCAATGACCGATGGTAGGGTACATGTATGGAGTGACTGGTGGTTGGGTACAGGTATGGAGTGACTAATGGTTGGGAACATGTATGGAGTGACTGATGGTTGGGAACATGTATGCAGGGACTGATGGTTGGGAACATGTATGCAGGGACTGATGGTTGGGAACATGTATGGAGTGACTGGTGGTTGGGTACATGCATGGAATGACTGGTGGTTGGGAGCATGACTGATGGATGGTTAAATCAAAACGCATCAGAATTCTTACTTGTTCCAAGCGTGTGATCCGTAGATGGACCTGTTCCGACAGATCCAGTTGATCCTCTGTTCCTCGTCCAGTCCATGTTGTCTGTGCGTTTATCTTGAAACCAGTACGGTGCGCATATGCCCTTTTCAAAGTTACAATCATAGCCATTATTACCTGGGACAGAATAATGAACAAATACAAGTTTCGACCATACACAGGCTAATTCATCAGATATCCGGCATAATAATTGACAGAATAATACGAAGATTGCTAACAAGAATAAGAGTAAAATTATTAAAGAGGGGTGAAAACGGTGCATAATGTAAAATATACATAGTGCCAATGTTGGTGATATTAATTTTAAAAGACGTTACCACTGGTGGGCGTCGGTGTGGGCGATCTGGTTGGCGGAACTGTTGTTACAACTGAATTGGGTGACGCCTTCGCAGGTACGACTGTGCAAGCACCATCCCTGAAGACAAAATCGTCGATTGCTATGTCACCAGTGTAGCTAGTTCCACGTACTCCTTCGACGGTGATCTGTACAAAACAACAATATACACGTTGTCTCTTGTGAACAACAACGACAACAAAAACAAAAAAGCGTTATTGTGCATGTAAGAGCAAGTTGCTTGTAGTAGTAAAATGCCTTGAAATGTGTCGCTAGAGGACAAACTTGGAATCACGAAAATCGATATTCTATTACAAAGCAAATTTATATCTAACTTCAAACAAAACACTCAGGTTACATTATGAAAAGTTGCCCATAAAAGTTGATTAAACCAAACACAAGAACAGTACTCAACTTAGAAATGTTTTCAAGTGCAGCCGATGCTATTTGAAATTTAGATGAATTTAAGAGAATTTCGAAACTCATCAATTATCTAAAGCGACAACCTCGTCTTCCAAAACAATCTTTAAAAACACAGGGGTCAACAGCTTTAGGCAGCGTTTCAAAGCCATTTTTTCTCACGCCAGTCACGAGCAAAGAGCATATTTATACTAAGGAATCACCGACTTACAGTGTAGGTTCCACTGATTTGACCAACATTAAACTGCCCATTGAACCATGTATTTCCTTGCTGTCCATTGAGCCTCCAGGCCAACTTTCGTCCTGTTGTGCTACTGTTCACGTACATTTTAAGGGAACCAATGGAACTGCCATACATATGGTACCAAAACGTAAAGCATCGACCAGCACTGGATGTCTTGTTGAAAACAGTGCTAACCAGACGAGCCTTGTCTCCGGTCGTTCTTGGCGCCGATGTTTCAATAAACAAATACCGTCCTGTGATGAAGATAAACAAACAACGTACATCATAACATGCAAATAAAAGCAAATAGATGTTTTTCTGGAAACACATTGACCAACTTTCACTGCATCGCCTTAAAACCTCTCGGAACAAAATAAACAGGTAGTTCTGAAGTTGGTCATTCATTTAGGCAAAGTATATTTTAAAAATATATCAACTTGTGTCTTTCATTGGTGTAGGATTGTAGGATTCGACCTTTTTCAAAAATCAGAACATCAATGCAGATCGCATTGCGCAAAAGTATTCCAAGACATTCGCTGGGGGGGGATTCCTAATGCCATTTAAAGGGCAAAGCCAGATTAATAATGCGATTCCAGGGTCACAGCACCTCCCGGAATTACCCCCAACAATAATGCTTCCCAATGGACAACGCATACTTTCCGGGGGTTCAACATGAAACTCTGCAATTCATTACCTGTTCGATTGCCATTGTGATCAGAGGTTGGACCTGTCCAGCTGCTTGAAGTCGATCCTCTGCCACCGATCCAATCAAAATCATCACCACTTCTTGCATTATACCACGTGCATAGGTTCGTCTCGAAGCCACAACCGCCTGCAAAGAATCACGCACTAGATTAGACGCCTGACCAGAAATAGCAAACTCTCCAAATATAACGTGCAACCTTGCGGAAAGCAAATAATTGCGCCTTAGATGTTCATACCTTGCTGGTACAAGAACCTTTGTAAATTATCAAGCTTTCGAAAGACAAACTCAGTAATACGAGCTCCCTAGACGTTCTCTAGATACACAAGCTTTCGAAAGAAACAAACTCAGTAATACAAGCTCCCTAGACATACCAGCCTTCGAAAGGCACAAGCTCATTAGTACAAGCTTTCAAAAGACACAAGCTCTCCAAAAACTGGGGCTCTCTGAATACAAAGAATAAGCAGCAGAAGAAAGAGTGGCACCATTCATTACGTTAACCACATACCTGGGCTACGGCATTTTCCTGTCGAAACTGATATATCATCGATTGCAATATCACCACGGTAGCTATAGCCAACGACACCTTCGAAAACGACCTGTTAACAATAACGTAATACAACTAAATCTTGAAGTCGGGCATGAATGACTCGAAAGCTGGTCAAACCATCAAGTTTCAACTGAATTCGAATAGATTGACAGAGAAGTAACGCTCAAAAACTGGTCAAAAGTTAAATGCTCACATTGGCAGAAGCTGAGCCAATGGTAACTTGTCCCTTAGCCCATTGGTTGCCTTGCTGTCCAATCATGCTCCAGCTGGAATTTCCCAGAGGGCTAGACGCGCTTGCTCTGACGTATACGTTCAAACGGCCGGTGTGCTGGCCAAACATGTGATACCAAAATGACAAACAGTTGCCACCGGCTGAAAGACCAGTGTACTGTTTCTGAATCCTTGCCTTGTCTCCACGCTTACGTGGACTTGATGCCTCGATATACGCATAATAACCTGGAATTAGATACAATAATTTGAAAAAAATATGTTAAAACTGCAGAGTGCAGTGTCAACTGCAAAGAAGCATGGCATAGCATTGTAGTGATAACTAACACAGTGCAACTCTTACCCGCCGTGGTTCCTGTAGTGTGATCCGAGCTTGGTCCTGTGCCAGTGCTGCCCGTTCTACCACGGTGCCTTGTCCAGTTGAAATTGTCGTTCACCTCGTCCACATAGCCGCACAAGTCCTTCTGGAACGTGCATACACCTGTTGCCAAAGGATTGCATTGCATTAGCAAACAAATCACTGCCAATAGTTCCTATCCGACATTAATGACTACTTAAACATATTTGTCACCTGTGTTCGTTTGCCCGCAGGCACCATTCTTAAATGAAATGTCATCGATTGCAATGTCTCCTTGGTAGCTTGTTCCACGTGTGCCTTCAAAAGCAACCTGTGAAAACATAAAAACCCATTGAAATATGTCTGGCAAGCCAGCACAACAAATAGACTCACTGTATTGTTTTACTTGAAAAGCAAGATCTTGCCTGGAAAGACGATGCATTGTTGACTGTCAGGGTGACATTTCTCCACACGTTTCCTTGTGTTCCTCTCTTGCTCCAGATGGGTGATCCGAGGCTTCTGTTGTTGGCGGTCACGTAAACGTTCAGTCTGTTTACGTGCGGCCCATACATGTGATAGAAGAATGTGAGACACTTGGGGCCACTGGGCATGGGTGGCGTGAACAGAACAGCGGTATCTCCATTCCTCCTTGGACTCGACGTCTCGATGTACATGTAAAACCCTGTCGACCATATTAAAAATCAGTGGTTACAAAACACTTCCTATCAATTCTATACATGGTTTAAACTACTTCTAAAGCATTTTATCACGCCAGTAGACATCAAGCCCATCTAAAACTGTTGCTGCGAAGCCCATTTAGTTCAGGCCCATCTAAAACTGTTGCTTTTGGGTCAGTAACAAGCTTATATGGCTTACATTCGTATGTAGCTCACAAAGCACATATAGTTCAACTACATCCAAATTCATGCACGACTTACCGGCAGGGGCACAGTTTCCCCACTTTCCATCAGCCGGATAGTTTTTTGTTGTGGCACACCATTGTCTAGTATGACCAGCTCTGGTGCAGCTCGTGTAATTCCTGCCTCTGTAAACAAACGGGAACACACACGGTGCTCCGTTCGCATTTCCACCAGTTGTATAGACTGGAAAGAAAAACAAAGAGGTGGATTGCTTTGATACCAAAGCAAAAATGAGGTCTCTGCAAGATACTCTCAAAAGCGTGTTATTTCAGCATTTTGTAAAACGTCGTACTACAGTAAACACCCGCGTATAAGAACCTATGAATTCTGCATCCAGCCTATTGTTATTGTTCAAATACAATAGCCCATTGTCTCTTCTATTGTTCAAATACAATAGCCTATTGTCTCATCTATTGTTCAAATACAATAACCTATCGTATCTTCCATTGTTTGCGTAGGGATTTCAGCCTGGAAGGTTCTTAATTCACTGGTTCTCATATGCGGGTGTTTACTGTACAACACTAATTATGAACCAAGTATAACCACTCTTGCACAAAAAAGAACTTGAATAAAAAAACTAATACTGACTTTTGAAATTTGGCGTGCTTGATGTGTGATCTGTTTGGGGTCCAGTTCCACTGGATGATGTCGATTTAGTTGCTCTGGTCCAATCAAACGTGTCATTTTTCGATTGTATATACGAGCAAGTTCCTCTCTCAAAGTCGCAGTTTTGGCAATTGCATAGACCTATGACTGGAATATACACAGGAAATGACATCATCGTCCCTTTATGGTTCGCGCCCATTTTAAACTCTCTTGCACGTGCTTCAGTGCGAGACATACCTCATTGCTGAATATGACATTGGTCGGTAATTACTGGCAATCACTTTGAGAATTGTTACACAAAAATTCACTCACCTGAGATTACTAGGAAAATTAACGCTTTTACGGATAATTGCCAATGTCTCTCCATTTCGGAGGATGCTCCCTTGGCGAGGGGAAGCAAAAAAGGCAGCCCTTCTCTTTCTTTGCTTAATTCGCAGGTTAAACGTCACTTGTACTCCTCCCAAGAGGCTACAAATAACCTTAAATTAAGAAAAGAATACTTTAATCGGAGAAACTTTCGCGGGAAGAAACTTTCGCGATTTTCGCGTTTTTGGCCTAAATTCGCGAAAGTTTATTGCGCGAAATTTTCTAAAATATGAAATTCGCGAAAGTTTATTCTTGATAAAAATTTCAAAATTGGAAATTCGCGAAATTTATGAAAAAGTTTCACTTTGAATAAAAAATACTTCAAGGTTTCTGTTTAAAGTTTCTGTTCAGACTTGGAATTCGCGAAAGTTTATTCTCGCAAAATATCCGATTTTGCCTAAAACGCGAAAGTTAATTCTAGAAATTTCGCGTTTTTTTCGCCTCGCGAAAGTTTCTTCCCGCGAAAGTTTCTCCGATTAAAGTATGTTGTTTTTCTTGCACCGACAGATAGCAACTTCTCGCCACTGGTCTCCCAAGTTCAAATTAAAGAACGGTATTAATTTAGAGTACATATGTAATCTGTTGAGTGCTTTGTCTTTTTTGTTGTTGTGTTTAAAGATGTTCCTCTTTAGGCAGGAACACACTTCCCATAAAAGCAAAGCAATTTGGGCAAAAACAGACATTTTCATCAACAAGCAAAATCGAAAGATGGAAACTGTGTCGGATTAGTCCTACTTCATCGTAATTAATCGCAAGGAATAAAAAACGTTGTTTCTCCCGAAAAAAATGCGACGAATACGATGAAATACGATGAAATACGATGGAGTACGATCTCCTGGGCCCGGGAATCTGATGAAATAGGACAAAATACGACATGTGAAAACAAATTTATTACAAGTTTTTTTTATATAAAAAAGAATGCGATTCATGATTTCCGGAACAGATTTAATTTATCGCAAAAAGGCCTGACAAATTTTTGCAAGTCTGTGATATATCAAGTTTTGTGTGTCATCTTGACAGCTGTCCAAACAAAATAAATAAGAGAAGAAAGCCAAATCTAAACATGGATACAGCACATTAACAAAGAAGGCATGTAACCTAATCTTCAATATATTTGGAAATCTGCAAGAATTATGATAAATCGGGAAAAAATGGGATTTGAAATTCCACTCGAAATTGGTTGACTTTTTAAACTATCTGAACAATTCTAAAAACGAAAAGTCAATAAATAAAAAAATAACTGGAAAAATTTACAGCGCTAGATGGTATTTTCAGATGTCATTGGCTTGTTTTTGGCACCGGGATAGGGCCTCGAATCTCGATGCGGTTCAAATCAAACATTGAACTCGTTATTGAAGCAAAACACTTCAACATATTGTTTAATGCTCAGCAACCCAACAGTGATATATCGGTGGGAGTCTTTTTTGTGGTATTCTTGAAATGCAGTACCGGAAACCTGGGCTCAATATCCTTGCAAATAATTATCAGGATAGGGGCTTATTCGAGGGGAGGGCTTATTCGAAGGTGGGGGCTTTTCGAGGATTTACGGTAATTCATGGGCTATTGCTAAAAGGAGAAACAGGATGCATACATTGTATCGGAGGTGCAATCAAAAGGGTGTTTACATCAAAAAAATACACACGGTCATTGCAGAGGAGATTCCCTTGCCTAGCTATCAAAACTATAAAACTACTACTATAAAACTATAAAACTATGAAAGTATTGTCATCACAGAATAGATAAAACGCACAGTTAAATTTCTGGAGCTTTTTCTCTGTTTTCCAGGTTTTTTAATTGAGGTATTTCAAACGGTTTCAGAGATGCCATCAGGGGGAACTTTAGATCGAGTACCAAAACGAAAAAGAAATTCGAGATCATGAGGCACCGAGGAACTTCGTACCCGTTCTGGAAGTTTCGTTTGTTTAGATTGCATGACTAATGTTTGCTACGGTAGTCCAAGCCTGTCCTCTTTGTTTTGAAAAAGATTTCTGCGGAAATGGTTCGACAAATAACACTTCTCGCATGAAAAAGTGTTCGTGCCTATTTTTCCATACAAAATTTTCTCTTTTCGCCATTTTCAATTTGTCATTCCCTGGCTATCTCGTTCCCCGGTCGTTCCCGTTCCTCCTTTTAGCAATACAGCCAAAAGTCGTGTATAGTGTTATTGCCATCGTATCAAATTAATTGAAAAAAAATAATTGTAAAATAATGATGAACTTTGAAATTTCAGAAATATTCACACCAGTCGCATATTTTGCAATGATGTCATTTACTTCAGAAACTTGAATCAGCACTGTGTAACATCTTCTTAATTTGGCATGACACTTTTGGCGCTTAGGTAATAGTGAAGTATCTTGATTGGAATTCTATTTCCGGTACCTAAAATTACATTCTGGTTTTGAATTTGAAGCTGAGCATTTTTGAACGGATCAACGAAAAATAATTTAAATCAAAAATCAAATCAAATCAAAAATAATTTCCAAACAAAACTATTGAAATTCGAAAAGACGTGCAGGACAGGACACCACAAACGAAAGTAAATGAAGTCTTTTGAAAATGGAAATTGTTTAGCTTCTAATTATTTTTGAGCCTCAACTACAGTCTCTTATGAACCAGCTTGATATTTACAAAATACGTGTCATTTTGACAGGTTTTAAAAAAAATTCCAACTCCGATTCAAACTAAATGGCCCTTTCAACCTTCAGCTGGAAATAAATTCCAAGTCATTCAAGAAAAATTAGGTTGTGCAAAGTCCAAGTTAACTACAAAAACCCCAACGTGATAGTATATATATACGAATTACTAATTAATAACAAAGCAAAGGAGGGAATTTCCATACTGCAATATTGTTTGAAGACAAACATTCATTGCCCATGAGAAATGGGCCATTTCTCTCCACGGATTAGCATGTCAATGAAATTTTATTCAACCATTTTTATCACACGCTGTGCAAGAAGATAATTCTATTCAAACAAGGTGTTGCACAATAATACGTGTGAAATTGGAAACCATGAAGTGAGACCAAAACTTTTACTAGTAACTATTTCTTTCTAGCATAGAAAAAATCACTTTACAAAATGTCACCAAACAGGGTGCACCCGCAAACCCAATACGAACAGGAACTTTTGATCTTTTGTTCCACAAAAGCAGGCACTCGGTGGGTCAAACAAAAGGAACATATATTTGCATTTTATTATATAAACCTTTGAACACGGTCAAAATAATGTGTAAAGCTCCATTCATTTCAAACACAAACCACACAATTCCTGTTTCGTTCTCGCATCATCATAGCCCGCTTTTCATTATCAGAGAAATATCACTGGACTGGAGTAATGTCATCTATTATTCTATTTATTACAATACAATGATGACAACTGTGTATACACGTTTTTTTTTTTATAAGAAACCTGGCGCAAGGCCTAGTAGTAAAAGTTTCTTAATTTTTAGCCACAATTTAGTTCTAAAAGTTTCTTAAAAGTTTCTTAATTTAATGAAAAAATTTGCAGTGAAAACGAAGAAAAAAACGTGGATGTAGCAAAATATTAGTATTATAACAGAGAAAAATCGTCAATGTGAAAAATCGTCATGTGGAGCCGACAATGTTATGCTTTGCACATAAAACACACTTACTGTAGTTGACATTTGTTCAACCCGTAAAGGAAAAACGTGTTTCCGAAATTTCTAATGTTTCTTAAGTATTTCCTTGTAGTTCTAAAAGTTTCTTAAATTTTTGGGTGTCTAGATCTAGGTTTCTTATAAACCGGTTTCTTATAAAAAAAAAACGTGTATATACCTTTCCTGTCTTCCATGAAATGTGATTCACGAACAATATCATGGCAAGTGAGTGCTGTGCTGAACATGTGCAGCCAAAATAGAAATGAGTCAAAGAGAAAAATAATAAAAATATGGCCAGCTTATTTAGGCCCGTGTGGCCATGTTGCTGTGTTGTATTGTTTCACTTGGCCCCCAATCCCCCAAGCAGTGTCCCTCTGCAAGCCGCGCAAACAGGAAAACAACAGGGGGCACCCTAATCAACATTTGTTCAGATAAACAAATAAGCGATGTATTGCTGTAACCTATTGCACAATGCTTTTAGAACTATCCTAGCTTTCAGCTGCATTACAATTTAATGAAATTTTCGACGACAAAAATGTCCGACATGGGAAACATGGCGTTTCAGAATAGCGGGGCAAATAGCTTAGCGAGGAAACAAGTGATAAACTAGTTTTGATAATGACACAAGTATCTGAGATTAGTTATAAGAAGAATTAAAAGAATATGATAATTGTGCCAATAACTTTATCTAAATTAGGTATTTGTGTTTAAATATTTACACATTATTCTTGTCTTGCTCTTGATCAAACTGCGAAACGCGAACCAAACAACCCGCACGCACCAAGCTGGTGAGATTGATGCCAGATCAGCGGTACAATTAACAGGATAGCCTTCATTAAACACAACAAATATAAAAAGATCCAAACATCCAGGTTACATAAACTACTTCAAGACCTGTTAAGTTTTACAACGGCTTTCATCACGACAATGAAAAGCCCAAACAAGACAACTTGTATCATTGCGGTGTGCGTCCAGCTCCAGACAAATTTTGCAAAGTCATGGCGAAACGCAAATGCCTGATGCGAAAAGTAACTCCCAAAAATCGTCCGCTAATTGCATGCTAGCTTGATGTCGTTTGTGTTTCAAGTTATAATTGACCTCAAGCGAGTTTCAGCACACTAAACGAAATGGCTGCCGAAGGAATAATCCTTTTCTACGCCCACAAAATTTTGCAACGTAAATGTCCCATGAGACAGAGGAAACAGGTCAAGGCATGCTTTCTCGAGCGCAAGTGCAATATTGTCAGACAAATGTTAAATTAAAATGGAGTTGAATGGTTTAACATTAAGCAGAAGTTCCATTGACGAAAAGAAGAAAATATAAACAAAATGCGTGTGTGTACTATGTACTATGCGGCGCGGTAATACTTACAAGGCTAGAAGTTGATACTCTCGCTTCGCTTGACAGTTGTCCGTGAGTTGCAAAGTGCAGACTGCAAAAATTGAGCAACGCCTTCCTGTGGCTGGCTGGCTGGCTGCCTCGTGTTTGCTGCAGGCGGGTGAAATTTGATGCAAATATTTCCTTGAGCTTCACAGTCAGCACAATTTGAGATGACAAGGGGAAATTGGACGGACAATTGATTCGGCTTGGCTCAAAACCGGATCGCTTTCTCACGTCTGCATAATTGGCCAATAACAGTGGAGCACTCAGTTACCATTGTGTGTGCTGAGTAGGAATTTCGCAAACCTGCTCCACCGAAAGACAGACAGTTCCTCTTTTACTTCCGATACAAAATTGTCCAAGGATCATGATTATGGTAATGATAAATTATTCAGATAAAACAAAAGAACATCGATATAATTTCTTAATGGTCAAATTACGAAATTTATCCAGACGAAGGTGAATGGATTATCCAAAGGAAATATCGTGTTATTAAATAGGAATTTAACGAAGCCATCTCTTGGACTGAGTAAAGAAACCAAACACTTTTCACACGAGAGAACCACTTCAAACAATATCCAGGCTTAAAATTATCGAAAAACAATGCAGGTTATCGGAAGCTCGGCAAAACTTCAATTCTTTTTCTATTTTTATTCCAAAAAGTGTGGATCGTATAGTGGGTATGGGGTAAACAATTCAGCCAACCAGTCTGGACCTGTTCTTCATCCACCTGGTCTGTGGGGTGTGCGTGCAACAATCCATAATTAATGGCAGCATTTCTGTAATGGGAGAAAGACCGTGGATTGGTGCTCTTATAAACCAAAAGGCTCAAGGCCCAGCAGAAACAATTTCTTAATTTTTGGCCCCACTTAAGCTCTAGGGGTTTCTTAAAAGTAGAAATATTAAGCTACTGTTACATGGGGCAATTTCTCTGCCAACTTGTGTCGCAATGGCATTGCATTACAAAACAAGTTGCTGGCCAGTTGCAGTTGCTTGGTGTAAAATTCCCTTTTTGCGTTTTGCAACGCAGATTATTTGATCTCGCAGCGATTGCCTAAAGGAAAATTCTGTTCTACGTTATGCAACGATTGCAAGCATATTTTGGGTCATTGCACTGTGTCAAATCGACCTTTGCATATTGCATTGTGCATTGCAACTTTACAGTTGGCGCAACGCAAGCGCAGTTAACGTTTTTCATTGACTATTCCCCAAAACAGCCGTCCGTCTTCAGTCGTCGCAGGTTGCAAAGATGGTTGCTGCGGTTGACGCCCCTTGGCGAAACTTTGCTGCAATCCCTTTGTTTACGATTGCGAAACAAGTTGCCGTAAAATAATGACCCGTGTAACAGTAGCGTTAAAAACACGGGGGTATTGCAAACTCCGTATTAGCATCGCAGCCGACTCTGTGTGATTCGAACACTCTGTTGAAACACGAAAGTACTCGAACTTTACGTCCGCTTCACGTAATGGTTGTTGACGCGCTGTAAACCCAGAAGAGACCAATGTCTTCCTGAACTGAAACTGCGAGAGCTGCACAAAAATGTCTAAAATTGCGTAATTATGTCTAATTTTTGTAGCTCTAACAGCTTCTTAGGCTTTGGACTGTCTGATATGGCAGAATTCTTATAAACGAGTATACACTGAAAGACAAGATTATTTAGAGTAAAAGGGACAGATAGGATTGAAAAGAGAGGTCGTTTTGTCCGTTCGCACGTAAAACTTTATTTCGCTTTATTTCCATGATTGTTGTTTCAAGTGAATACGAGGGAGATATTTGAGAAACAGGTCTCTCTATTGTTGGGAAGCCTGGCCTTGTTGAGATACAATTCTCAAAGCATATTACGTCATTGCAAGCATAATCACATCAAGTAATTCATATCGCACATTGTTGTTGTTCTATTGTGATTCTGTAACAAAATGTAATTGTACTATTTTAAATAAGCAACAAACATTCATGCAAGACTGCATGCAGTGAGCTGTCAATTCTGAATTTTATTTGTCATATGTGCATTCAAATTGAAATATATTTTTCTTTTTTATAATCACATACAATAGAAACAAATAATGTGTAAGAAAATGAAACAAGTTATACAAATGGTAACAAAACAATATCTAGATTTTAAATATACAATCTCCATTAATATCGATATTTGCATTTATATTGAAATTTAAAATAATATACATACTGCGAATTGTTCTCCCTATGCAGAGATAATGTTGGGGCACTTTGAGCAAAGACTGAAGAAATTTTTTCAGTTTCCAAGAAAAATAAACGAGGATTCACGTTCGTGTCGCAGGCTCTGTGCAAAGTGAATTCACCAGTGCTTGAACAGCAAAACAACAAAATGGCATCCACGACGCATTTACAATTACGTACAATAACTTACATTGTCTCATGCATCAGGTAATGAAACGTTGCTTCTAAGTCCAGATGTGTTAAACATGCTTCCATTGAATACCTCGCGTGTTTCAATTCTCTCATCTTCTGCGGCTCTGTTGCCTCCAATATCAACGTCGGTACTGTCGCAAACTGGCGGAGGTTCATAAGGCCCATAAGTTGAAGCAGGCTGGTCATACTGAACGTGGGCCTTTGGCTGAAAAAACAAAACAGAACAACATATCAAGTTCATCATTGACAAGCATGAACACAAATAGCTGATCCTCCCCCTGGCAACCACCCTTTATCCACCCTTTACTCTAATACAGATCAATTGAAACAGAAAATTCAGGGGGTGATGTGATGAATTGATCAATTGATAAACTCCACTCCCCAGAGTCTTTTTTCCGTTGCATTGAAAACAATGAAATGCAGCAAGCAGGCATTCTGAAGGTGGGGCATCAGAATAGTCTGACTTGAAATTAAATGAAAAATACACGTCCTTCAAGAGCAGGAGCAACTAAAGATCTTCGCGTTGTAAATTAACTAATGTTCGTACCTCTATGTACGGAAGTTCCGTGTTTCTTTCTTGCTCTACTTTTCGCCTGAACAGAAAAGAAGAAGGACTATTGAGAAAATACAATAGAAAATTATGTTGGTAGAATAGCATAAAACACAGTAACGCTTTCGTGATTTCAATTTTCAAGTGTCGCAGCCAAACCTCAAAAAGGATCTAATATCTACTGCAGAATTTCGTATTTCATTCAATAATAAATTTTTCACACTGTACAAGTTAATACAGATGGACCTCATCACATTGTACTGATAATCATTGTAAACTTGATGTTCAAATTGAAACAGAAAACAATTTTAACAGACTTATAGTTGGCTGGCAAAAATTATTTAGGGTGCAAATTGGTTTGCAAGGGGGCCACAAAGAGGACTGTTAAAAAGTTCGGACGGTCGAGATACAGAATGAATTGACTTGATAGAATAGAAGTTTCACTCACCGTTTCTTCCAATAGAATAAGAATGCACCCACAATGCAAATCACAACAAGAATGGAAATAGCGGCCGCGTATGGCAGAAAACTATTCCCAGGTTCTACAAATGATGACAATAAACGACATATCAAAATAGAGAGGTTTAGATCCTCGGCAAGGGTTTAAACTGCGCATCTACTCGGCGCACTTCTGGCGGGAATCGCCCTGAAAACTCGAACTCGACAACAATAAATAAGCCACGCACAAGATTTTCAGCAATGTTTGCATTTCTCTCAATGCATGTGAGACTAAATGGTCCATTGGTGATGACAAGGCAAGAATAGACATGCTTTCAAGAAGTAAAATATGAGATAAGTCCCTGGGCACTTGTAAAACTACAAAAAAGACTATCAACCCATAAACTTCCTTTTTTGTGGACTTCATTCAACCCCCACTCCCCCGAAAACAATGCTGTTTTCTCAAGCAGACCCCTGTGGGCATCGCTCAAGACTATCTCTAGAGACAAAATTATTTGGAGGAGGAGCGGGGCGAAAGATGGGTGCAAAACTTGCAAAAATGGTAAGTGTCCCAGGACTTTTGTTCCCTATTGTAGCACATGTCATAGCAAATTATGCAGAAACGATGGGTTACCAGTTACGTCAGTCATAGTAGAGAACATAAACGATTTACGAGCTTTACCTGCTACAGGGCCCTCATTGGTCAACATGCGACAGGCAGTATAGACTTTGTCGCTGCAACCAGCTTGATTGCACACAGCAATAGAAGCAAGTAAACTGCGCTTGGTGGCAAATACAAGACACTGCCTCATTGTTGATGGCCACTGGTTGACTTTGATAAGCGTAATTGCTGAATTTGTTTTAAGTTCTATGTTAATTGTTGTCGGCCTCTGCAACGGATGGGTACTTGGAAAGGCCTAAAATAAAAATAGTGATATAATTGGGTGTTAGTGACAATAATAGATAAACAAATGCCATGGCTACAATTATAACAAAAAAAGGAATAAGCAAAATTTGCCCTTTAAACACTCTTTTTATAAGAATACTAATTGTATTGCCAACACTCGATATTTTTAAATATTTTAGATTTTAAGTCTGCGATTATTCTTGAGCCAATTCTAAACCGGCAAAAAATCTTTTTGCATACCGCATGCGTCTAATGTATTGGATTATATATTTGTATCTTAATGCATCTTCAGCTCAGTTCTATTAAATTAGCATTGATTGAGTCAAAAACACATATATTACAGAGTTTAAAAAACCTTAGTCCTGGTGAAACTTTCTTCTTATACGATTCTTTAATGCAGAATTAGAGCCTCAATATTCTAATAAACTATATTTTTATTTAAAAAAAATGTGAATAAACAGACTAATGACAATTCTTACCATCCATGAAATATTGAAGTAGATTCCAGTGTAATTTGAAATCTGCAAGCAGCTTTGATTGAAAGGAGGTTGGCTTATGACAGCTACAAGATGAAAATAGAAATTTTTCAGATGCGAAATTCAACATGATGATCTTTTATTAAGCTTAGAGTTTGCACAGGATATAAAGACCTGGCACGTCAGCAAATCTCATCCACAGACACTGAGAGGCTTTGTAACTCAAGATTCATTACTTATACAATATACTAAGTAAATAAAATACGCGATAGCTTACGTTTGGGAAAGGTTTTTGCGACTACTGGTCCGGAAACAGTCGACCATGGCAAGGTGAATCCTGGGATTGCAAACTGATACAGGGCGATGAAGGAGTAGTTTTGTTCAGCCTCAAAGCCATGCAGCACAGTAGATGTTGCCCAAGGCTTCATTACCCTTTCCTATGGAAAAATGGAGAGAAAAATGAGAAGAGAAGACATGAGCAAGCAACATTTATTTGCTAACGCGGGATAAGGGTTATGGTAGGCAGCCTTGTGTTGGCCTGTGGCTCGAGCCCCCAAAGTTATATCCTTGAACACATCTTGACGAAACGAACCATGTGAATAGGCGAAAAAGAACTCACCAGAAACTCGATTGTATTGTTGCGAATTTTCGATATGTTCATGCGCATGTGAATATTCTTGGGGTCGTATTTCTTCAAATCACTCAACAGCGCGACTTTGTTCCAGGAAAGCTTCACTGAATTGTACTCCACTGCTGTGGCAGTCAAATTATCAAGCTTCGGATAGACTGAAAAACAGACACAACTCAATCAAACCAAACTAGCACGTTCTAATACACTGTACCAGCATCTGTAAGAACATATCCAAACATACTTTAAAGGTAGAAATTTTCGCGGGAAGAAACTTTCGCGTTTTGAAATTTTTATCAAGAATAAACTTTCGCGAATTTCATATTTTAGAAAATTTCGCGCAATAAACTTTCGCGAATTTTGGCCAAAAACGCGAAAATCGCGAAAGTTTTTTCCCGCGAAAGTTTCTCCGATTAAAGTATCAGCTCGCCATTCTAACATCTCGTTCCAATGTCCCCCATCCACGTTACAGGGCGTTAATTTGCGGAACAAAGGAATAATGGATCAGAGGTCATACCTGGAATTTTGACTTTGAAGGTTGTCGTTGCGTTCTTCACGCCATAATGCGTCAATGCTAATCCTCGCACCATGTACTCATTGAAAATCAATACTTCATGCGCACGAAGGTTGCAACTGAAGAAAACAGATGAGATCTGCTTGGTAGCGCTGCATGCTGTCAAATCAACCCAGTTCTGTGGACAGAATGGACTGGGTGCATTCAGGCATTTGTACTGACGTCGGTATGTTGCGTTCAACGGTCTGCTACCACTGGACTGAGCGGGCGGATTCTTAAATGCGAAGAATAGTAGGTGATCTTCCAGCACTTGTCTGTGTACAACATCGATTGTAAGATTCCTTGACTCTGCGACAAGAAAAACGATGTCAACGTTAGAAGGGAGATAAAGCGTACTGGCGTATTGGTGAATTTATCACCCCCGGAATTGTCTATGTTTTAATTCATCAGTATTAGATTAAAAGGTATGTTAACCGGGGAGGTCAGTGGGTTGAGAAGTTCATGCTTGTCAATGATGAATTTAATATCTGGTTCTCTTTGATTTCTCCAGCCAAACAAGGCCCATATCCAATTTAGAAAAAACAACTGACTACAATAAAGTTCTGAACTTATCCAGTCAATTCGATTTTTACTTAAAGGGCTACTCTCACCATATTTTTTTATTTCATTTCTGGGTAGTTTTTGACGTAAAAACAGGTACTGCACTTTTTAAATTTCGAAATTCGCTCATTAACACCTTTTTTCACGGCTCTAAAAGTGCGATTTTCAGAAAAAAGTCGGGCAAAAAGAAAACTGGGGCGAGGCCGGTGTGACGTAGATGCCGGAACGCATGAAATTTATTTTATTGTGTTCAGTACCAATTCAATGTTTTGCATATTATGGTCAAAACCAAGTCATATTTAAAAAATTAAATCGTGCCACGAACTAGTTCAGGATCTGAGGAATCTGTTGATGCCTCGTTTATCATGAAAAGAGTGAGTTTTTTACGAAAATGAGGATGATTTGCTCACGCTTATGCTGCAAGCCGGCATGTTTTTCGACCTCAACGTCGCAGTCTCGAGCGAGCTTCACATACAGTCTTCAGTGGTGCGGGATAGTTTTAAACAACAATATGAATTCGAAATCTATTCAATTAAAGAGGAGCAAGCTCTCTTTCAACAATTTTTCGATAGAATTAATAGTATGGAAAATTGGTGAGCTCTTATCTATGCATTTATAAGATTTAAACCAAATCGGGTCAGTTAAAAATTGCTAAATTGTAAAATTGCTAGGCCGAACAGGTTCTGGCACGGGTAAAGCAGAATTCCGCTATTTTGGGTTAATAATGCATGAAAATAACCCTATTTGTCTTATCTGGTGTGTATTTGAAGCAGCAGCTCATATTTTGGTAATATTTCAAGTGTAGTTATGGTCATAGCTGTGTAGAAAAACTAGAAAATCCCTTCCACGAGTGTGAACATTAATGTCCAGAGATCGAAGATTTCACAAGTTCAATGTGAATTCGAAGAAAAACTTTCCAGCACAATGTTGGGCTTCATACTGGTGTTCTAGTTTTGATCATATTGTCTGACTTTGTCAACAATATACACCTTTACTTTGCCTTAGGTTTCAATGTAATCACCAAGGTATATAATTTATAACAAGAACTCTATGGTTATGTCAACCAAACAATTTCAATTTGAGCAATTTTTTAACAACGCATCACTTTAGCATTTCAATATCTTTGACAAAAACCCAAGTAGTAAAGACAAAAATAATCCATAATTATCTTGCTAAAACCAAGCACACGGAAAAACTTGATAAAATAGATTATAGAACTGATGGAAATGGAAACGATCGATAAACAAACTTATTATATTCACGAATAGTTGGTTGTTTATAACGCAAATGAAAGGAAGGAAGAGGTTGAGTGATGAACAGATAACAACGTGAGGCGTGTGAATACTGGAAAAATCCATTGTCACTGCATCAGCTTTGGGGTCAATTTTCAGCCCTTAACAATGCCGAAAATTTAAAAAAAAACACACGGGGAGATGTCAATAAGCTTTGTAATGATGGTGTTGAAGTGGTTTGAAAAAACATTTGTATTTATCATTGAAAACAAGGGAGAAAACCGGACGCGACGTTGATTTTTCCATACTGAAGCCAAAGAGATAAGTTTTTTTGCGTTCCGGCATCTACGTCACACAACCTCGGCCCAGATCGTTTCATGTTGCGCGACATTTTCAGAAATGGCCTGAAAATCGCACTTTTGGAGCCGTGAAAAGAGGTGTTTATGAGCGAATTTCGAAATTTAAAAAGTGCAGTACCTGTTTTTACGTCAAAAACTACCCAGAAATGAAATAAAAAAATATGGTGAGAGTAGCCCTTTAACCCTGGTGTGTAGAAGTTAAGAAACTGTTTGTAAACACAAAAACAAAACTGAAAGCTTGTGCTGCATGAAAAAACTCTAGGCAACTGTTAAATGACGTCAGCAGACACCCAGTTCCTTCATGTCTCCTTCATCTGGCGGGGAATATTTTTGCATGCTGAGAATATATTGCAGGGAATAAACGAAATCGTTTTGATTGTTTTGGATGCAAAAATAACCCCAGAGGGGCCCCAGGAAGTTTATTTTTGATGACATGTCTCAGAATAAAAATTGCCCAGTCTGTGGTGTGTGTTTCACAGAACAAAATCGACGAAAAGATGTTGGTTGGCTTTTGTCGTGTTTCCTTATTTACGGATGCTTACGTGGGCGTCTTCAACGCGCAGCACACATCTCTGATGCAAGCTGGTAAAAGAAAGAGGAAATCGGGGAAATTCGAGTATAATCGAACAATATGAATTAGTCTTTTTATTCAAATTGGCTGATCTAATTTGTTCCTATTCAATGTAGATCATTTCGAAACGCTAAAAAGTTTGGACTTTCTCTTTAATTTAAAGGTGATGTCATTCAGCAACAGGAACTGTTATTTACTTTCGGCCTATAATATAATATCTCACTGTTTATGTTAAACAGCACATACAGCTATTTGTTGCGAAAACAAATAAATGACCTTCTTTCAATTCAACTGACTCAAGATTGTATAACGTACATATACATACGCGGCTCTTTATAATTAGTTTCGATACTAATATTAAACCATCCAACAAGCAACTTCGATATCTGCTTTCGCTTCAAATCAACAGATTGATTGGATTGTTTGGAAACATCTTTAGGTCGTACAACTACTGCGATGTGCTTACCTGACATTGCCTGGTTTGTGAGCATGAATAGCAGCCACCACTGTAGTATCAGTATCAATGCATGAAAACAAAACATTCGGTTAACTACCGTGGTGAATTTTCACCAGCTTCCAACCATTCTAAAAACACGATGTACTGCGTCTAGAAAGCATCCGAAACTCCGATACCTGATAATATTCTCCTTCTGTTTAACATCGAATGTTATTAATTCTAAACAGTGTACATTTACATACATATGAGCTCTACATTTATGATTCATACATGTTAAGTAAGAACTATTCATTCATTAAACTCGTGGAAAACGAAAAATGAATGATAGCAATACGAATGTTTCTTATGATCGCAATGCAATGCGGAAGTCAACTGTATTGTTTTCAGCAAACCGCCACGAGGCTTCATCGCCCATTGTTCTCTGTGAGGTCACATGACGGATGTATGATAAAGAGCGCAAGTCAATGCACGACGTCTGTTAGTAAAACATGGAATAAGGAATTGGAACACATGCTTCTCTATACGAAAGAACCATGGAAACAACAATTATCGTAAATCCTCGAATAAGCCCCCCGGGGCTTAATTGTAAAAATTAAGTTTTAGCTGGATTATTGTTCAATATTAAGCAAAATAAAAGCTATACGATGCAGCTAATCAATGAAGTTATTGGTTTAAACTTTCTGCTATTTGTAATACATTCACTAAACAACTTCAATGTCTGGAAACTTGGGCTCAATATATATGCCAATGATTATCGAGACGGGGCTTATTCGAGGGGAGGGCTTAGTCGGGGATTTACGGTAAGATAAAACGCAAGAAGAAGTCATCAAATTTGAATGCCAATTTAAAGAAAACATCGATAAAATATACATGGAATGGAGTAAAAAGAAAGAAGGCAGAAATTGAAAGAGAAAATTGGAAGAAAGAGCAAAATAAAGAGAGGCTCGTGAGAATGAGAGGAAGAGAAGAGAAGGGAACAAAGAGAGAGATTTTACGAGGGTGGTTGAGCGTATTGAGCTGCAATTGCAGCAGCAAATCCAGTTACTGATGCAAGTAATCCAGCAGCAGCAACATCAGTATAATCTTATAATTAACATTTCAGAACAAGTAAATCAGAAAGACTGACATTTTTGTGTTTATTATTGCTTATATCTTCTTATTCTTGATTTTCAAAATAAATATGCAACTCAGGTGGGTCAATCTCGAAAATTTTTGAACTGGTACTGCCATACAAACAGTTCCTTGCGTTTTTTAAAATCGTGCAAACTATGTACATTTTACCCACTGCGCTTAACTGAATTTTCAAGCTTTTTTAAGTCTATAAACTTAAAATAATTAACAATATCTCCGAATAACCACTCTACACTGACTCTGACTGAACTCATTCTTTGATTCCACAGTTGCTGCTCTGGAGTCAAAATTTGATTTTTAAAAGGTGCCTGCAGCTGTGGTCTCAGTGGATACGCTGGATCTCCATATATACACATAACATTTCCATCTGGAGATATCGAATGCTGCAGAAGACCAGACTCCCTCAAAATGCCACTGTCATGTCTTCTTCCTTCAAATGGACCATGGAGAAGTGCCACTAGTCCATTTGGGGTGGTAACAGATTGGAATTTCAACGCATGTATGCGTTTATGCCCATTATATAAAACTCTCTGGTTGATGCCAGGTCTGGTAATGGGACGTACAGTGCCATCTACAAAACCCCAACAGTTGCTAAGAGGAGCACCCTTGGCATGAATTGCCTCGGCATACATCTGCGACGCTGGAGAACTGAGAACCTGCCTGTTGAATGAAGTTAGCAGAAATCCCCATTGCTCACAAATCATATTCATCAACATGTTGCAAATCACACAGAGCTCTGGCACTGGTCTTGCAAACCTTGGAGCCATGTCCAAGTATCTGCATGGATATGCAAACCTCGTTAACAAGCAACATAAGGCTTATGTTGTGTCAACTTTCATCCTATTGTTTGTAATAATTTCTGCTGGTAAATTCAATGCACACTGAACGTCATATATGTGTCTTTTTTCAAATCGAAACTCTGCCTTGCATTCATCATTTGTTATTCTGTAGAAGTATGAAAAAGTAGACATAAAGTACTTTTCGTGAATTATTCACAACAGCAACCATGATGAATAGCGAAACATCTTTGCCAATGGGCAAAGAACCATCATCATTGCCGTCTCAAATCTCAACAAGGCCAAGATATCTCTTCCCATCCAATGAAACGCGCTTTTGCATGGCCATCTCATGCAGCATAAGAGACCAAATCACCTTTCTACCATTGCTAACTCCTTCTTGAACTTTTTGAAAAAGAGCTATAAATGCGGCCTCTGTGAAACCAAACTCAGCTCGAATTTTCATCTGGCCTTTTCTATTTCTAATATGGCCTTGGTGTGGCAGTGTGCAAGATTAACATGTTCCCTCGCATTTAACCTGTTTGAGAATGAAGAAGTAAAGTACAATGGTGTGGAGTAAAGACTAAAGTAGTGGAACTGACATTTTAAGCATTGTGTACTTGGATGCATACCTTCTTGAGGTGACTGGGACATGGAGATTTCCACCACGAATCCCCCAAAATTGGTCCCAAGCGGTTAGCAAACTTTAAATTTTCGGCTTTACTTCAGGTTTCGTCTTGACCCAGCTCCCTTATAGATCAGTAGTCGGAACCCACAGCAATGATTTCTACAGCGCAACAGTATACGACTTACTACTAGTTCTATCAGCAGTGCTTTTGTTGAGCCAGGAATTGTAGTCACTGCTACCCGATTGTCCCTCTGCCAAAAGCAATAATGAGGGGTCGGTCCTGGAAAATGAAGCCATTTGCGAACTCCAATGCGCTTTCAGCTGTCTCTTTGTCTGCGAAGAAACAAACATTAAAACAAAATTAAAATCTGAACCGAAGAGGACTTTCAACGCGCATTTCAGAAGCAGCCAAGCAAGTGACACATATCGTAATGCAAAAAAGAATGCTCCCTACAGGTATAAAGAATACTTTTGATTACGTATGAAGAATAGTTTTGACAGGTTTTACCTTTAAAAGTAACAAATGCTTGGCCCTTCATGCGACCATCCATTAACCTGTATTGCATCACTGGTTCATCCAAACACTCGAATCGGACGAATAGCTTTGCCAGGTCTTCCTTGTAAGCATTGCGAGGCAGATTCTTTATGTAAAGCACCTGAAAAAGACACGTCCACCTCGTGACGTAATCATGCATATGCTACTAAGAATTGGACATTCAGAATCAGAATAACTCAGATAGCGAGAACTGCAAAAACTACTTCTGAAAGGTTCAGATTCGTGAATAAAAATCATGATATTACGAATCTCAGTGCGAGTTGACAAATTATTCGCGAAATGAAGGCTCACAAGACAGAGGTTACACATTGCATTATCATGCAGATTGCAGATGACATACAATAGTGGACAATTCTCCTTGAGACACTTGTGCGAATATGAAAAAAGGCTATCAGCGCGCAAACTTCCTACTTGTTGAGCTGTATTCAAGCCCCATTCCCCCAAAACAATGTTGTTCTCTCAATCAAGCCCTTGCAGCCCGCATGCAAATGAAACTTTGTCGATGCTTTTCTCCAGGGACGACATTGTTTGGGGGATAGACGAAGGGGGTGAAGGACGTGTGGAGAATTTGCAAAATTTTCAGTGTCTCGGGATTTTTGTCCACTATTGTAGCTTAAAAGAGAACAGATGTTTGCTACATGTGAGGCACTCTATATATTTATGAATAGCTGCTGTTGACCAACACAAAAGAGCAGCATGTAATAAAGTGATACACATCGCTACCTTGCTGGGTACACCGGGATCGTAATTCTTGAACTTTGGAATACTTTTGATTTCATCAATGCTAAGTTTATTACGCTTGACATGTGCTTCATCCAATGGCTTCACTCGAACATGCAAAGGCGCCAGCACTGGACCAACCAAAACATCAATATCATCTTCTTCGCATTCATCTTCCTCTCTTTCATCTTCTTCGTTGACATAACCCTGTGCACATCTCATTCTCTTTGGCGTCTCAACAGGCTTGGCTTGGCTTTTCCGTGTACGCTTCATCCATTTCTCTCTCTCCTCATACTCCTTCAGAGTTTGCATCACTGGGTCGTCTTGAGAGAAATCTGAAAAAATAAGACCGTAGCTAATGTATGCATGAAACCTTAAAAGAAAAAACATGAAAAGAGACTTAATAACAAAAATAATAATAATAACTTCATTATTATTGTGACCATTTAAAATTACATCTGAATTGCAAGAAACGTACAATACAAATATCTTTGTACAGGCTCCAAACTCCTTCCCCCACACACTGTATCCAAATATATTGGCATAGATCATATGATGTGGCACATATAGAGAGCAATTAAGTCTGCACATTGACATTAAGAAAAGCTCCAATTAACATGAGAGCTTTGAAATGCCCTGCCAATCCAAATAGATTACTCCTGATATACATGATAAATAAAGCAAAATATAAAATGTGTACACTTATTGCTGAATCCTTAAACAAAGTAAGCCTGCTTCACTGCAATCACATTGCATACCTGTTATCTTTGGCTTTACCAAATGCTTCAATTTGTCTGCCTTGTCTGTGCTTCTATGGAGAGAGAGTTCAATTTCCATTTCTCGTCTTGTCATTTCTCTTGCGTTGCTGTATGAGGTTTCTTTTTGGAGAGCATCACCACGAAGTTTCAGTCTTTCTGTTAAGCTCTCCTTTGCTCTTTGGGTGGCAACTTCTGATTTCCCAAGTTCCACTGAGTTCTATTGGAACCAAACAAAGTTTTGTTTAGAATAGCAAATACAACTATTGAAGAGGCAATATTTGCTGTAATTGAATGCCTATGCTTTAGATTACAGAAAACAATTGCATGTAAGAACCTGGAATTTTGCATCTGATCTATTGTTCAAATACAATACCCTATTGTTTCTCATATTGTTTAAGGCAAATCACCAAAGAAGGTTCTTGTAAGTATGGGCTTACCGTATCTTATTCAATCATGCTATATTGTACTGTGCAGTAAGCATGATCAATAGCAAGCTACATTTAGTCTAGAAATACTTCCATTTACCTGGCTAGCTTTCTTGTTGCTCATATTTTCATCACAATTAAGAAGACTCAATTCAATTTCCTGATCTGTCAGTCCACGATCACGAAGATCTTGAAGCTCCTGTTCAGTTTTGGCGTGGTGCTTGAACTGTTCAAGGGAGAGAGTTCCAGCTCTTTTTTGCTGTTCATCTTTGTATACGGTTGCTGTTAGAAATCTCTTCTCTCTGGCCAGTTCGCTAATGGACAAAGAAAATTGAAATTTGTAACCACACTGTTCTAATAAGAATGTAACCATTCTTATTATGATAATTAAGTACACTTAGTGAGCATAAGTTACGCACCACCGGATAAAAAATGGCGTCTAAAAGTGGCCCGAGGCTTGAGCAAGAAAATTTACATAACAATGTATAAATACCAAATGGGTTTCAATAGCGAATTTCTTTAGCAGAAATATACTCAAAATTTCATACATTTTCAAATGAAAACATAATTTAAACTATATCATATTGTTTTACAATAATATTAAAAGAAAACTGCGAAGAGGTCCCTTAAAAAATGTTTACGAAAATTTATCGAAGTGGAGAAATTAAAACGCCAATAATTATAATTTCTTTCACTCAAAGCGACGCAAATTCTCTCTCATTTAAAGGAGAATGCTTTAACATTTTGAAAAATATAAGAATTATTTAGGTAACTGTCTTGACCTTTTACAACTCACGGCTTAAGTATTTGTTTACAACTTGAGAAGCACATGTTTTGTTTTTCAAATTTCAAATTGGGTTTTAAAAAATAAAATTTTCGTTCACTTCAGAAAATATTAAGCCCTTAAAAATTATATCAAATTATAATATTTGAAACAAATTATAGGAATATCCATGTTGGATTTTTTGTTATGACGCTTAACCTTCTTGTTTTTTACTCTGAAAAAAAAATTACGGAAAAATAGGTTTTGTAAAATCACACTCCTAAAATGATAAACAAAGACTGAAACTGAAAATTATAAAAGGTCAAGACAGTTACATGAAAAATATTTACATTTTTCAAAATTTCAAAACATTCTCTTTTAAACGAGAGAGAATTTGCGCGGCTTTCAGTGAAAGAAATTATAGTTATTGGCGTTTTAATTACTCTACTTCGATAAATTTTTGTGAAAATTTTTTAAGAGACACCTTCGCAGTTTTCTTTAAATATTATTACAAAACAATATGATATAGTTTAAATTATGTTTTCACTTGAAAATTTATGAAATTTTGAGTATATTTTTGCTAAAGAAATTCGCTATTGAAACCCGTTTGTTATTTATACACTTAGTGAGCATAAGTTACGCACCACCCGATGAAAAATGGCGTCTATAAAAGTGGCCCGAGGCCTAAGCAAGAAAATTTAAATAACAATATGTAAATACCAAACAGGTTTCAATTGCGAATTTCTTTAGCAGAAATATACTCAGAATTTCATAAATTTTCAAGTGAAAACATAATTTAAAGTATATCATATTGTTTTGTAATTATATTTAAAGAAAACTGCGAAGGTGTCTCTTAAAAAATTTTCACAAAAATTTATCGAAGTGGAGTAATTAAAACGCCAATAACTATAATTTCTTTCACTGAAAGCCACGCAAATTCTCTCTCATTTAAAAGAGAATGTTTTGAAATTTTGAAAAATGTAAATATTTTTCATGTAACTGTCTTGACCTTTTATAATTTTCAGTTTCAGTTTTTGTTTACCACTAGGGAAGCACATGTTTTGTTTTTCAAATTTCAGAGTGGGTTTTAAAAAATAAAATTTATTTAAACTTCAGAAAGTATGAAGGTCTTTAAAATTATATCAAATTATAGTATTTGAAACAAATTATAGGAATATCCATGTCGGATTTTTTGTTATGGCGCTTAACCTTCTTTTTTTTTACTCTGAAAAAAAAATTACGGAAAAATAGGTTTTGTAAAATCACACTCCTACAATGATAAACAAAGACTGACACTGAAAATTATAAAAGGTCAAGACAGTTACATGAAAAATATTTACATTTTTCAAAATTTCAAAACATTCTCTTTTAAATGAGAGAGAATATGCGTGGCTTTCAGTGAAAGAAATTATAGTTATTGGCGTTTTAATTACTCCACTTCGATAAATTTTTGTGAAAATTTTTTAAGAGACACCTTCGCAGTTTTCTTTAAATATAATTACAAAACAATATGATATAGTTTAAATTATGTTTTCACTTGAAAATTTATGAAATTCTGAGTATATTTCTGCTGAAGAAATTCGCCATTGAAACCCGTTTGTTATTTATATATTGTTATGTAAATTTTCTTGCTCAGGCGTCGGGCCACTTTTAGACGCCAATTTTTATCCGGTGGTGCGTAACTTATGCTCACTAAGTGTATATTGTTATGTAAACTTTCTTGCTCAGGCCTCGGGCCACTTTTAGACGCCATTTTTTATCCGGTGGTGCGTAACTTATGCTCACTAAGTGTATTAACTATTAACCATGATACTGATAAATCATAACAAACACTAGGTGCTTGTTATGATTTATCAGCTCACAAAAAACTAAACTGACCAGAGTGGAGTGATCTGCCCAGTGGCGTAGATAAAGGGGGGTTCAAGTGGGGCAAAAAACACCCCCTAAAACAGGGCCGGATCCAGGAGAAAAATTGAGGGGTGCTCAAAAAATTTTTGGGGCGTAATTTTTGTGAACCACGCCCATTTTTAGTAGAACCTCGCTAATAAAGAACGATTAAAATGTTTCGTTTTATTGTAAAATCAATATGATAATAAAGTCATTAAGATTGTAAAAAATTTGCAAAAATATTATCTAGCAAAATAAACTGCTGGAAAGCAAACAAACAAGTTTATATGATAATAAATTGATAACTCAGGGTTTACTCAGAATGTTCTGTGACTAAAATGTTAAGAAGTTTCATTCTTCTTGGGTGGTTGTTAGCAAATCAGTTCAGTCAATAATAGTGGTTTAGGTCAATTTCTCCATGGACATGCAACATTGCAAGTCCATTCAGCCTATTCCCAACCATGGATAGGATCAATAGACTTGCATTCATTATTCAACTGAGGCTTAACATGCCAATTGAACAGCATCTCATATATGACTCAAAAAGAGCTATCAACAATTGGATAGTAGCATTCATTTAGCCTGCCAACAACACTTGAAATTGCAGAAATACTAATGAATTATGAAAAACTGTCATTATTATTTGCAACATTTGCAGCTTCTGAGAATACAGCTGGAACTCTATCATTTTTGAAAATTATTTGTATGCCTCATTGGAGATGTATAAGGAAAAAATCGTATTCTCATCAACAACTTGAATATCTGGCCATAAAGAAGAGGATGGTCAGCATACTAACCTGGCATGCAAACTTTAATGTCCTGGGACCCACATTCACATTCAGATTCGGAATTAGATTCAGATTCGACACTACCCACCAATTTGTTATCTATAAGTCTCCGAGTTGTAAATATTAAAATACCAAACCAAATTTATAGCTATCCCAGTGCTATATCACGCATCTTAAAGATTTTTCGAGAATTTTCGAGCCAGGGGGTTCGTCAATAATTCGACTCATACAAGCAATTTTGTAAACTTTAGGCCACACCACTCTGATATTAATCCGCTCCGAAAATATTTTAAGATACATTTCCATAATTCAAACCAAATTTATAGCTATCCCAGTGCTATATCACGTATTTTGAAGATTTTTTGAGAATTTTCGAGCCAGGGGGTTCGTCAATAATTCGACTCATACAAGCAATTTTGTAAACTTTAGGCCACACCACTCTGATATTAATCCGCTCCGAAAATATTTTAAGATACATTTCCATAATTCAAACCAAATTTATAGCTATCCCAGTGCTATATCACGTATTTTGAAGATTTTTTGAGAATTTTCGAGCCAGGGGGTTCGTCAATAATTCGACTCATACAAGCAATTTTGTAAACTTTAGGCCATACCACTCTGATATTAATCTACTCCGAAAATATTTCAAGATACATTTTCATGATTCAAACCAAATTTATAGCCATTCCAGTGCTATATCACGTATTTTAAAGATTTTTCGAGAATTTTCGAGCCAAGGGGTTCGTCAATAATTCGACTCATACAAGCAATTTTGTAAGTTTTTGGCCAAGCCACTCTCGTGTAAACCTGTCTCAAACAACTCCTACAATAAATTTTCGTCTTTCAAACCCAAATTATAGCCATCCCAATGCAATTAACTGTATTTTGAAGATTTTTCGAAAATTTTTCAGCCCGGGGGTTCCTCTATAATTCGACTCATACAAGCAATGTTTTGAATACACAAATGTGAATAATGAAAGTTGAGCCTTTATTGCAAAACGGAACAAAACAGTAATTAATATAAAACAGAACTAAAATTTGAAAGCCAATCATCGAGGAAGACGATGTTGATGATGACTTTCCACCAGATATTTTTTTTTTAATTATACTTCTCACTATTTTAGTTGTTTCTCAGAGTTTCACGCTAAGTGTGATCATCATTAGTTATTATTAATAAACGCCTCCATCTTTTAAGCGCCCCCGTTGAATAGAGGCCTTCTAAAGTATCACAATATCTAATGAACGCCCCGGGCGTTTAATCGAAGCATTACGGTATATCTTTCGCATAACTGAAAACATAAGTCTGCAACACCCAGGACAATTAGCAAATTCCCTAATGCGGGAATCAATTCCGATGACGTCGGTAAAATATTCTTTTAAACAGGTATAGAATACTTGACTTCTATTCTACTACGACCAGGAATATTTGCATTAACTTACTTTTTATACAAAGTTTGACTGCTATCGCGTGCCAGCTCCCTATAGTTGGCCTTCGATGGAGTGGAACAGCGATCTTCAACAAAAGTGGGGTGGGACTTTCATACGATTTAGCAGGAACAAAATAGCACGAGGGTCCAGGGCCCAGAACAACGCACTTGCTTGTATGAGTCGAATTATTGACGAACCCCCTGGCTCGAAAATTCTCGAAAAATCTTTAAAATACGTGATATAGCACTGGGATAGCTATAAATTTGGTTTGAATCATGAAAATGTATCTTAAAATATTTTCGGAGCAGATTAATATCAGAGTGGTATGGCCTAAAGTTTACAAAATTGCTTGTATGAGTCGAATTATTGACGAACCCCCTGGCTCGAAAATTCTCAAAAAATCTTCAAAATACGTGATATAGCACTGGGATAGCTATAAATTTGGTTTGAGTTATGGAAGTGTATCTTAAAATATTTTCGGAGCGGATTAATATCAGAGTGGTGTGGCCTAAAGTTTACAAAATTGCTTGTATGAGTCGAATTATTGACGAACCCCCTGGCTCGAAAATTCTCAAAAAATCTTTCAAATACGTGATATAGCACTGGGATAGCTATAAATTTGGTTTGGTATTTTAATATTTACAACTCGGAGACTTATAGATAACGAATTGGTGGGTAGTGTCGAATCTGAATCTAATTCCGAATCTGAATGTGAATGTGGGTCCCAGGACATTAAAGTGGCATGCAATAATAGCTCCATACATGTCAGGCATAACAGACAAATTTTTGTCCCCAATCAATGAAATGGATGAAGCAGCATTAAAAAGACAAGATCTGTTTGGTTTTAGAGCACACATATATAATTTAATGTGTGTAAATCTGAAATCCTGAACTTACTTAAGATGTTAAGAGGTGGTCAATTCAATTTCGTTAGCCATTTAGCCAAAAAAAAACAAGTTGGAAACTGCAACCTTGCTGCTTCGTCGGGCCTAGGCAAACCCAAAAGCAAGCTCATTCTTTGCCTTTTTGATTTTCACATTACAAGATTCCTTGTCTTGGTTTTTAAAATAAATCCGAAACAAAGCGCAGACACGCTTCCTTCAAATTGCATAAAATTTTCTGTTTGTTTTGATAGTCAGGTTTTTCATCCAAAATGACTTCACGGATTTTGCGAAGCGCAACAGCCATTTTGGATGAATAGAATGAAAGTTGCTTGAGCAACTCCTGGTCAGTACTCTGCCACTCTTCACGAGACCTTCATCATTTGAGCAACCCTTATACGATGATTTGATTGGTCTGCGAACTATTTTTGAAAAAGAGTTGCTCCCGCTCCATTTGAGCAACCCTCATACGATGTTTTGATTGGCCTGCGAACTATTTTTGAAATAAAGAGTTGCTCCCGCTCAATTTGAGCAACTTTTCCTTCACAAGAATGATTGGCCAGCAACCTATTTTTCCTCATAACAAACACCGGGCTAATATGCGGACCAAATTAGCTGGAATCGGCATAAAACATAAAGGAAAATTTGTCAAGACAGAATCGCAATCTGAGCAACTCAAAAAGAGATTTTAAGGCGGGTTTACACGATCGTTTTTTGCCAACATTTTTTTTGATATTGGACTGCGAAGCTGAAGAAGGATCGTGTAAATGGCCAAAATTGTTGGCTGGGCATGCTGTTTTTAATCCGCTTATCTGTTGTTAATCACCCATCGTTGTAAATTTTATTTTGATTCAAGGTCAAAATAAAATCGCTCCATCATTTTTTTTCAAAGACGCCGACAATGCCTGACGTCATGTTTGACTCGGAGGGTTTCGAGAATCACAAAGTTGGGGTGAAATAAGAAACACTAGACCTTTAATTTGCTTTTTCATCAACAGAACAAACAGGAATACTATATTTTTAGGTAAAATATAACAGTTTATACGCAAAAGGTTTTTAAACGAAAAATTAACAAGTGAATATATACATATAGCAACACAACACAATTCAAACTGAAAAACATATCTATGAGAAATTTATACTATAAACACTTCCATTGCCATGGAACCTGTCCAGGCCCCAAAAAAATGGTCTGCAAATGTCTGTCGAACACTTTCTGCAGAGGCCTTGGTATTGTTGCCTTTGGATCTGGGAGGTAAAGGCTGAAGGCAAGGCATGTATTCGATTTCTCTTGTCTCCATCGTCGTTCGATAACAACGTTGCAGACCATTTTTTTGGGGCCTGGACAGGTTCCATGGCAATGGAAGTGTTTATAGTATAAATTTCTCATAGATATGTTTTTCAGTTTGAATTGTGTTGTGTTGCTATATGTATATATTCACTTGTTAATTTTTCGTTTAAAAACCTTTTGCATATAAACTGTTATATTTTACCTGAAAATATAGTATTCCTGTTTGTTCTGTTGATGAAAAAGCAAATTAAAGGTCTAGTGTTTCTTATTTCACCCCAACTTTGTGATTCTCGAAACCCTCCGAGTCAAACATGACGTCAGGCATTGTCGGCGTCTTTGAAAAAAAATGATGGAGCGATTTTATTTTGACCTTGAATCAAAATAAAATTTACAACGATGGGTGATTAACAACAGATAAGCGGATTAAAAACAGCATGCCCAGCCAACAATTTTGGCCATTTACACGATCCTTCTTCAGCTTCGCAGTCCAATATCAAAAAAAATGTTGGCAAAAAACGATCGTGTAAACCCGCCTTTACAACTAGCTGTTAACATTGTTAAAATGAGTGCTGCTGTGATGTGAAATGAATAATCAGGACTAAAGCATCTAGCATTTGATTAAGAGATATGTTTTGTTTTGAAATAAGTGCCTGCAAAAAATATGGACAGGGGGTGTTTAGCGTGCTTGGAAGCGCTGTCATGTGTATTGACATTTGTTATTGACATTTACGTTTCGTAGCTGGATTTTGGAATTTCAGCAATAATAGATTTTAGGAAATTATTCTATCAAGAGAAGGTGTGCGCTCAGTTTGAAGATCAAAGATAAAATTCAAATCTTTGTTGATATGACTTTACCATGTAAACAAAACAATACCAAAAACAGGGGAATAAATGTAGAAAACCCCAGATTAAAAAGAAAACTAAATTAAATGCACATCAACAACTTGAAATCTGAAGTCAGGATTTTCTGGACCGGGATTATTTTCAATATCCCCTGCTAAAAACAATAAGATACATAATGATGGTGAAAATGATGACACAATAGTTTTGGGAGCCTACTATCTATACTTCCGCACAGCTTCTCTCTTCCACTTGCAGGCATTCATTTGTCAACTTATCCCCACGACAAGAAAGCAACTCCTGTGTTATTGTCGAAATAAAATTGTCCTCTTTTGGGCCTTCTCGATTCTGGCTACGAATAAAAGTTAATAGCCAGCAAATAAGCCAACCAAATATCGTTTTCCCAATGTTTCTAAAACGACTCGCTGCACTGCAGCAAAAAGATGACCGCCATTGATGAATTGATAATAAAACCAGCATGCGGAGGAGGATTTGAGGCCACGCGCGGGCTGAAATCCGACAAACAAACACACATATTCACATACAGATTTTTTCTCGAGAAGGACTCGATTATATTCTGCTGCGCAGCCGCTTCACTTCGTTCCGCTACGTAGCAGCAATAATCCCAATCATACTCAAGATGCTTATAATATTAGATAGGACTTTGGGCAAAATATTCTATACGTATTTTAAGTTTTTTCTTAAAAATTTGAGGGGTGCTCAAGCAACCTCCGCACCCCTCTGGATCCGCCACTGTAAAAGCTAAACTGCCTTTTTTTCGGAAAATTGCTTGATCTAGCTAATTTCCTTATCTTATATTCATAGCCTTTAAGAAACAAAAATGCTTATTAAATTTTTGTCGGAAAATCTAAATTTCTGCCCCCCTATAAAATTTCCTATCTACGCCATTGGATCTGCCCTCTCTCCTTTTGTCCTATTCAATTCTATCTACCTGCCTGCGTAAATCATTCAACCCCACTGGATATGAAAACGTCACTGGATATACACAGTTTTGCACTGGTTGTGATGCTCCCACACCTTTGCTGGCAACCAGAAGCTCTAACCACTTCAGAACCAGAGTGGGATGGAACCTGGTGTTTACTGGTGAACACCAACAATAGGAGACAAAAGTCCCTGGGACACCTGAAAATTTTGGTGGATAATGCTATGTTTCTGCACACTTTCCTCCCTGTGAGCAGAATGCGACCCCCACTCCTCCCAAACAATGTTGTTTTATGTACCAATCTGTTCTAATCACTGGGCCAAGAGAATTTCTGCATTATTGGAAATAGCTATCTCTACAGAAAACATTGTTTTGGGAGGAGAGGGGCAATTATAGAGTTTTTGACCATGCCATACAAATGCACGTTTTACAAAAGCTTCAAGAATCGATGTTATTGATTCATACTCTCCCACCTTTTTAGAGATCGGCATGACATGACAATCACTCACTCATTCAAGTTGGAAGAATAAACGATACTAAAGAGCACCAAAAGTTTTAAGTACAAATACGATAATTATAAAATACCTCGGGTGGAACTCTACACGACCAAATATGAGTAAAACCTAACATGGGACAAACACAAATGGACAGGGCCTTTTTTAAGGATTTTCAAGTGGGGGGGCCAAAACTTGAAGGGGACCTATATTTTCAGAGAAACGGCCGGGTCAGGGGAGCACATTAAAAAAGGCTTGGGGGTGTTGACATACTTGGGACCGCCTTTTGCATGAACATTTCTTTGAAAACATTGAAATAATTTTGGCTACCTGAGGCGGCACCATGGTTGCCGCCGAAGGGGGAAATTTTACAAATTTAGTGCCTCAGATATCGCTGAAAAATGTATTTTTTTTATAATCAAATTTTCTCCAAAGATTATTTTTCCCAGTCGGTCCACATTTTTTCCAAGAGCTACAACACAAGTCTACTATTAGTGGCCAATACCACTTTAAATTGGGCAGCCAGCTGAACTTGAATGCTACCTATTGTTTGAGATTCGTGAAGCCCGACTCGGAAATCATTTGGAGGGTCTTCCCACACACCCCCCTATGAGCACCCCTAGTATTTCTACATTCGGTTATAACGGACAGTACGGATCACAGTTTTCAACATTGAAGAAAGGAGAGCAAAAAACCCGTTTGTGTATTATTGATATAATCAACAAGTCAAACTGCACTTGTAAATGATTTCAATACGACTGGAAGCAAGCTAGATACTTTGTGGAAGATACCATTGAAAACACAGTGGAGTTAGCTTTTACACACAACGAGTCATTTGAATCATCATGATTGCAAATTGAAATTAAGTTGAAAAGATTTAACTGGGGGGGCACTTTTGTTGACTGGGGGGGCCACCACGAGGGCTGGGGGGGCCAAGGCCCCCCCAGTCTGTATGTTAAAAAACGCCCTGCAAATGGACTTGATAACGAGGGGGTGGCTTGGCTTGGGTGGGGGTGGGCGGGGCGACGAGCGACTTAAAGCATTCTAAACATACGTGTAACTTACTTCTCCAAGGTAATGGTTTTATTCAATTGCTTCTTAACCATATCTTTTAGTTGCAATTCTGCTTCTGATAACTGTTTCTTGACAGGAGCTTCTCCTGGTTCATCTTTTCCTTCTCGTGGGCGCAAGCCAAGCGCATTTGAATTCTCCATGTTGTCAAAAATGGTAAGTAGTTTGTAGCAAGCTCCTTCGCGTGACTGTGTAGCGCCCTCGCATGCAACTTTGTGTAAGGGGGCAACTTGCATTCTTTGACGTAAGGGTTATCAACCCATTTGCAAAGAGCCACCTGAGCCAGAAACTCTCCACAGCGTTCAGCAGCAGTGAAAAGGAGAAAAAGCGCCAATACAATCAAAGGATCATCGATGTAGAGCATGGATCGTTTAGTCCACTTGTATTTACACCCTATGGTGGTTGTGGCCGTGAGGCTGAAAATGTAATAATCAACCTTGCTGCAAAATTAGCCGCAAAGAAGGATTTTGAACATAGTCGAGTTGTTCACTGGCTTCGTACAAAGCTCTCATTTTTGTTACTGCGGTCGGCAATACTATGCGTAAGAGGCTCTCGTGCAATAAAGTCTCAAGCATAGGCGTAGACTTTGGGGGGGCTCGGGGGCTCAAGCCCCTCCTGGGTCCTTCTCAGGGGGGGCGCAGCCCCCCTGAGAAATTAACGGTCCATTCAATCATTTAGCTGTTGCTGTATCCGTTAGATGTTGCTTTGGGAAGTAGAAATTTCTCACTAACTTTCACAACTCAGATCTTTGAGATAACAAACACCCTGTTGTTAGCCGACATCGGAATTTCTATTATAAATTATAAGAGTGTCTCAAGTTGTACAGCAGAAAGATCATTCTCAGGCCTAAGGCGATTAAAAAGTTACCTGAGATCAAAAATGTCTCAAGAGCGACTGAACGCCGTTGCGATTATGAACGTTCACAAAGATGACGTTATGCATTTTTCGACCGATGAACTCTTAGAAAGAATATGTTTTGGGTACCCAAGTAGAAAGGTTACTGCTTAAACTGATATTACTTTTTTTTTGTTTCCCGTATCATAAGAAACCCAGAATGAAGTTTCCAAAAAAATTCCACTTGAGCCCCCCCTGGAGAAAATATAACTCTACGCCTATGGTCTCAAGTTTGCACGAATTTGGACGATATTAACATTACACACGCTGTTGGTACAATTCAATAACTTATTATATTTATGTATGTAAAAAAAAAAGTATAATTTTTCTTTTGTTTTGTAACCGGCGGCCTATCGGTATAAAAACAGCGCCACAGTTGATTATTATTGAGATCAGTGAAAAAAAAAAACTTTGTGTGAGGGCTTGGATTGGTTGTCACAGTGTATCACGTGATATATACAACTTCAGAACTCTGTCATGAAGATGGAACGGTTACCACGCTTTGTAACAAAACACATGTGCAACAAATCATTCGACAACAAATTATAGTGAAGTTACTTCGCAGTTTGCTCTCAATCGCGTAAGTAAAATCATCAGTATTAATTTATCGATGAACCAATCCTTTTATTCAGATATGTGTCCAATTCATCTAGGCCCATATTTTAACAGCTGATCAGCTGATCTGATTCAGGAGTAAATTTTAGAATGACCCTTTGAGTGTGTTGTGGTGGACATACACCCGTAGTGGGGGGCAGGATTTTTTTAAACATGGCAATCCATCACATCGCATATTTGTGATGTTGCTAAATCTACACAAGATAAACCTTGCTATGTTATATTTAATCATTAATTTATCTCTAGAACACTACTGGAATATGTTTTTTCCTGCTGACATTCTTGCACGAAAGGGAAAGTTCGGATTGGTATGGTAGGTATTTGGACAGCTCTGGCTTTTAACTGATATTGGCATATTTTGACTACATATCTGTCCTTCCAGTTAGCTGACTGGGTAGCCATAAAAATACAGATAATGGGATTAGTACAGTTTAATGCTTATCTTATCACATTCTAATCCAAGCAATATGAACTATTCCTTAACAGGCTTGCTGCCACAGGCTCATCAGACAAATCAAAACTCTTAAGTAAAAGAGATTACATTCAAGTGAATATCCAAAAATCCTGGTACGCTTGCATGATAACATTTAAGCATGATTGCAAGAGAACTGGTATTCTTGGAAAATAATACAGAAAATCTTTGTTATTTTTTAGTTATGAGATTATTTATCCTGCTATCCCATTTGCTTTGCGTTTATCATCACATCTTATGCTTGGTGTGTCTCGGATTTTTGGGAAGCAAACAAAATTTGCTCTGGGTAAGTGACAAAGAGTTGATGAGTTGACCAAGTTGTTAGACTTTTTAAAGTTGCTGTTAGCTGATGCTCCATACATCAGTGTAGGGAAAGTGGCACTCACATTAAAATCTGTTGCTTAAATAGTGATATCAACTGATAGGTAGATTAGTCATAATTTTTTCCAGAGTTTTAGTTTTTTTGTAATTTGTCCTCAGATGAAACTACTCATATTTGGATGAGAGTTCATGATGTCTTGGCAGCCTCAACCAGATCAATTGATCTAGCCAACCCCACTGCAAGGTAAAATGATCCTTTTGGTTAAGAAGTTCAACTCCTGAGCTCCCAATTTAATTGTTATAGTAATGCCAGTAGTACTATGCTCAATCATTTTGAATATTGGCAAATGCAGTAATTTGATTGCAGTTAATCGATAAAGAGAATTGCATTAACGTGACCTTTTTTCTGGCAACTACAGCTTTATTGTATTTTGCAGATATGAACTTATCACTTTGCAAGAGCCTGGTCAAATTGACATGATGAATTATGCCATTGAGCCATTTAGACTGGATATATTGCCTCATCCAACCTCATTACATGTGGTAAGCCAACTTTTGATGTATATCGATCCTCTAAAATTTCTCTGTCGAGTATTGCTTTGCCTCCTTGTGACTGTGTCAAAATCAATTTCAGCTATTTGAAAAAAGAGAAATTATTTTTACCACAATATAATTGTATGACAAGAGGATATGCACATTTTTTTACTTATAGCAGGATGTGTCGTGTTTGTGTTGAATTCCTTTTTTGTTGACTCAATCTTCTAAACAGAGTTTGACTTGTAGAGTGATTCAAATTATTTGGATGTGATGAAACATACAATGTTCCTTTCACCATCATCAAGCAGTGTGAAGAGCTCTTCAAGTGAAATGATCACAAGTCCCTACCAAGCTCACAAAAGAGACATAACATTACCTGATGACATCTTCCCTACAAATGTTCAAATTGAGGTAGTTTTTTTTAATGCTTATCTATTGAAAAGAATGTCTCCTTTACACATGTGATGCATGGCTCTCCACCACTATACCAATTCACCATAGTCAATGATATAGTCAACTTTCTCTTCTCTTTCCAAAGCAGCTATGTATTCTTAGTTATTTATAGCAAGCATTGAAAGGAATGGAACAATACATTTTTGTAATTCAATTTTAGCATCAAGCAGTTCATGCGACCTGGTCTTTTATATTTCTACCTGTAAGTTAGTTTTTTGGAGGATTTGTTTTGCTTTTATTTGGTTCTACCCTTGCCTACTTGTTCTAGGTGCCTGGTGAAGTTGATTTTGGACCAATTCTAAGTGAAGATCCTATGGATATTCAAATGGGAGTACAAGACTTGCCACCAATGTAAGTAATTATAATACTTCATATCATCCATGAAATCTAGTTTACAATATTTTGTGACAGACTTTAATGTAAAGGCATCCATTTTTTCATGGACAGGAGTCAAATGGAAGAAGTAAGTGATGTGCCAGAGAATATTGTTGATGAACATGTCATAAAAGAACTCAAACTTGATGAGGTCTTGGAACAGATGCCTTTGCCAGGAATTGACACAGTCATGATTGAAGAACCTGCTGCAGTTGAGAGACAACAAGGTGTGGTGCATAAACCAAATAAGAAATGTTCATCTTCGCTTTGTATATAGTCACTATGAGATATGTTTAGGTCGCAGTTGAAACTTTATAGTTTTCTTTCTGACCGGTTTTGTCACGTAAAACTTTAGCTTAGACTCTTTTTTAGTTGCTACAGGAAATAAAGAGAAAGCAGATGGCACTCCAGCTGAAGTAAGTCAATCGAAGTTTCTATTGTTATTAAAAAGAGCAGTATTTGGTGCCACTACAAGTTAATTTTTTCTATTAAGACGTGTTGTAACGGCCCTCCCCTCAGGTTAGACAAGATCTGAGCTTCTTATTGACAACAACTTACAGTGTCTCCATTTGTGTGTCAGTGTGTGAAGGCTGTCTAGCTACTATTAAGACCAATCTCTTTGAATTACTTTGATTTATAGGAAATATCTTGGCATGAGGTTTCGAGCACGCCCCGTGGCGATGTGCAACTCTTTAGTCGCACACCTCTACGACCAAGAAAAAGAAGGCATCAAGCTATAGACGGAGACATTGCCCTGACGTCCAAAGAAATTCGATCTAATTTGGCGTGTCCAGATGCTTCATTGAAAGTTCTGGTAACTAACCTGATGTTGGCTATGTACATGTACAACTCCATATTCTTTGCCCCTTATAGGTTCTTTACTGCATGGTTTAAATATCCCAAATGCAATCAATTCTCGCGCAAGATAACATGAGTCCTGTTTGTTAACTTTATTCCAATATTCACAGGAATGTTTCATTGCGAATGCATTGTTTAATTTGAATTTCTAGTACATCGGTGGTCCGCATATGGTATCAGCGAATGAGTTATTGTCACAGCCTTCAATTTCGTGTAAGTTTTGTCTTCCTCATTTGACAATGCTTCTCTGGTGAAGCATCCACAGTAGTTGTGTATTTACATTTACAAGTTGAATTTCCAACGAACTACTCTAACATATTCCGGTTAGATTTTTACGAGAGGTCTATAATAATTTTTCATGTTCTGTTTCTTTTTTCAAGATTTGGCGAATGATTATGTGACGGAGATTTGGCGCCACAATGCAAGAACCATCCCAGACCCCTCACTTCACACAACCATGAATGACGAATCTGACATGGGCAGCCCAGAACTGGTAAAGTTATTATAAATTGGTCTTATGAATAAATAAATGCATAGCGTTTCCACTTGTGATAAACTGCGGTTGACTTTTCTTTGTAGTTGCTTCGTCGTGCCAATGAGACTCCACTAAGCGTAGAAACTCTACGCCGTGGCACAGAGATGTCATTGGAGTTTGAAAGATCAGCAGCCAGTACAGTTACAATTGATGCAACTCCACTAGAAGGTACGTCCGACAACCTGTGCTTATCAGGGGTTATTCAGGCACATGTAAATAAGGTATACATAGGCATGTTTTGAGCGTATTTTAACTTATCATGCCTCTTCATCCCTACCTACGTCGTTTCTGAAGTGTTATAATGTCTGAATGCGACCATTAATCTTTCTGTTTCGATTTAATGAATCTGTATTGGCTATGATAGATGGATATATGTTACCATAAGTTAATATAGACCAGTGAACCCTATAAACTCTGTGTTGTGTTACTAAAATGTGTCTAGTTAATGCTTGCATTAAGTTAGAGTGTTTTCCATACTTCAGAGAGTGAAATGTTTCAGTCTGGTGAAACTGAAGAGGTTTTGCCGAGGTACCGTTCTCGTGGGTACGTTCTATTCAATTCAATTTAATTCAAGACTGTTCATGACGCCAATGTTTTGATTTCTCATTTGTCAGAGCCAGTGACGTTGTTGTCTCTGCTTGTTTCGGCTCATGTTATGAAATGATTTGATCTTCTTTTTAGGGCTGTCAGTGAGTTGCCTACGCTATCACCGATTGCTGACGAATTTCAGGATGATTTGGCCGTTCCTTTGGAAGATATTGGTAAGCTGTTTCATTTGTTATATGTGTTTCTTGTTGCAATAATTAGAATAAATATACGGTGGTTTGTGATGTTAGTAATTACTTTGTGTATGTAGGCGAGGTTCAGTATGCAAGCGACTCTGAGCAAGATGAAATACCATCTCCAAAGCAAGAGGAATTTCTTTCGTAAGCAAATAAATTTTCGAATATACTTGTCCTTTCAGAAATTATTTATCGGAAGACTGCTTAACTCGTATTTTTCTTATTGTTTACATCAGGAAACTTGCAGGCTATTTGGCGAATGTAGAAAGTATTCTGTTCTCAGAGATTGCACCCCCGAGGATTACAAAACGAAAGACAGCAGCCAAGGCATTTTCATATTTATTAGGTGAGCTGTTTTGAAATACTTCTGGTAATCAAGAAAACTGATTTCAAACTTTAACTGAAGGTGAAAGAAGTGTGGTATTTCCATGAGTTGTACAATCTACCACACATAATATGAAGCGTTGGTTAGCTATAACTTTCCTCTGCTTGCAACACCCTTTTGTCTGCTTTTTAAAAACGTTGGTAAGATTGTAAGATTGTCTTTGTTCATAAATCTTTGTAAGATTGTCTTGTAGTTCATAAATACCATTGTCGTGTGTTTATGATTTCAGCTCTGAATGCTCGCCAAGCTGTTGAGGTTGAACAAAAGCGTGCGTTTGGAGAAATTGTTATTCGTGCCGGGCATGCATTGTAAACGTCTGTATGTGTTTCAAGGCCTCAGTTGACAGGGAATTCAGTAACAAGTTCCCTTCCAAAAGAAGCTAAGTGTATTTCGTTGCTACGTTGTTACCTACCAAGCACCAATCTTTTTCAATGACAATGTTATGGTTTTAACTATTTTACAGATTTTTAGGTTATGATTATGCAAAATGTCGGGGAATCTCCTAATCCCCGGGGATTCTCCTTAAAGATGTAGTTATGTTGATGTTGTTCTTGTTTTCTGATATTATCCATTTTAAGTTTTTACCAAAGAATTTGTTCATAATGTTTTTAATCGTTCTTATGTTGTTTATAAAAAGTCTATTTTATGAAGTATATGATTATGTGCGTTAATTGTGCATTATATTTAATAAAATATACTGCTTGAAAGTAGCAATCAATATCATGGTGCGGGGTATGCTAATACCAATGTAATGAACGGGGATTTAGTTAACAATTCGTCAGTTTTGTTTCATCTTACTGTATTACCTGATATATGGATTGTCGCTTTCAAGTAGGTTATTAAGATTTGTTCATGCACTCTTTCACAAATGTTTTATGTTTAATGTAATATATACTATGCATAATCTTTATACTATATGTTGCATGTTCCGTATACTGTTAATACTGTTTTGTAACGCTGTAAATTATATTTCTATATTGAGGAAGGTGTAAACATTGGTTGTCTTTGAATATTCTGTAATGCATCTTTCATGTATTGATTCTACAGCATGGAAGAGATACTTAGTGACAAAAGAATACGAGAATGGGCAAAAATATGCAATATTGTTCAAACTTCATTACAAGTTAAAGACGAGACTTGCTTCTTCCAGATGTCTACCAACTCAGTTTCTCTTCCAACAAAGTTGGTAAGTTCTTCAAAGTATTCATGCCCATGCCTAGTCATCGCCATCGTGTATTCATTTGCACTGTTGAGAACATACTGTTGGTGATATCCTAATACGACAATCTGCATTAGTCGGCCTGCTAACAAAAAGAATATAGCATTGTACTCGTCGTTGGAGAGATTCGAACCTGCTCTAGAAAGATATCCAGCCAATATGAACCCACAGTCAGTAATTCTGGTGCTCTTTCTCTCCATGCCTGCATGCGCCATGCAACTTGCCAACTCGAATATGCGATACGAGAAGCATAAATCGCCAAAGTCGAGAAGTCCAGAAATCTTGTATCCAGTGCTATTGCTGCTGTTATCGGCAATTTTCTTCACAAGAATGTTCGTCCTGCTGATATCTGAATGAATTGTTTGCATAGACAGCTGTGATAGAATTGGGAGCGCCACCTCTTCGTAACGAACGAGGAATGCTTCAACTCTCTCTCGTAATTCACGGTTTTTTATGGCATCCAAGTATTCTGGCTCTTGTTTTAGTACCATCAGGTTCTGGATGTTCCATATGGAATATGTACTTTGCAGTGCTGGGTGACTGAATGCCTGTGGATTGACAAACGAAAAGGTATTGATATTGGCTCGCCACAAAGAATGAGACATTAAAAGGCCATCGGAGTTGTGAAAACAAAGAATTCCGTGAAGATTGTGAAGAATATTTTCCAACTTCTTCCGTCGTAGAAAGTTTTGACTAACTTCCAAAGTGACTTAAGATGTTAAAATGCTCAGCTGCAACAAATTGAAGTTTGCAAACCTCGAGTTTAGCCACTACTCTTGCTACCAATGCACCGACTTCAAAGAGCAGTTGCTCGGTAATTGGAACTGAAGCCAACGTCACACCTGGTACATACGTCAGCAATCTACAAATAAAAGCAAATGGAATATGTGTCAAAGAATAGAGTTGAGGCATGGTCCGAAAATATAGTGGTCACACTGAATCATTCTATTGCTTTGGCGAGTTTAGAAGCCTCGGTTACTGGTGGTGTTTTTGTTACAGATACTAGTATGGAGATTCTCTGGTATGGAGAGACGGAATCAATACAAGCTCGCGGGAGATTATGTCAACATTCATCATAGACTGCCATTATTGGCAATTTCTCGACTATATAAGACACATGCGTGTTCACTGGAGGTATAAGTCAAAAGGCACCGTGCTAAAATGTACCTGACATAATGCTTCAAAATGACAACTCTCTCTCCACGGTCATCTAAACCGAATCTAATTCCATCATCATCATTGCTGTCAGCTGCTGAGTCGAAACTTTTCACCACATTACTTTCCAACAAACTCAAAACATCATCAGAAATAGAAGATGTTGGCGTGGAGATGCTGACCAACGTCTTCATGGGTCCTCCGTTCTTGGCGGGTAAAGCAACCGGACATTCGATGCCATTTTCCTCCTCCGATAAACTTTTTAATTGCTCCATCGCAGCGTCTACGGCGTCCGGCAGACCGCATTGTAAATAAGTTGCTTTTGCATTCATTATCTTCAAAACAACATACCTAAGTAAAGCAATAAAAGATTGATTGATTAGTTGTATTTCAATAGGTGCTCCAGAACTTGCTTTCATTGTGCCATAAAGAAGGAAAGATAACTATTCCATTAATGACTTTCAAAACAAATTAAAATTCATTTGACAACAAAGAAACTGTGCAAGGAATATTTACACAGAATTCGCATATTTAAACATTAACTTGCATGATAGTCAGTGTCAACGGTTCGAGCCCGTTGTCAGTGTGTGTTCGAGTTAAAGAGCAATCGAACAAACACTAACTACGGATAGCTGATGGTTTTTAAAATCAACATGATTTTTACTGCCCTTATCAGTTCAGTGCTCTTCCGACCACAATACAGTAGCAAGATAATAAACCATAGATGATCATACCACATCATATTAAATCGCGGTTAATAGAAACAAAAGAAACCTTGACTGCCGCGATGAACTTATGCATGCATCATCACTCCGTGCATTTGGAATTTGCACTTCCAAGCGAAAATTCTTGTCCTCGTAACTATCAAGTTCCACCACTGAGGCATCCTGACTTGCCACAACAATATCAAATATTTCACTGGCAAGGCAGATTGCAAGGGCTTTTGAGACACACGGGCGTACGAACACGGATTTCAAGTCTTTTTCTTGCATTATTTCATGGCTTTCTTCACACGGCAATGCTGGCGGTTGGTCGACGAGAAGATACTGCACAAGATGATTACAGGTTCCACACCGAACACAAACGTTCTGCATTGTTGCACAGGAAGAAACGTTGTGCAAGTGCCGTGGCATGAAATGGTATGGTTGGTACGCAACTGCAAGGAATTGACAAACAAGCAGGGAAACGAATTAATTGAATGGGTTTAGAATATAAACGACGACCCAAGAGACAGCCGTTTGTTGACAAATCCAGTGATATTGTTAAAAAGAAGAATACGACTTGTTCTTGCTATAATATTTCATGTTTTGCTATCAACTGTTACAGAGTCGAAAAATTGAAAAAGTACAGGTAAAGGCAGGTTATATCTATGTAGATTATATCTTCTATACGGAGTATATCTTCTTTATCTCATTTCAAAGACCAACTGTCTTCTCTCATTTGTTCTGTGGTCGTGTGCAAATTTAAGGGCACAAGTCTTGTCACTTCTTTGGGATATAGAAAAAGCCAGGCAATCCAGTCATATTTTCATCTTAAGCCATTTCATCAATCTTATTTCCTTAGGACAAGATGCCTCTCTCTGTCTCTTGACAATTTCTCTATTCTTAAAAACGCCAACAATGTTTAAGATTGGCTCCTTTATGAACTGCTTAGCCCTCCTCCCTTAACAACCAAATCTCTATAGTGCCCTCTATACTTGTTCTAGTCTTTGTTATCGTTTTTCCGGTGATTAGTAATTAGTCATTCGGTCTGTTCAAGTTTGTTCTGTAATTAATTTTGGCAAGGGCGAAGCTATAAAAAGGAGGGTGGTCGGCGAAATGGCACAGTTTAATTTCTTAATTTACAGCCCCGCCTCATATTTTTGCCAAATTTCAAGAGACTTTTATACAGACAAACTTTAAGCGGACGATACGAGACAGTCGCAAAATGTCATTATGAAATCTTATCTATGTCAATAAACACAAGATTGGGCGGGAGGTACAATGTCATCCCATATTCCCCCTTTAGCGACGCCACTGAATTTTAGTATTGTTGATGTGCTTTTATTGCAACTGCCTTTATCTCAAACACATATATACATCTGTAATTTTTTTATTTTCCGATTCTGATGATGCCAACAGTTAATAGCAAACGTGAAATATTATAGCATGGGTTATTGGTATCTTTTCAATAAGTACGGATGGATTTGTTTACAAACTGGAAATACAGGACAATGCTTCATTGAAAAATGGCGAGTGGATTTAATCGCAGAGGGAAGAGGATTCGAAGATTCTCCACTGAGCAGTAGCGTAGCGAGGGGGGGGGGCAAGGGGGGGCAGCCGCCCCCCCAATTCGCAGAAAGTTAATCTCTGAGAAAAGTGCAAATCTGCAATAAAATTTGTAGGGGGGTACGACAAAGAAACAAGGCTTCATTTGCCAAAAAATTTGCCTGTTTGCCCCCCCAATCTTCCCGCTCTGGCTACGCCACTGCCACTGAGCATACGCGTTCTTTTATTGTTGCATAAGAAAAACTGTGAAAAAATGACAAGTGGTACTTATATTATTATTGTGTACACTTTTGTAGAGAGAATCTCAGCAGAAAGCTGAAAAAGTCATCAGAAGTTCAATGTATGTAACTCAAATGAAAATTTCATTTTACATTGATACATTGGTAGAGTTTATCACAGAGATAACATACATCGATGCTATTTACGTTTGGCTGTTGTGACATTGATAATATTGACAATATTATAACTATTACTGACAATTATTGTCTTTATTACAGGAACTAAGCCAGACCTGAGGTATCTGTTGGAAAGAATCCTTTGACTCAAGCAAAACATCCAGGAGGTCCCAACCTGTCTTCTGAGAGAGAAGCAAGTAATCATTTGATGAATCACAAAGCGAATATTGGTAATTTCCAATAACGAGAGACATGACTAGCCTACCAACGACACAATGGTACAAAATACTGAGTTCGAGTTCAGTAAGCGTCTCCTCTGACAAGTAGCCGGTCAGCAAATTACCAGCTACCCAGTTGAATTCACTGACATTGAGTTGGCCCAGGTATGCAATACATATGCCTATTTCAAAAATGCGACATGAATATGTAATGTCCCCAAAGTCTATCAAACCAGTTATTTTCCATTCGCCTGTTTTGTCCTTGTCAATGATTATATTCTGCTCATTCAAGTCAGAGTAGATAGTCTGCATTGGGAGGTCTTTTAGAACTGGGACAACATGTTTCTCAAACATTTTGAAGACCATGTCAACCTTTTCTCTCTGTGACCGATCTTTAATCGGGTCAAGGTACTGTGGTGTCCAGATTAACAGTAGATTCTTGATGTCCCACTTGTCATGCTTTGCCACCAGGGCTGGATGTGAAAAATCCTAAAAAGTGTTCCAAATAATTATTCAAAAAAGACTTGAAACCAAGGGATCATCAAGAAAAATGAAAAACATTTCAATTTTGGCAATGTGATATTACCTTGAAACATTTGACAGTGTTGGCAGCAAGCTTTCCAGCCTGGATCAACAAGTCTTCATTAAGCTCTCCTCCAGGATATATGCTGCCTGGTACATACGTGAGAAGGCTGAAAATAAATAAGAATTTGTTTTTATTTATTTTCATCTTTGGCCATTGCAACAATTGACTTCTCCTAACAGATTGACTACCCTTGTTGACATGTGAAAGAATAATGAAAGAAGGAGGAAAATCGATAACAAAATGATGTACCCCAGAAACCCTATCCCTCCAACATCCAAATTGTATAGAAATATTGTATGTAAACAAACCTGAGATAATGTTTGAAGCTTACAATAGCTTTGCCATTTGCATCACTTGAAAAATGCACATAATCGCTATGAAGTTTGTTCTTCAGAAAACCAGGATCCAATTTCGATAATTCATCATCTGGGATGCTAACATCTGCAAGTTCTTTGAGGGCACCTTTTGATGTTTGCACAGGAAGAGGACAAGAATATCTATGACCTAAAAGCCTATTAAAATGCTGTAAAGCTAACAGTACAGCATCTAGAAAGTCGCATCTGTAGGTTGAATTTGAGTTCATAATTTTAAAAACATATTTCGTCACTGATGTTTCCAGCTGATGTCCAGCAGACCTGTTACCAAGTTCTTTGGACTGATATTCTGAGCTGCAACCATGAGACGTTTCAATGAAAAAGTTCCGATCGTCATAGCTTACAAGTTCTTTGATCTTGTTAACAGTATTTAATCCAAAATGCTTTCTTGCAAGTTCTATTGCTTTGCTTTTCTCAAGATACGGACGGATGCTCAAGCGAGCGTTTAGGGTCGCCATTATTTTTGATCAATATTATAATCAAACATGGTCGATTCGATATTCACGTGATTGATGACAACAGCTACAAACGACAACTTACAACACTAACTTGTCAAACTGTCTGCCATGGACACTCTCCTTCGTTCATTCATTTCGATATATTTTCTTCTTCGTTCTAATATTTGTGTCACACCCTATATCCAATTATAATCTTTCTTTCCTTTCTCAAATGACTAAACTATATTTTTCACATTCTAACCTGTTTTCCAGCTTATTTCGGTCATAATTATGTTTTACGTATATTTAAACTTTTTTATAACCATGAATGCATATATTAAACCATTCAAAGTTTGTGTTGTAAACAAAACCTATTGAAGTCGATATCTCGCTCACATGCCAGCACAGCATTTTTGATTCTGAACCAGTCACATTGTAACAAAACTTATTAATTTATACATTTACAATATTCACAATGCCTCTTTGTCTTCTTTCAAACGTTTTATCGAACTATCAAGACAGCCATTACTATCTTTCATCGCTGCGAGAATTAAAGATATCTTTCGTCTTCTTTTCTTTATTTTCGGCGTTGTGGCATCGTTTGATTCATCTCCTTTCTCCTCCATGGACTGAAGCTCTTTTTGGAAGGGTTTGGACTGTCTTCCTTTTGGTTCTGACTTGGAATTTATTGGTTTGCCCACACATGACTGTGCTTTCATTTCATTATTCAGTTGTATTTTATGCATGCCTTAACTGCTTTTCCATTACACAGGGCGGGTCAAAAAAAGTATCCTCCCCCAACTAAATATGTTATTAAAATCTGTTTTAACAGGAATGACAAAGGAAATTTATACCATGCAATATTAAACTCAAAAGAAATCTCTTCTTTCTCTCTTTTTTTTATTTTTTCGTTGAAAAACAAAAAGTGCATAGAATTGCGGAGAAGAGATGATATAGAGATTTTACACTGAACACGCGCACCCGGGGTAATGTCTGTGCAGTACAGTGGAGGCTGTGCAGTACAGTGGAGGTTGTTCAGTACAGTGGAGGGATAACATCAGTACAGTGGGGGGATAACATCAGTACAGTGGAGGTTGTTCAGTACAGCGGGGGGCTAACATCAGTACAGTGGAGGGATAACATTGAGTACAGTGGAGGCTGTGCAGTACAGCGGAGGGCTAACATCAGTACAGTGGAGGGATAACATGATGCTTGTGGGGGGATAACATCAGTACAGTGGAGGCTGTTCAGTACTGTGGAGGTATAACATCAGTACAGTGGAGGGATAGCACGATTCATGTGGGGGGATAACATTGAGTACAGTGGAGGCTGTTCAGTACAGTGGAGGGATAACATCAGTACAGCGGAGGCTGTGCAGTACTGTGGAGGGGTAACATCAGCTTCCTGTCAACTTACGCTATTTTATAAAGAATAGCTATTTTTCACATTCTATACCTAGGCAACCATTAGTAAATGCGTTACCCAACAATGAAATATAAGAAAAAAATTACACGCATGTAATGTAAAAAATGTGTCGAATGTGTTATGAGATGATAAAACTAACTGAAGATACAATAGAAACAGAAATTATTCACATCCGCAACCGCAAGACTGTAAAAAGTTTGCAAATATCAATGTCTCTCAGTCAAGTAGTTCAGAATTTATTTACTCTAACTCATGTAGATCAAAGGTGTTTGTCACAGGTAGATTTATATTTTGCTTGGCATAACTTAAGACGAGTAAGAAGAAAAGACCTTCATTTTTAGGTCAATAAAATAACACAACAAAATCGCCATCTGAAAACGGCATGGTTGCGCTAAGGCCTCCGCTGTACTGATGTTATCCCCCCACAGTACTGAACAGCCTCCACTGTACTGATGTTATCCCCCCACAAGCATAATGTTATCCCTCCGCCGTACTGATGTTATCCCCCCACAGTACTGCACAGCCTCCACTGTACTGATGTTATCCCTCCACTGTACTGATGTTATACCTCCACAGTACTGAACAGCCTCCACTGTACTGATGTTATCCCCCCACAAGCATTATGTTATCCCTCCACTGTACTGATGTTAGCCCTCCGCTGTACTGCACAGCCTCCACTGTACTCAATGTTATCCCTCCACTGTACTGATGTTAGCCCCCCGCTGTACTGAACAACCTCCACTGTACTGATGTTATCCCCCCACTGTACTGATGTTATCCCTCCACTGTACTGAACAACCTCCACTGTACTGCACAGCCTCCACTGTACTGCACAGACATTACCCCGGGTGACGCGGGTTCCTCATTGTTGCACAAGAAAAATTGAGAACGCCTAATGGTCCAGATTCGCATCGTTGTATACTTGTGGAGGGAATGTCAGTAGAAAGTTGAAATAAATTATCAGGATTTCAATGTAACTGAAATCAAAGTTTCATTTCACATTATTGGATTTAATGGATGTAGGTGCTTATCTTACGTTTTGTTGTCGTGACATCGATAATACAGATAATATTATAACTATTACTGACAATTATTGTCTTTATTACAGGAACTAAGCCAGACCTGAGGCATCTGTTGGAAAGAATCCTTTGATTCAAGCAAAACATCCAGGAGGTCCCAACCTGTCTTCTGAGTGAGAAGCAAATAATCATTTTGTGAATCACAAAGCGAATATTGGTAATTTCCCACAACCAGAGACGTGACCAGCCTACCGAGGACACAATGGTACAAAATACTGAGTTCGAGTTCAGTAAGTGTCTCTTCTGACAAGTAGCCGGTCAGCAAGTTACCAGCTACCCAGTTGAATTCACTGACATTGAGTTGGCCCAGGTATGCAATGCATATGCCTATTTCAAAGATGCGACATGAATATCTGATATCAACAAAGTCTATCAAACCAGTTATCTTCCATCGGCCTGTTTCGTTCTTGTCAACGATTATATTCTGCTCGCTTATGTCAGAGTGGATAGTCTGCATTGGGAGGTCTTTTAAAACTGGGACAACATGTTTCTCGAACATTTTGAAGGCAATTTCAACTTTCTCTCTTCTTGATTGGTTTTTAATCGGGTCAAGGTATTGCGGTGTCCAGATCAGCAAAAAATTTTTCACATCCCATTTGTCATGTTTTGCCACTAAAGCTGGATGTGAGAAATCCTAAAAAGTGTTCCAAGTAATTATTTAACAAAGACTTGCACCCAAGGAATCATCAGGCAAAACGAAAAACATGGGAATATTGACAATGTATTACAATGTGGTATTACCTTGAAACATTTGACAGTATTGGCAGCAAGCTTTCCAGCCTGGATCAACAAATCTTCATTAAGCTCTCCTCCAGGATATATGCTGCCTGGTACATACGTCAGAAGGCTGAAAATAAATAGATAAATAAATATTTGTGTTAATGTTCCTATGTCCCTTTATTGTCCTTGCAGCAATCTACTTTTCTTAACTATAATAGGTTACCCTGGCGGTAGGTACCAACTTAGAGCGGACAAATTTAAATGGGCATTTTTAAGTACCGTTGGGGGATGTGCTTTTAGAAGAGTGATGGTAACAGAGAGTTGTTGGGATTTAAGGGGTAAACACGGGGCTAAATATGGTCAGGCTTGCATTGGCGGGCGTGACACAAACTATTGTTGTAAAGATGGTCGTATATGTAACAAGATAGATACATGTGAGTGCGAATCGCCAGCTATCAACCTGTGGTCGGCATTTTGGGGGATTTAATAACAGTAATAACAGTAATTGTATGTGATTACGGGGCACCCTCAAGGGCACTATCGCACCTGTAAGGTATATATCTCAGGGAAAAGCAACACTCCATTTCTGATCGCTCTGTTGGACTTCAACAAGTACTTTGTGTTATCTGTGATTGTTGCCTACACTTGGTATCCCTAACTTTCACACATCTCGAGTCATACACTACACTCTTCAAAAGTCGCTTCTATTTCGCTATATTCCTGCCTTGGACGATATCGATATCTTACTACATATGAAAACATACTCAGTTTAAAATGAATCAAGCCTTACCACAACTCAATAAATCCTACTGAAAGATTGTTCCCCACACAAAGTAACGATCCTTAAGGCAAGAAGGAAAAACACTTTCAACTTTCTTCAGAATCTGGTAAAGAGTATACTGGGCCAAATTCTTACCTACCCGACTGCCAACTGCTTGCCTGATGTAAAATCCAAGTAAGATGCAGTCATAATAACAACATTATGATGTTGTCAACATAGCATTTTCTCCAAAGATTTTACCACTTCTTGCATGCTACATTTAGCTACCTATTATTGGTCTACATTGCTGCAAATACCCTTTAAGTTTTTTTTACTTGTGATAATAATTATTGGAAACCTTTCTTTTATTTTATTGTTATTTATTACACAATTTTCATTTGCATGCAGTACCCTAAAATATTTCTTCAAAAATCATTTCTTTAACAAGAGCTTGTGCCACGCCCCTGATGTCGTAGAGTTTTTTCTCCACAGGGGCAAAGTGCTAGCATATGTAACCCCGTGTTTACCTCTTAAACCCCAACAACTCTCCCTTAAATTCTTCCAAATGTCCACCGCCATCGGTACGTGAAGATGCAGAATTAAATTTGTTCGCTCTGAGTTGGTACCAACCACCAGTGTGGCCTTGTCCACGTTCCCACACTCTATTGATTACATCTGAAATTGTTAATTAATAGGTCCTTCATATAGAATGATGTAATCAAATCAAACCTGACATAATGTTTAAACTCCACAATAGTTTTGCCACTCTCATCACTTGAAAAATGCACATAATCGCTATGAAATTTGTTCTTTAGAAAACCAGGATCCAATTTCGATAATTCACCATCTTGTATTCTTAAATTTGCAAGCTCTTTGAGGGCACCCTTTGATGTTTGCACAGGAAGAGGACAAGAATATCTATGACCTAAAAACCTTTTAAAATGTTGCAAAGCTAACATTACAGCATCTAAAATGTCACTTCTATAGGTTACGTCTGAGTTCATAATTTTCAAAACACATTTCTTCTCTTCAAGTTCTTTGGACTGATATTCTGAGCTGCAACCATAAGATCCTTCAATAAAAAAATTTCGATCGTCGTAGCTTACAAGTTCTTTGATCTTGTTAACAGTATTTAATCCAAAATGCTTTCTTGCAAGTTCTATTGCCTTGCTTTTCTCAAGACACGGACGAATGCGACGAATGCTTAACTGATCATTCAGGGTCGCCATTGCTGAAGTGAGTTAGGTCACGTTATCCAACTATTGTATAACTTTGTCCTTTTTTGTTATGTTAATGTCATTGTAATTTTACACATTAATCCTCTGTTCTATAACATTAGCCGGATACTTGCTTGAGTGAAAATGTCAGAAACTGGCCAAGGGCAGCCACTCATTTTTTGGATGTTCATTGTTCAATTGTTGTAACTGTAGTTATTGTTCATTAGATCAGGATTTCTATAATATATAAAGACACATATACCACAAGTCAAACGAGAAACTGATAAAGTTACGAGGTTTGTAGACAAGAAGTCACGTCACCATGTTTCACCGAACACGCGGCAAAAAGAAAACCTGTTGAAAAAAGTGGCTCACCGAACCGAACAACGAAACTTGTTCACTTCACTGATAAACAGAAAGTTTACTTTAAAGAAAGAATCTTTCGCGGGAAGAGATTTTTGCGAGGCAAAAAAACTACTTTTTAGCAAAATCGGATATGTCACGGGAATAAACTTTTGCGCTTCAGTGAAATTTTGATATTATGAATATCCGAATAAGTCATTTTGAAGAAATGTTGCTTTTAGTGCTGGTTAATCCAAAAATTAAGCAGGGTTAATGTTCGAAAGATAATTGCCTTATTGCATGGCTGCCAACATACTGTATCTGCTTGCCAAGTCGGATGCAAGCTGCCATACACAGCTCATCAACATACCGGTGAGACCTGGGGGCCCATTAGAACTGTCAGTCAGTCAGTCTCGTGCGGCTTGTTTTGACGAATGGCGCACATGCGCAGAGAGTATTATTAGACTACTATGGTGGCCCATAGCTGCCATAAGGAATTTTTGCTATAAATTAAAAAAAAAATAACTTAGGTAATAGTTTTTTTTTTTTATTACAATAAAAAATTTTAATTTCATTTATATTAAATTTATTTTAAAAAATTTTTCATTTGGTTTATTTTTTTTAAATTTTGCTTTTATTTTCGGTTCAAAAAACTATTTACGAATCCCAAAAATTTTAAAAAATAATCAAAAAAAATTTCACCACGAGCCCAGAACTGCCACAGTATACCATAATCCTTTGTGCTTTCAGCACAGAAAAGAGGTTGGTATTCAGCGGCAAAAACAAACAAAATGTCGGCCTATTTCCGAGCTGTCTGTCTGACGACAAGATGAAACGAAATGTGGAATGGAAGAATGATACTGTTTTAAAAACGGCACTTGAAGGATACAGTAGAGAGAATTTTAAGCGGACAGAAATGCTCAGCTTTTTAGAAAAAGATTTTCCGCAATATGCATGGAGTCTTCGTTCTTTAGACAGGAGATTAGGAGAGTTTAAGATAAATCGTGTCGACAAAGACGTTTCCGTAGAGCAACTGAGAAATGCAGTGCAAGAAGAACTTGATGGCCCGGGAAGGTTGCTTGGATATCGAGCAATGTGCAACAAAATCCGTCAAAAGCATCAATTAAAGGTACCTCGCCGCTACGTTCATGCATCTAACCAGGTAAAATTTGTGATTTATTTGCCTGTATTTGCGCAAATATTTGTCATTATTTATTATTTATCGTTGTCTTGTCGTTATTCAGGAAAATGTTTAAAAAAAATTAATGTATTTATATTTACAGATTGAAAGGTGGTGGAGAGAACTCCATGAAAGATTGGAGAAATATTACAAAGTTCATCTTGCTTTCTTGAAAGATCAGGGTCATTATGATCCAGATATGGATATAGACAGGTAATCAAAATTGAAGTTGACGTATAGACATCCACAATTTTTAGATTGTAACAACATTTTGACGGATAGGGTTAGGGTTGAACCCCTGCTTAGTTATTAGAAGTTCAGCAAATAAGCTCACTGCTCAACGCCAATTTGTACTCTGAATACGAAATTGCTGGTCCCTCCTGCATCAGATTGTAATAATGATGTAACATGTTGTCAAGGTCAGTTTGCATACTTTCAAATTGCAGAAATGTTCTTTTAGATATTCAAATTGCTCTTGATGCATTCAGAGCTTTATGCATTGAGGGTAAAATGAAAGTTTACCCTCAATGCATAAATAGTTACAATCAACTATCCAAATGTAAGCTATTTCCTAGCCTTTTGTTATTTCATACAAAACCATCTGCAATGTCTATATTTTGCTTGCTAGGTGGATGCTTGCCTATGTTTTCCATCCTTTATTACAAAATGAGCTTGACACATTTAAAGACACTATATGGAACACACACAGGATTAGACACCAGAGGAACACTTATCTGCCAGATGGAATTCCAAATCATATATATACCTTTCCTGGGGAATATGGTCTAGAGGATTGTGGTAAGTGTTCCATTTTTGACAAGAAACCTTTTATAAGGAATGATACAGACAAATTCCCAAAAACTAAGTATTGTTATAGAAGGATTTTGAACTCCTTCTCTGGTGCTGTCTATTATGCACCAAAGTTTAGTTGTGCCAAAATTTGGTGATAGTAAAGAGATAATTAAGAATTAAGAGATTTTACAAAGTTTGTCTTATTGCTATTTTAACCCTTTTCAGGGCTATTGGTTTTCATTGTTTTTTGTTACATGTCACAGGATGGCCAATCACAGATGACGAACTAAAGGAGGTTGCAGAGCTGTCTGGTGTATTAGAACACGAAGACCAGTACTTGCCTGTTGATATTGAAAATCAATTCAAGCAAATAATAGCAGACCCAAAAGGGATAAAACCCAAGGATTGTGTGGATGCTTATTTGTATCTGAAGCACGAGTATGAAAGAATTTCAGAATAAAATCAGATTTGTTTGCATTTTCACATATTGAGGTTTACGCTAATGTTACCTTATATCTAATTGGAAAACCACTGCAATGTCAAATAGTACTTTATAAACCAAAACCAAACTTCTCTATAAACCAAACATAACATTTTAAAAATTGCATAACAAATATTCCATAATGTTCTTCAGTTATGAGCTCAACTCTAGAAGGCCAGATAGACCCATCATCCTGAAGTATATGTTGCACACATGATTTTCTTTGAAATTCTCTATGGCAGAAAATGTCAGGTTCCCTGCTCCAAAGAGATATTCATTATCAAGGCATAAATCAACAGATGCAATTTCTGGGTCAAACAGAATATTGTCACTTCCTTGAATGTCTAATAACATCAATTTCTCATTGGAAATAAAATATGAAAAATGAACGAGGCACTCTGCCTTCTGGCACAACTCACTTTCCATATCACCGCAAACTAAACCATTGTTGTTTATGTGTTTCTGGAAATCGGCATTGAGAAACTTTTCCATTGTAAAAATTTCTCCACTCTCCAATTTTCCTAAATAGCTGCTTGTATACTCAAATGTGCTACCAAAGGCTTCAATATCAGAACCTTTCTTTTGGAACCTTTCAGCAATATTCTTTGCCAAAGCATGCATTTGAACTGCTTTCTTTGTGTGTTGTTCTATTGTCTGTCCCAAATCTTCAATGCACTTCAATGTACCTGGGAGATATTTTTTGACAACCCATTCGTTGTCACCAAAACCAGCAGTGGCAATCTTGGCCTTGAATACCTCTCGGAAGCCTCCCCTTGCAAATGAAGTGTCTTGTACTGATAACTCAATTGGCCTTGGTGCAGTCCATGCCATGCTGCTTACATTGAAAGACCATATGCTTGCTGTCTTGTTGCTATCATGGACAACTTTACCAAGCTTCATCATTGCTGTAACTGATAAACTCACAGGGCAAACCTTTTTTGAGGGTGGCATGCCTGAGGTGGTTACTGTTGAATTCATTTCCCAACTGGTTTCTGGAGTCTTTCGGGCTTGCTGCTCTGGTCTTTTCTTCAGAATATTTGCCGTAGGTAGCTTCTGTGGTAACGATGAAAGCGAGAAAGAACAATCAGCAATTGATTTGCTCTTGACGAATCTGACATGAATCAATTTTAAGTTTGGTACTTGCGCTAAAGTTTTGCAAGAAGGCCCTTGCTCTCCAGCGAGAACATCGCATTCAACTTCCCGATTTAAAGTGGATGAAAAATGTTCTTCGCAAGCTCTTTTGATGCCTTCTAACGTCAGATCACCATGAGGATAAGATACGAATTCCCGTGGCCCAATCCGTGAAAACTTTTGCGCTTTGCCAGAAACATCTGAGCTAAGACGTTGCACAGTTATAGAATCGACAAGCTCTCTTTTAGCGGACTTGACAGTACCTTTTCTTTTATTTACTTCTCTTTTAGCTTTCACTTTCTGCTCAAAATCTTTCCACCTCGCTTCGGCCATATTTCCAAACAATTTCCCGCCAAATACCAACCTCTTTTTAATGACAAAAGCGCAAAGGATTATGGTATACTGTGGCAGTTCTGGGCTCGTGGTGAAATTTTTTTTGATTATTTTTTAAAATTTTTGGGATTCGTAAATAGTTTTTTGAACCGAAAATAAAAGCAAAATTTAAAAAAAAAAACCAAATGAAAAATTTTTTAAAATAAATTTAATATAAATGAAGTTAAAATTTTTTATTGTAATAAAAAAAAAAAACTATTACCTAAGTTATTTTTTTTTTAGTTTATAGCAAAAATTCCTTATGGCAGCTATGGGCCACCATAGACTACACCCTATGGCATATAGTTGTGCGGTAAGCAGCCTATCCAATCATTATTCGCTGGAGCTCATAGCAATAGCACAATTTCTCCCTCCCTCCCTGTTCCCCTCTTATTGTTTTTTGAGTTATTTCATCATTATTTCGCAGTTTAACCGTCCGGTTAAAGTCTGCCTGGTGTACCGGCCGGAATGGTTTTCGGAATCGGAATCACCGACCGTAAATGCCTTTCTCTACTCAAGCAATCCGGGCCGGTAGGCTAACCGCCCAATTTCTTGAGATAACATTAATGCGAATAAATGATTGATGTAGTAGAATCAGGTGATTTTGATGACTTGTTTCGGAAAAGTTGACGGGTAGTTTAGAGTTTAGACCAACACGAATTCGCATTTGGCCAGCGGCAATATAATCACACATCAAAATACTGTGTATATAGTGAGTAGACATAACGTTTGCTATACATTTTATGTGTATTAGTCATCACTAAGTCTTAGCTTCTGAACCTTTTGGGTGGGACGAGTTGACTTGTGAGGTAGGGCGAGTTGCCCAGAAACCTCTTACAACCATGGACACTAGATTAGGACATATCAATGAATGAAGTATTTTTTTCCACTTGTAGTATCTTCTATGCTATCATATTTAATTACAAATGGAAGGTTTAAAACAGCAATTAAAAAATTGTTTATTAATGTTTTTCAATGGTGAAACTAAAATCATACAAATAAACAATGCAGCAATTAAATTGAAAAATAATTTTAATATTCATCAATAACAACAAATTAGGCATCTTGCCCAGGATCTTTAATAGCAGCCGACTTGTCACAGGTGAAGGAAACAGTTATTGCATATCTTGTCCCACTCACAACTTTTTCCACATAATGTGGGTTTTCTGAACCTGACGTGAAAAAGGACAATCGTCCCCTCTTTGGTTCCACTGTTTTGTTAGATCGTTTACCTACAAACACGAATCTACCACCCATAAAATCAGTACCATAGTCAGCCAAGTATAGCAGTGAAGTGTAATAAAATGTCTTGTAGGTTATTTTATCAATGTGTGTATGCCAGTACTCATCATGTTTGGTCTTTGATGGCTTGGTGTCCATTCTTGAGAAGAATGTTGGAGATGTAAGATACAGTTCTGATTCTGGGACTTCAAACTCTTGTGCTATTTTCTGTTTGATTGCATTCTTCATTTTCCTGTAAATGGCAAAATCCTCTCCTGTGAAAACTTTGTCTTTAAGTTTATAGATGTTGATGAACCTCTCTCCTTTGCTCAAAGCACCACTGTGCAAGTCAAGAATGCTCGCACCACCTGTTGAGCCACCATGGGCCAACCCTTTAATTGCAATGTTTCTTAATGATTCCAACATGCCCTCATCGAAAATGTTATCCATCACACATCGTCCGCACTTCCTCGGCAAGCATCGCTTGAATTTGCTGCCATAGTCGTCAGAGCAGGGCACTTCTACGAAAAGTCTCGTCACTTCGACATCATGAGCAACCATTGATTCATCGTAAATGTCTCTAATATAATCAAATAGATAACAGCTACCAGCAAGTACCAAGATAAAAGCCAGGATATTGAGCACCCAGGACCGTTTTGAAGCTCTCTGTCCAATTGTTGAAAAGGGAAATAGTGAATGTGCTCCTCTTTGCAGCGATGGACGTGGTTCTCGGTCTGTGGCCCAATGTACCAGGCGGTGCATCAACGAATCATTCTTTGTCGTTTTTCCGACATTTCTTCTTCGTATAGACGCACTCATCCTTGGCTTATAATATGCCTTGCTCTATGTGTAACGAAATTATCAGGCAGTAAATAACATGTATTCTAAATTCTAAATTTTAACACGAGTCTGTCTTTGTTGATGCATGCAGGTTATTGTGAAGGAGAATCATCATCACGCGCAGGCGCGAGTATATATGTGTATCTCCCCCCTTGAGTTGCTCAAGAAGCTTTGCGAAGACTGGTGCCTAACTCTTCCTTCGGTGTCAAGATTTTCTCATCTCATTCGTTTCGTATTGGTTTCCGCCTTAAAAATAGCATGGAATGCAGCAACAAGAAGAGGTTTGCAGAAGATATACCCCTTAATACGTCATTACAGGCTGCATTACCAAGTCAAATAACCGTACCACAGTGTCATGTATCAACCTGATTGTGATATGTTTTGGTAGGTCAGCGATAAACTTACTGAATAGTTGATTAATTGCTGCACCAAAGTCGTGTGAGATGTGAACAAGAACGTGCGGTTATTTTAAAGATTTATTGTGCCAAAAGTCTTGTGTTATCGAAAGCATCAGTCGGTTATTTTGATAGCATTAATTGCGCACACAATGGTGTTCTAGCTCTGAAAAAGATTTCTTTATTCCCGACGTCGTTAGTCTGCGATTTGTAATATTATTGTAAGTTGTTATACCGTCATTGTTATTTCTGAGTCAGCTTTTCTGTTTTCGCTTATGGAAAAGAACACAGATGAGAGATCATCTGAAGATCACCGCTTGTTATAATACCGAACATTAGTAATTATGAAGAGAACAGCATTTATCGAAAACCTTGTTCATTTGATTTATTCAGACGTAGAAAAACATATACGGATGAAGATAAATATTCAATATTGACATACGACAAAAATAAAATATTGCTCTTCTGCAATCAAACTCTTAAATGTTGTAATGAATGTTTGTTAAAAATTAAAATATTCCATGTTTTGATACCATGAAATTAAAATGAAGCTCAAAATACCATCAAAATGGGTCGATTCTTACCGCGTTTTAGCAAGAAGTCAACCGAAACAAATTTCTGATTACCCCACTTCTTCGCATTAAAATCAACAACTTTCATTTGCTGATGCTCTTCATTCATCGACGATTTGCCTATCAACAATAAACGTTCAAATAATGAGCATTTATTGTTGAACAGGGCGAGGACATTGACGTAGCTAATTTGCATACTTCCTCCTTGAAGAAAAAATATATAATTCATTTGCTCATTTGATCGCCCTAAATTAATAAATACGTATCCCTGTTTCGATTCGATATAAAGTTAAGGCGAGTTGATCTTATGTGATAAGAGAAATTCGCACGAGACACGCTGTCGACTTCAAAATGTGGCTGAACATTACGAACAACACAGTAAACCTGACAGCAACATCTGCCGTACCGGTTTCATCCTTTTATGATAAACACATAGCTGTATGCTACACAACCATAGCTTGGAGAATCATGCTATCAGAAGGCCAAAGAGCAACCGTAGCAAGCTGTCTTGCTATTTTGATACCATCGACCATTCTTTTGAATATTGGACTGTGCATGGCACTTTACAAGACAGGACAGTTGAAATCTGCGCCAACGTTTCTTTTTTTTTGGCTTTGTATCTCGGATAGTTTTGTTGGACTTATGACATTACCCATGTCTGTTGTGATATTCACGACTTATGGCAACAGACGTTGCTGTGGATTTGAATATACGTACATGTTCATCTGCCAATTGAATGGGCATTTTTCACTCTACCTTGTTCTCGCAGTGGCCTTGCAAAGGTACCTACAAGTACGGCCTAAATTCCGGATCGCATGCAATTGGCACGAGAAAAGGTTCCAAAGTTCTCATCATGGTTTCCTTCATACTAGCTGTTTGTCATGGTTTCGTATCGTCGAACTTCTTCGGATGGACAAAGACAAGAATTCCAAATATATTATTGATGATCATACGTGCTTTGCTGACCATCTCAATCTATGTGTGCTATTTCCGACTATATTACTCTATCAAACGCTTTAAACGCGCAGTAAACAAAACTCTTGATCAAAACTCTACGCTAATGCAAAACAACCAAAACAATACAATGACTAAGGCCAAAGACTCTGCATCGAAGTTCTTTGTCACCGTGCTTCTTGTAATGATAAGTCTTGCTTTGTGTTACCTGCCGGTTGTAGCCGTTGATCTGTGGACTGGCTATTACACGTTAATCAAGAAGACACCATCTGCGGCACCAGTGTGGTTGAGATTCACCTACTACCTGACGTTCTTTCCCGCTTTTCTCAACTCGTCGCTGAACGCGGGGATATTCTTATACAGAAATGAAGAATCCCGGGCCTACTTCAAACAAGTATATGCACATTTACAGTCAATGCCCAGGGAAGCCACTATTCCGCTGGCCACCCAAGCAAAAGTTCAACCGTGCGATTGATTACTGCAAGACAAATAAACGCTTCTTTCTATAAGACGCTTTAATCGCTTTTGCAACAAGCACCTTAAAAGGTCAGAAAATTTACGACATGTCCAGGCGCTTATTCGAACACTATTGTATTTTATTAATTAAATGTAAAGACCGCAGTATTTATTAATGCACCCATGTTTACGTTAATATATCATCATTCTGTACCTTAACTTAACTTTTTGGCACACGTCTGTTTAATGCAATGGGTCTTGACATAAAATTACTTATTCCAGTTACTGTATGGATTTATTTAGTTTCAAACCAACAATACGTGCATGGTAGTCCCTGCAAAACCAGTATTTTCATGATATTTTTCGTTTTTTTTAACTTCTTTTGTGAAAAAAAAATGAAAATAGTTGAAACCAAAGCCAATTTACTGTAGCCGCCAGTCTTCATTTCTTTTCAAGAG